>VZRX01013797.1:188882-270847 GCA_013398075.1 Notiomystis cincta
CTGGAGGCCATCCGGGCGCACCCCGACGTGCGGGCCGTGGGCACCGAGCCCCACTTCTTCGACAGGAACTACGAGAAGGGGCTGGAGTGGTACAGGTGAGGGCGGGGGACTGCGGGCGCGATCGCGGCGGTGGGGGGAGGGAGGAATGCGTGTCCGTGCGGGGCGGGGGGAGCTCCTGTGCGGTCCCGGGGATCCCCTGTTAGCCCCCGATGGGAGCCGAGGCGAAGGCGCGGGCTGCGGGACCTCCGCGGGGACGCGGCCGGTGCGGAGCCGCAGAGCCGAGCCGCGGTGCTGGGGCGGGCAGGAGGTCGCCGGGGGCCGCGCCTGGCAGCGGCGGTGATTGAAAACGCCGTGTTCTGGTGGGAAAGCAGGAAATCTCTAATAACATCCCTCTCGGTTGCTCAGAGTGTGTGAGCAGACCGTAGCAGTTCAGCTGTACTTGGTGTGAAACATGCCTAAATAGGTCGGTAATTAATAATTACTGAAATAAACAAGATTGCAAGTTATTCCAGGTGCTGCTAGGGCTGAAGGATGTTGCCTTCATGTAAGCACAGGCTTTGCTTCACAAATAAGGTTTACCCGTTATTCAACAAGTTCCACGTCAGAAAGTTTTTTCCATTGACAAGATCTAATTCTGTTTGTCTCTACATACTGTTGTCTGACATTGGGTAACATTTTAAATGAATTTTATGCTAAAAGTACTGGTTTTTAGAAAATACTGGACTGCGGTAAGGAAGTGTTAAGTGTCTTGGCAGGTTTAGCAAATCAATGGATTGTGATGGCTCTCAGTGTTTCTCTCTCTCTTGAAATATTTCTGAGCAGAATGCAGCACATCATTAGAACTTAAAAATTCCCAGTACCTCTGTAGTTCACTCTTCAAAGCAAAAACTACTAGTTCTTGATAAGAAGTGGTCTGTGGCTGAGCTGGTGAAGTTCTTGTTGTGTTAGTATGGCAGCTGCTTAGTTGCTCTGAAAATGAAGCTAAAAGGCAGCAGGTTAGTTTCTGCCTGGATTATCTGGTCGCTCTTTATTGAAATAAAGTACATGGTCTTCATGTCAGGGGTATTTAAATGTGAGAAACTCCTGGCAATCTACGTAACACTTGGTGCAGCATTCACTTGGCTCTGGTGAAATGCTATGGGATTTTCTGGAGGAATTTCAAGAAAGTAGACAATCAGCACTGAGGAAGTGAGGCTGTCCCTGACAGTGTTTTCAGTGTGTTGCTCTGATGGAGGAAAGAAATAAAGGACTGGCTATGGTTATTGTATTTATAGATACAATTTCAGACACAATATTTTATTGTACTGAATTTTCCTGGAGAAAAGGCTTACCTTATTTATGAAAAATAAATGTAGAAAACTGGCCAGAAGAGGATAGAAAGTGGCATGCAAAAAAAGTTTGGTTTTATTCAAAACAGGCAGAAGAAGATCAAGCACTGAATACGATGAGCAGCTGCTTTTTCATCTTTAAAGTTATGCTACTAGGAAAGGGCTAGTGAGTGGGTGTAACTCCTCTCGTGGAGTAAGAGACACACACACAGGTTTTCATTTGCAGAATGCAGTTTGATATTTTTTATCCCTGCAGCAGCTCTCTGGCGTGTGCAGCTCATTTCAAGCCCTGGAGCTCTGCTGCTCAGGCGGGAGAGGTGGGAGAAGAACAGGCTGGGGCACCCTTGGTGTGTGAGGGTCTGGGCGCAGAGCAAGCTGTGGGACGGATGCTCTGGGCGCAGGATAAAGACATGACTCTGCTGCTCTGTGCCATTGCAGCCCTGGCTACCTGACCTACAGTTGTCTTCACACCTGCCCAACCCAAACACGTGCTTCTCTGTGCAGGACACTGCTGGTGCTCTGTGCCTCAGCAGCAGCCACCACTTCCCTGGCGCTGTACTGGTGCCAGGCTGTCGTCATGGGCTGACTTTTAGTTCCGTAACAAACACAGACTGAAAGCAGAATGGGGAAAGGTCGCTGTCCATCCCAGCAGCTGTTTCTTTCTGACCTTCTGTGAGGTTACCTGATTGAGTGCACCAGGGAGGCTGACACCTCACAGCTGTGTCCCAGGTAGAGTAATTGGAGATTTTTGCTATCCACGGAAATGTCAATGTTCTTTTAGCAAAGAAGCAACTATTGAAGTTTTTTACCAGCATCTCCTTATAGTGACTTCTGCATTACACACTGTGAACTTTTAACACGGTCGGGTTTTTTCTTACATAGTGGAATTAGGGAATGGCAGACCTTCAGGGTTCCTTGCTTTGTTGTTGAGTCCCAAGATTATCTCCTGGCCTCGAAGAGCTGGAGGGAAGGGAAATGCTTTCTCCACCTGGAAAATGGAGACAGCACCAGGGCATTGCCGTTTCTTTGTGTGTATGCTGCATCACTTGTGTCTTTGCTGCCTTGAGATTGAAAAGCCCTAAATGCTCTGGGTCTCTGGTCCAGGATCTCTCTCAGTGGCTGGAGTTTCTGCAAACACTGGGCCAGGGAACACCAGCTCTGTGCTGCTGGGGGCAGGGTGGCATGTCAGGATGGCAGTTCCACACTGCCTGCTCTGTTTTTTCCTGGGAACCTATAGGGAAAGCTGAAGGTTTGTAAGCTGTCTCTGATGTCTTTAGCTCAGTTCACGTGGCAATTGCAAACAGAGGTCTTCCCACGCATGAACTGGTACAAACTGGGCCAAGATTAGTTTTGGTTAGTTTCTGTTATGCTGCCAGAATTGTTTGTGTGGTTGCAGTTTGTGATTCTGTCCGTCCTAATGCTGGGCTGTCTGAAAGACAAGTTCGATGGTACAGCTTTCCTTCAAAGGCATCCAGTCTTCCTCTGTTTTCCTTTGTAAGCTGTTGTCTTTAACTTGCTCCTTCCTTCCCCAGGATATGCCATCTTTCTTGCAGGAGGTATTGCTGATTTTTAACCAGCGTCCAAGTGTCCTCCTGCTGTTTCACATGCCCAGGGACAGAGTGATCACCACGTGTCCCCTGCGGCCGGGCTGGACTGCGAGCATTTGCTCTCTCCAGTGCGATGCTCGTGCCACAGTGGGCGTGTCCCATGCCATGAACTCTGCCCTGAGCTATCCTGCATTTGGAAAAGCACTGAGAGCCTTTCTGAGAGCACAAAAAGGACGGCAGAATGACAGAGAGGCCTCTGAGGCTAGGGAATGGAGATATCATCCACAAATGATCATTACAAGCACAGAGAGGTGCAGCAATTGTGGATATGCCTGCGTTCCCTGCCTGGGCATGGATCAAGGGCACATGGTTGTGTAGGGATGTTGTGGATAATGGGAACTACAAACTGCCCGCAGTGTCCAACACCTGGACAGGTTTGTCCCCTTTTGATGCTAGGGGTCTTGGTTTGGTCTCAAGAGAGGAGAGAACCCAGGGAGGTGGAGGGGTCTGGAGGGGAGCCCTGGAGTCAGTGTGGTCCCAGTGGCTTTGTGTGACTGTAGGAGGAGGGGGAGGTGATGCTGTTGGGCACTGTGCAGTGGCCACGCTGCTCTGCACAGCGCTGGGGGTGCTGGACCAGGTTCACCTGTGCAGGTGCCAGTACCTTGGGATGCTCAGATGCTGCTGGTGACTGGTCTGGTGATTTTGAAAGAGAAATGCTGCAGGTGGCTGTGTAAAGGGAGTGGGAGCTCCCAGCACTGGTATGAGGGGCCTTTAGTTGTGTCTTTCTGCTGGTGCAAATGACCAGGTCAGGAGATGTCATCACTTGGGCACCCTTGAGGTTTTCTGAGCTAAGTGGAACAGCCCAGTGCTTCCAACCACCTGCAGCTGCCTGCAGGCTCAGCACGGTGAGTGGGTTCAGTTCTGTCACCTTACACTTTCAAGGCTATCTTGACATCCTGCCTTTAGCGGAGAAACTGGGTTTTTGTAACAGTATTTTGGAAACAAACTTGCAGTTTTAACACAAATATGATTTCCAGAAGACAAAGAGAACACCTGATAGTGCTGAGTTGAAATTGAGTTTTAAGGTTCACTAATTGGAAGAGTCAAATTCTGTGTTTGCATGCACATTGCTTTACTCCTTGCTTCCTCCTCCCTGGAACCCTCAGGGAGAGGCTGCAGCAGTATCTGTGATTAGATCCCATTCCCCTCTCTGTCCTGGGCCTCCAGTGCTGAGCACTTGGACAGGGTGTAGCTGTGTGTGTGGAGTGGCCCCGCCACAGCAGCAGTCACCATGACAGGCAGTGGAATGCCTTGCATGTCTAATGCTGTTTGCACCGCCTGTTTGGGTTTTTTGGAGTGCTCTCCCGAGCAGTCAGGCCTGTGTGTTATTTGGTGAGCTGCTGCCCTCATGCAAATAATGAATAGTGCCGTGACAGGAGCTCTTCTCTCAGTAATAAACACGTGCTCACTAGTCAGTGGTTCCGTGGAGCTGCTGGCTGTGGCTCTGGAGCTGGCACTCCCAGTCCCTCCCTGTGGACACTCAGTTCCTCTGCATGGGGGAGGTGGCTGTTGTGTGTTGTTACTGCTGCCATGGGCTCTGCTCCCCATGGGGCCCTCTCATCTTCCTTCCTGTGCTCACCTGGAGGCTGGGGCAGGGGGATCATCCCTGCATGTCCAGGGATGATCCAACCTTGGACCACTTGGCTTTTGCTGCCGTGGCTGCTGGCAGGAATTTTGCCTAGGGATGTGTGGGAGGACCCTTCTTCAACATGCCCTAACAGCTGTTGGGCAGCAATAGCTTGGGGTGATTTCAGCCTCATCCCACATAGTGTCACCTTGAGCTGTACCTTGCTGTGAGTTGTAATTGTGTTGCTGGGTAGTGCCTGTGCTGTTCTGATCGGCTCAGGGCATTGAGGAAATCAAACCCTTTCCATCAGCACTGTGAGTCTCTGCTGATGGCACTGTGGGAACACCTACAATGGGCAGATGGATTAGGCTCTGCTGTTGCCAACAGGTACTGCTGCAGAGCCTGGGAACTGCTGTGTTTCTCTGCAAAAGGCCTTCCCAGAGTGTTGTACCCACTGCACTTCTGGTAACTTAGTGAAAGTGTATTGATTTTGTTTCTGGGCCCTGCTGTGAGTTAGCTTTTGCTGAAATGTCGTGACTCAGCTGCCTTTCTCCTCTGTGGATCCAGTGTTTTAGACTTTGCTGACACCTGGGTCGGCTCTGTGCTGGGGACTGCGAGCAGGGGTCAGGCTTTATGCTGGTTGGCACCCATGTTTCACCTGTCTGGGGACTGATGAGAGGCCCTTCCAGCAGCAGGCATGGATTTTCTTCTGCACCCTGCAGCTTCTGCAGTGAATTTGCTTGTGCCAGAGCTGGGGGTCTCCTGGCTCTGCCCCTGCCTTGTGTGCTGGGTCAGGGGAACCCAGCCTGCACCCTTCCTGGGAAGCAGTTGTCTTTTCTGCTCTGTTTTAGCTCAGGGAATGGGATGAAGGAATGAATTGTGTCTATTCGCAGTGTTTTATCACCTGATGATGGTTATCCACATGCTGCTCAGTTGTAGCCATGGGAATGGCAGCTGCTTGTCAGCACCTGCAGCCCCTCTGTGCTGCACTGGCTCTTCCTGCAAAGAGAGTGAGAGAAGTGCCAGGGCCAGCGCACTGGCGGGAGGGCTCTGGAGCACTTGCTCCCACAGGGTTTGTCACTGCTTCTGCCTCCATGTGAAATGTATTTGTAGCTGCCTGTGGGGACAAAGTGCTGGGAGAAAGGTGGGAGCAAGAGGGGGCGGCTGCAGTGTGCTCTCTGTGCTCCTTGGCAGCCCGCAGGCATTGGCCCCACTCTGACTTGGCGGGGAGGTGTCCGGCCCCATTCCCGCAGAAGGGTGGAGGGGAGTGAGCAGGGCGATGTCCCAGCACCATGCCCAGCTGAGCTTCTGCCCGGCTCCCACTCTGACCCCGGTGTGCTGGGGAGCCTGTGAACAGGAGCAGCCACACAGCTCCCTCGGCAGGGGTATGGATGCAGGGCTCAGCACACCAGCCACGCTTGTTGGGCGTGCCTCTTCCAGTGGCTGTTGGAACATCTCTTGGAGCATGTTGGAAACTGGCACATGTCACCAGCCCTGAAATCATTGAACTGTTGCACTGTAGTCTCAAGAACATCCTTTCTCCAGGATTTTGCTCAATAAGCCCCTTTGTAAACACTCTGGTGCTTTGCTGCTGATGGTTTAAGTGTTGTGATGTCAAAGTTTGTGAGCTTCACTCTCTTTGTGAGTGCAGTACTGCTCATGTATGTAGAGTTACAGAAAACTCAAAAACAGGCCTGGGGAAAAATAGCCCCTTGGAGAAGCAAAAAGGGGAAGTGTTGGGTAGTCGTGTCCTCTGGTTTAAACGATGCACCTGACCCCTGCTTGCTCCCTGGCTCAGCAAGGCTCACTCTGCTCTGTGCTGAGCCCATACTGGCAGAGAAGGAACAGCTTCTCAAAGAAAGTTATGGACAAAGGCTTTAGATTTTCAAAGTCAAAATTCCAACACAAATTTGTGACACCTTGTATTGACAAAGGCTGGAGTCTTTTTCTTTTCATGAGTTTCTTTTACCTCTTCTTGTCATGGGGTCTCCTTTTCTCTGAGTCATTTCATGCACTTCATCAAAAAATGTATTGCTTTAGGGGCTGGGCTGGTTCATGTGGGACATTTCTTACTGCTTGGAGTGTGATACACAGAGGTAACCTCTTTAAAATTATTTTTGCATGAAGTGGTTTCGATGAATTGCAAAGGGTATGAGGGTATGAGCATGAAT
Source organism: Notiomystis cincta (assembly GCA_013398075.1). Lineage (NCBI taxonomy): Eukaryota > Metazoa > Chordata > Aves > Passeriformes > Notiomystidae > Notiomystis > Notiomystis cincta. The sequence continues at coordinate 195,556 of VZRX01013797.1, forward strand.
GAATGGCTGAAACATTTGTATGGAGTCCAGGTGAGGAACCTGCGCCATCAAACTTTCCAGAGCATCCAGTGTGGATATTGTAATTTCACTGTCGTGTGCGTGTGAGCAGCAGTTCATTTTAGCCTTTTTATCCACTTTTAAATGAGTATTATTTAGGGTTGTATGAAGTTTAAATTGGTTTCCCCTATATTTGAAAAAGTTTAAAGGAAGGCCCAGAATTACAGAAATCTTTTCAATCACACTGAGAAATTCCTGTTTAAATTAAAGGTACCTGTCGGGGGCATGGGGGGAGTGGCTGGGCAGGATTGGGCCCTGACCCTGCCAAGAGCAGCTCCTCTCCCTGGGCATGGCCAAGCTGTTGCCCAGACCTGCTCCACTCATGATGGCACATGGGCACTGCTCCTCACATTTGTTATTTAGATATCTGCAGTTTCCAAGCTGAAGGAGAATGTTGAAAGCTGACTGTAGAAGGCTAGAGAAAAGATTCATACTTATGAAAATCAAGAAGAAAAAAAGCCAAAAAAGAGTCCTCAAAAAACCCCTCCAACCTTTTATTCAAAGTCTCCCATTTCCCTCCCCAGTGTCAATACATGAATTTAGTAAATGTTGCAAGGCACAGTATTTCCCCCCTTGTCATATTATACATCCAGGCATCAAGAATGGCTCATAAACTTGCTCTTTATGGCTTTAACATTTCAATTGCTAGTCACATTTTATGTAAATGAAGGTATTTACCTTGACAAGCTCTCCTGTGAAGTACAGTACTTCTTTACAGAATATATTTGGCAATATAAACAGGCCAAATGCTGGGGGTGGATGCAAAATTCACAATTGATTTTTACAGCTAAGTAGGATCCTCCTAAAATATACTGGAGTTGTCTGCTCCAATCTTGTCAGTGCCTGGAGAAACTGAGGCAGAGGGACCTGGGGGAAGAGGAAATAGCAAAGGGACATCAGTTACAGCCACCGACCTACTAAACAGAACTAGCTTTGGATAAAAATAACTCCATCTGCCAGACTTTATTTTGTGTTACAAAGATTACTGTAACACATTTCAAACCAAAATCTGATTTCCATCCCCTTCAGAGCCAGTCTGGACTGGATTTGGCCCCCTCCTTTGTTAGCAGTAATCATTTTGGATCCGAGCAGAGCAGCACTGCTGTGGTAGCCCAGATCCACAGTTCCCCTTTGTTTTAGAGTGTATTTCCTTTCATCTCGCATTGAGATGGGTACAGTGATATATTTAGTATTAATGTTCATCCACATCTGCTAATAACTTTATTTCAGCCTCAGCTCTGCCCTTTCTGTATTTGTTCTTGATGGACACTCATAATTAAGCCAAGCCATGAGCCTGCTTGTGGGAAGCCAACGTCAGCATCGGGACTGGGTGTTGAACTATGGCTGGATTCTGCAGCCCACAGCAGGAGCTGCCTCCAGCCAGCCAAGGGTGAGACAAACCCACCCAACCTGCCTGAAGCCAACACTGCAGGGGGCACCAGCCCCAGAGGCTTTGAGGCTCCTCCAGGTGCTTCTCTGCCCCGGGAGGCTCAGCTGCTGCACCCCCATTCAGGGGCCACCCCTGAGCCAGAGATGTGGGAAGGGATTGCCTCCCAACGCAGCCCTGGCTGGAGGGTGCTGTGTCACCCGTGCAGGGGACAAACTGTCAATTGCTCTGGCTCTGGTTCGTTCAACAACAGACTGATCGTTTTCTGTTTGAAGTGCTGACTCAGGAAATGCTGGTGGCAGACCACGGATCCTGAAGTCGTTGCTGCTGGAGGTCTTTAACTGGCTGTTGGTTCATCCCTCCTTGGTCTGTTCCCCGGGGAGCGCCAGCATCGATCCCACTGTGCCACTCCCCTGCGCTGTCAGTGCTCACAACCTTCAAGCTCATTCTAGGGCTCTTTATTTGTACCCTTTTAATTCCCCAGTTGCCAATCACCACCTCTGCTTCATGCTGTGTGGCACTGAGGCATGCAGAGCCAGAGGGTGCTCTGGGTATCCTGGGGCAGGGCTCTGCCTCCTCTACAGGAGCTGTTCATCTTGCATAAAAAGGCAAATCCATAGTCAGGCATGAGCTAGAGGGGCTCTGGGGTGCTGGGCCATGGGGTGGGGATGGTGATTTCGCAGCATGAAGGGAGGATGTTGGGGCCATGGGTAGTGCTGGTGCTGAGCTGTGCCACAGAAAAGAGGGCGTTGCATCTGCCCAGGGCCCGGCAGCAAAGGGATGGCATACACGTGTTCCACTCTTTGTTAATGGCTCCCCCAGGGAAATGGGTATGTGGCCAAATGAGCACAATCCAGGGCACCCAGGCACCTGCTGCAATCGCTGTCGTAACTGTGTGCGTGACCCCCCCAGGAGCTGGGGCTGGCAGGGCAAACCCCAAAGGGGCTGGCCAGTGTGGAGGGGCAGAGACTCCTGGGCTGCACAGCCCCTGAGATGGAGCAGCTGTTGTTTGGGCTGCTCATCCTGCGCTACCAACGTGGGGAAGAGGCTGCAGGAGCTCTGTTGCTGGGCCTGCTGCTCACGCCAGGATCTGGAATTATAACGGCTCCTTACTCAGCTCAAAATCATCTAGAACCCCCCCAAAAATCAAAGTACTGTGGAAAAATGCCTGAGGCAACAACTTCATTGGTAAGCTAAAGCATCTTGCTGAGAATTTCATAGACCCAGCAAATCATAATGCAATTTCCTATGCAAAAAGAGTTTATCTCTATCTAAATATTATTCCGCATCGTTACTCATTGTAGGGAAGTTATTGCTCTCCTAGGTTAACTGATTGAACTTTGGAAATAGAGCTGCAAGCTTATTGTACAGACGGGAGCTTGACTTTTATTGCTCCTAAATTGTAGTGATACTATTAGATGTGAGTAAAATATACACTCCATTAGGAAATATTAAAGTTTGATACCACTTTAAAATTAAAAAAGATTAAAAGAAGCATTTCTGCAGTCTAGCCCACCATGAAATTGGAGTCTATTTGGTATTTGAAATGTGTAATACAAATAGCCTAACAATTAATGACAAAGGAAGAGCTGGGATGAATTTATGGCTCAGACTACCCTGGATTTCACAAGGCTGGAGTGGCAGCAAGGGAAATGTGTTATTAGATCATTACAGGCTTTTCTGGTAGAGCCACTGCTGCTGAAGTTACAGCAAGGTGTTTTATTATTACTCTGTTCCCACATAATACTCTGAAGCACTCTTGTCTTAGGATATGGTCATCTCAGTGGGAGGTGATCCACGTCTCTGCTGCAGAGGGGTTCCTTTGGAAAGCCTTATCAGGAACTCCTCAGCCGTTTTTTTGCAGTCGGCAGTGGTTAAGAAGTGCTTTCCCGTGGCCAGGCTGCACAAGGCGCTTGTTTATTCGTAGGTAAGTTTAGAGCCCTGGCTGTCAGCGAGGTGATGGATGCGGGAGCGGGGCTCCGGCTGCCAAGGGTTTCAGGGCACCGTGGCAGGTCCGTCTCCCGCTGCCCAGTTCAGGGGCCCTCCCCGGGGTGCTCTGGCACGGCCTTGCCCAGCCCAGCTCTCCCTGTGACCCCTATTAACTTTTTCCAGTGCTCGGGAGTGTGTTGCAGGCAGAGGTGAGCCTGAAGCTCTTTGCTGTGCCCAGAGGCTAAAGATTTGGGATGCTGGTGTAGGGAGAAAGGGGGGGGGCTCTGCAGAGAGGTGGATTTTACCTGTGCCTCCATCTCCCAGTGAGCCTGGGGAGAGCTGAGCCCGCAATTACCGCAAGGCTGAGGAGACACCCTCATCCTGCAGCACTGGTGCTGTTGGTGGGGAGGGTGTGAGCAGCAGCCCTTCCCCTGCCGTGTGTGGCTGGCAGTGTCCAGGAGGGACCCAGGCACTGTGTGCCCCCACCGGCACACCCAGCAGCCCTGCTGTGCCTTGGGCTCTCTGTCGGGGTGGGGAAAATAGATTGAGGTAGGGCTGGTGTTTTGGGTGCCTTTGAGGTGCTGGCAGATTCAGGGCCTGTGGTGCCCGATAAACATTGTATGGCCCTTGGGAGCATAAACTGCATTTCTAATCCAGCTTTCTCACTTTGCACTTCATGTGAGAATCATCTTGTACTGGTGCCTCTGTGCTGGAGCATACAGTGCAGGATACGTATTTCCTTCTTCATTAAGGGGATTTATATCCTTGCTGTTCCTTGCTGGATGACTTAGTATTGTAATGAAGAACATGAATGCTGCCTTAACTAAAATGGAACCCCCACATTAATATATATGTTGCCACTGAAAATTAAAATTCACTGAAAACTGAGTATAAAAGCTTGTGGCAGGTGAAAGGAGAGGTGATTTGGGGTGAAGTGCCCCAGCTTGGCAGCCCAGCCACGGCGGACCACCCTCAGCCCAAGGCAGGGACTGAGGTCAGAGCTGCCTTTATAGCCCCCCACAGCAGGCAGGCAGCTGCCCACCCCACTGCCTGGTGCTGCGGGCACCAGAACTGTCCAAGGGCTGTGTTGCCACCTGCCCTGCGCTCAGCAGTGGTGGGGACTTGTGCCAGTCCTGGTGCTCACTCCCAGGATGTTCTCTTTTACCAGGGAGGTGCAAAGCAGCTTAATGAACCAGAGAGTTTGTTCCATAATATTACTTAAAAACAAAACTTGTAAATGCAAACATTCTAAGCCTGTCTCTGAGCTGTGCATGCATTGCCATTGGCAGTATGATCAGTTATGAAGATATTTTGCATTCAAGGATTTGCAGTTTTTAGGTCTATGAATATTCAGGCTCCAGCTCGCCCTTTTTGTCTGTGCTCCACACCTACCCTTTCCATTCCTTTGCTCCTTTTTTTTTTTCTTTCAGTGGATTCAATTAGTTCTATTTGCTGCTTTAGCAATAAAACAATTCCCTCTGTGGCATTAAAATGAGTTTCTTTCATTATTTCATTTGGCTTCTTGTTATATGTGGAAGGAGAGTAAGGGAGCTGTGCTCTGTGCCCCAGCTCACTGGGGCTGCCAAACCCTGGAGGACATGAGATGTACTTGGGCCAGCATTAGGAATTAATGAAGGGCATTGCTGGCGCAGAGCCGCAGGAGCTGCGCTGACAGAGCCACAGTCAGAGCCACCAGGAAAATCTGACCGGTCCCAGAGACTTTCAGTAGGATTCTGACACCTGAATCACTGCAGCCTTTGATGTGCGGTGTTCCTGACCATGCTTGAGTTGTTGGGTCAGGTCAGTTCTCATACAGCCTTTGCATTACCTGTTGCTAATGAAATACAGAGACTGAGTCCCTCTTTGGCTTAGATGAGGCACAAGTCAATCAGAGCTGAAATATCAATTAAACCAGTGGATTGGTTTGTGGAAGCAGGGTGGCTGGTGTGTGGCATCAAGGGGCTGAAACTGGTCAAGGGTCTTGGTCCCATTTCCTCCCCAAGCAGAGCCAAGTGCAGTGTGAGGAAAGCACAGAGGCACTGTGAAAACCAGGATAGCAATGATCGTGTGGGCAGGGTGTACAAAGAATTACACATAATGCCAGAGCACTCTCGTCTGGCTACTCTTGGAGTGCCCTTTCAGGGGGCTGCAATGGCATTGGGAGTGTGTAGTGTGGACAGACCCATAAATCATTTGTTTCGCACTGGGCTAAACACAAATCCTATTAGTGCACTGAGGAGCATCCAAGTAGAGAAAAGAAAAAGGCAAGATAGAAAGAGGAAACGAGATTTAAATCTAATTGCTTTTCTGCTTGTGTTTCACCACTGTTTGTCTGGGACACGATGAAATGCAGAGGAGGAGAGCCGACACAGGTGGGAGTGGGAGCCAGTGGTGTTTCTGCTCTGCTGCCCCGGACAGCTGATGCAGGTGTTGAAGGTCAGTGAGAGGAGATGTGGCTTTGTGTATTCAGAATTATTCTTTAAATGACTTTTCCTCTTCTTTCTGTGACTGGGGAAGGTTAAAGCAGTTGTGCTGAATCCAGTTCTTTTTACATTCTGAAGTTAAATCTAGAACCAAATGAGAATTTCCAGGCTGGTGGAGGATCTGCAGACCCTAGGGTCTGACAAGCACCCAGATTCTTGGAAAAAGAGGTTTGTGCCTTTCCTCTCCTCACAGAAAGGCCCACGCCTCTCTGCAGCAGAAAGCGAGCAACCAGTGGTGCTGGCTGCCTCCAGATGGAACTGCGGATTCAGGCCGGATGGGTGGCTGCCAGTGCGATGGGTTAGTGACAGCAGGTTTCAGACAGAGGGACAAAGTCAAGGAGCTGAAAAAGGAGAGGTGTCTATTAGGGATGGAAAACCCTAAAAGGGAAGCAAATTTTAAAAGGAAGCAAACTTAGAGCATGCATTGGGGTAAGCAGGCGTGCAAAGTTCTGTAATTAATCACACTCTTGGAACTTAGAAAGGAAATAAATGTGATAAAAGGATTTGCCCGAATAGATTACAGGCAAATTAGAAAAAAAAAAAGGCGGGGTTAACATGGCCTTGGAAATTGTGCTCTTCAGAAATCTTCAATCATCCACACAATCAATTCTTCGTTTCTTTAATAGTACTGTCTTGGATTAACTGCTGCCTGCATCCAGACATTAAATGAAGTATCGAGTCTTTGTCTCTCAACAATACACTTGGAAATTGTTTATTTCCCTACTTGTCTTTTGCGATGTATTTCAGTGTTGTGACCCAAGCTGAAATCTAACCTGCTGGAGGTGCCCAGCACTTGGTCCTGCTGGCTCCTGTCCCAAGGATCTGCAGCATGGGAGAGTTTTCTCATAAACCACTTGTTTGTTTGTGCAGACGATTACACCGGCTTTGCTATACAACAGTGTGTTTCTCTGCAGCAAACAATCTGCTTTATGGGTTTTCCTAGGAAAATATCAGTTCGCTATGCTCCCTAATATGATTCAATTGTGTTGTGTTATCTGACCTTTAAGGAACTTGCAATCTATAATGACATGGTTCTACAGCAGAGCCACTAGTAAAAGCCCTGGCTCCTGGGGAATTCCGCCTGCAAATAAGTGGAGCCGGCTAAAGAAGCAGTAACAAGGCACTTTAACCCCTTGGCTGCTGGCCTGCGAGGAGGGGTGGCCATCCCCGTAGCGAGGTGCTGTAGGGATGTGTGCGTGGGCACACGCAGGGAGGTGGAGTGCAGCTCTGTCTGTGCCATCCAGGAGCACCCAGAGCTGGCGCCTCTCACCCCTCTGCCCAGAAGGCATAGTGGGAAATGGGGCACAGAGAGGGGACATGCTCTCGGCCAGCAGAGCCGCCGGGGTTGGCTGTGCTGAGCGGGCAGGAGCGGGTCAGCCGTGGCCTCGTTCCGTGAGCAGCGCTTGGCAGCGCAGGCCGTGCCTGCCGCCGTCGCGTGCAGTGCCACGGAAATGATTAACGCTGCTGTCACTGCCGCCCACCCACCGCTCCCGTCTGTCCACTTCGCTCTGGGCACCCTGCCACTTGTGGGGGCACCAGCAAGCTCTGCTACAGATGGGGGACCCCATGTGTGTTCCCTTGCCCTCCTGGTGCCATAGGGGTCGTGTCCCTGCCAGTGCTGGCTCTAGGCTGCTCTGGAGAGTGTGGGACTGTCCTGATCTGGCATTACATGGCCTCTGGTCCCCCCCACTCCGTTCTGGTCTGCCAGGGTCCCAGGGGGACGTGGCACTGCAGCCATTGACCCTTGGCACAGCAGAAACTCAGGAGGCAAACTGTTATGTGCCCACATCATCCCTTAGCTCTGGCTGTTCTTCTCCCACATGGAATTTATCTGCAAGATACTTAGGGGAGGTCTGCAGGTCTTGGTCTGAACCAAGACTGGAGTGACCCCTGGCTTGTTGATCAAATAGCCCAGTTTTCTCAGGAAGGGGTATGCCACCCAACAGCTCATGCTACTGTTCCCTCCCTGCATTTCTCCCAGCATGGCTGGGAGGGCCTCAGGCTGGAGCAGGGCACATGGTGCTGTTGAGGAGGTCTTGGGACGCCTCGGAGTGTCTGTCCACTGTGCTCTGTTTGGCTGTATTTTCAGCCCACTAATCACTGTCTGATCCCTCTGATTGCTTCTGTCTGACCTCCCTCTATGGCTGGAATGCTTTACTTAAGAGGCATTTTGGGGATTTTATTCAGCTGAGGGAAAGATGGGGGATAGTCGGGAATGTGTCAGACCCAGGAATCTGGCAAGAGATAGGGAACTTGAGCAGAGAAACAAACACTCCAGAGATTCACAGAAAGATTTAGGTTGGAAAGGACGTTGAAGATCCTCCAGTTCCAACCCTCCTATCACCCAGGTGCAAGGTGGTGTGGCTGGAGCACTTGCTGGCAAAGACTGAGACCAAAAAATTTTGAAGGATTGGTTTATCAGAAGCTAAGGACAGCCTGTGCCAAGTTCTAGGTGCTGGGTTTTAAAAAAGTTTCCTCAGTCTGCTGCATTGGCTTTTGGCAGAAGTCTTTGTGAAATGACTTTTCCACTGAGGAACAGGAGATCAGAGAACTGTTCCCTTTAACACTTGAGTGTGCATGAACTTGCAGGGATATTGTTTGAAGCTCTGCTACCCTTGTTAAAGGTCACTTTTTGATCCCATCAAATACCCTCTTTACCTGAAGATAAGATTTAAAAATGAAAGACGAAAGAGAAAGGGCTTAAGGAAGAAGGAGAAGTGGGAAGCTGGCTGAGCAGCCTGCGCCTGGCTGGCAGCAGGGGGGAGATCAAAGCGGGCGCTGGCACAGCCGGGAAAATGCCTCTGCAGGGTGGGGACAGAGTAGAAACAGAGAGGCTGGGGCATCTCCAGGGCTGTGGGGCAGCCCCTTGGCACGTCTGGCCAGGAGCACTGACCACCCTGTGCTGCTGGTGCTCCCTTGCCCTGTCAGAACCTGCTGCTGCCATCGCCACAGTGCAGAGGAAGGAAACCGCGCTGGGCCAAGGTCGTGGCTGAGGTCAATAAATTATACATGACAATTAATCTTAGAAACCTGTGATTCAGGGGAGAAAGGCGAGGACACTGCGGATCCTGAGCTGGGCTGGCAGGCGGATGCCTTGGCTCCATGTCAGCCTGGGGAAGTCAGTGAAAAACAAGCCTGTGCTGGGATGCCGTGAGTCGGTGTGAGTCACTCAGCACGGCTGGCACACTCTTGGTGCCCTTCCCGGTAGGCAGAGGGCTGGTGGCTGTCACTGCCCTGGTTGGGGGCTTGTTCCCACTTCCCTGTGGAATGGCTGGGCTGTGGTCCCAGGGTGCCCACCCGTGGGAGCTACTCAGCCATCACACAGGCTGTGAGCCCTCCGTGCAGGGGGTTCAGCAATTGTTTGCCTGTTATAATCAATTCCCATTTGAGATGTTTTAAAATGTTTAACTGTCTCCTTGAGACTACAGCATTCAGCAGGTGGTAACACTCAAAGCTTTTTTTTTAATCTGTAGTAAGGATTTACAAAGGAAACCTTGACTTTTAGATTGATTTTTAAATAAGCATATATTTAGCTGTTAGTGCTTGAAGTACATATTGGATTATATTCTTCTGCAAACAGAATATTCTAATTGATCTTGCTAATAAATAATGAAAGCCAGCCCTGCTACATATAATTCAAGGTTACACTGCATTTTGTATCAGCAGCACTGGGGAGTTTTTTAATGCTCAAAAGATTATTTCTTTTGAATAAGGAAAAAAATGAGGATGGAGGTGAGACTAAATGCTGAGCTTTTCTCTAGAATTCCCTTTTGTTGTTTTCTAAACTGTAGTTAGCAAGCGTCACTGTTTGAGACCCTCCTATACATGGGAAGCTAAACCTAAAAGCCTTTCCCTCTCCCCAGTGACTGCCCCTCAGGAGTGGCAGTAGCCAAGGATGTGCAGCTCAGCCCTGGCTGCCTGGAGCTGGCCCTGTGGTTGCCTGGTGGGTGGGGTGGGACCAGGTCCCCCCCTTCCCACACTGTGTGGATGGGTATAAGTAACAATGGCAAGTCCACAGGAACCCTCGGGAGGAGGGCAATGCTGCCGCTGGGGCCTGAGATCAGCTGGAGGATCGATGTTGATGTTCAGCCTGGCATTGACCAGTGCTGTGATGGGTCACTTGACTGGGGCAAGGCAGCTTTAAGGAGCCTCTGGGATGGGACAGGTCTGAGCCCTGCACACCCTGGGGACACAGAGCTGCCTCTGGGGCCGGGCTGTGATCTAGACATAGCCACGGCTCCTGGCCAGGGTGCAGAGCAGCTCTGTCAGCTGGTGCCCACTGCAGCCGTGCTCTGGCCCAGCACGAGCTGCAGGACGGCTGCCTGGAGCTGGGACGCTCCGGGTGCCGGTTATTGTGGTTTGCAGATGTGGTACGGGCTCTCGGAGTGCAGGGCAGGCATTAATCACCCAGTGACATTGCAATTACCATAGCGGACAGGGCATTTATTTGGCATTTAAGCTGTAATTAGGGGAAATAACTATTTCTTTCCCGCTCACAGAAGTTGCAAGTTGCAACTGGCCAGCTTTGACCTGGAGAGTTTGTGGAGCTCAGCTGCATTGGCTTTGCCACGGGGCACAGAGCTCCTGTGTCCTGTGGAGGTGATGCCTGCTTTTACAGGGACATTCGCAGCAGCTGTCCCCACTCCAGAGCGCAGCCTCTGCCCTGGGGTGGCAGCAGTGACTGGAGTGGTGGAGAGGACACGGCACCTAGCCCAGAGTCACACCACCCCACAGGAACCAAGCGTCAGGGTCAGAGGACAGTATTGCTCCCTAACTCCTACAGCATTTCCCCAATCTCAAATGTCCTCAGCCTGAAGACCGGGGCCAGGACAGAGGCCAGCCAGGCACCCAGTGGGAACTGGCAAAGGATAAAGCTTGATGGCTTTACATCCCACTGGCTGCTGGAGGGAGAGCGAGATCTCCAGGGCTGGGGCAGTGGGTCAGGGCTGAGTGGATGCAAAAGACTTCATTCTGTTCCACGCCTGTGAGACCAGCAAAGCTCCTCATTCCTGAGCAAAACCCTGCGTACCTCATGCTCGGACCTGCCACTCCATTCCTTGCTGGGGATAGGGCAGGGATCCATGGTGGCACATGTGTCTGCTGGCCCTCTTGCTGCCTCTCTGCTCCTGCTGCAAGAAGCCATTTGTTTGTGAAATCAAGAGTGGTGCAGGAAGATGAGCCAGTGCAGGTCTCCCAGGCAAGAGGAGATATTCCTCTCTTCCTTTTTCCATAGGCAGCTGGCAATCACTCCCACCAGCTGGAGTGACAACATGATCGGCCAGGAAAGACAGCAGAGTATTAAAGAGCTGCTGACACCTCATGGGAAATTCACTTTAAAATATTTTATTTAGGTGTATATCTGTGGATTTTTCTGCTTCTCATCCCATTGCTCCACGCCCCAGAGAGCTCTCTGTGGAGTGCAGCCACTGTGCTGAATGAGGTCTCATAGATCTCAGAGGGGAGAGGACAGGGACACAGAGCCAAGCCCACAGAGTGTCCAGAAGCTGCATGCCATGTCCCATGCCTCCAGGGATGTCTCATGCCCAGCACAGCCAGGTGTGGGAGCAGACTGACGTGGAGCCGCCGAGCCCCATGGGCTGTGCAGAGTGGACTTGCTGGGTGGGAGCAGAGAAAATGGAGGGTCATGGGATGATGACAGATGAACTCTTCTGGGTCTGGCCAGGACGAAGGGCTGCTGCTGGTGGCTGTTTATTAGCAAAACTTGTCATAGTTTTGCCTTTTGTCTGTTCTAGGAAGTCATGATAAATATGGATGTGAGTGCACAGGCAGATGGGATGGTTAATTAGAGTGGAGTCCTGGTAGTGGTATGTCCTGGGCTGTAATCACACTGTGAGGAGGGAGCTGGTCCTGTGGGGATACCCCACACAGTGCCAGGGATCCACAGGCATGTGGGGCTATGGACTGCCCTCTCCACGGATCTGACTGTACCTGCCTCACGGGCTTGTGTGAGTTGGAGTTAATTCACGCTCGTAAAGCTACTCAGCATCTTTGGAAAAGAGCAAAGGTATTTTAGCCGCTGTTGTGATTTACTGGGCAATGCAATTAGTTTAATTTCAGAGGGTGATCAGCCAGTCAGCCCTTTCCGCAGCCACTCTGCTGTCCCTGTGCCCACTGCCACAGACAGGTTCATGGTGAACCGGCTCGTGCTGTCTGCCAGGGAGGAGACAGCAGCACTCCTTGTCTGCTCCTCCTCAGCACCTCTTCCCCCCTGCCCCATCCCTGCTTCTTGAATCATCCCAGTTGTCACTCTTGGTCCTATTAATGGCCTGATGTCATTGTGACCTGTGGTTCTGGTCACAGCAGCCACTAGTGCTGTCATGAGCAGATGAAGAATAAGAGTCATCCCATTTATCCTCAGCTGTTTACCTTGCCATGAGCTCTGGGGATGCCAGCCCCTCTCTGCCAGCTACGAAGATCTCTGATGACATCCCCACACTACAGCCTGAACTACTGGGAGCTCAGATGAAGGATGTGAATCCAAACTAGCCTTTGCTCTGGTGACAGTCTCCTTTTTTCTTGCTGCTTGTGGCCAGCAGATGTGTGGGACAAGCTCTTTCTCGGGCTAGGTCCAGGCTCTTTTAGTGTTGAAATGTTTCTGTGTCCTAGAGACTGGGGAAAAGTAGAGCATTAAATCTGTCTGTCACAGGACGAGAACAGGGTGAGCATGGCTGGGGAACGTGTGGCTCAGCCCAGCCTTGCATGTCTGCAGGATGAGGTGGGGTAGAGGGTGTAAAACCGGCGGGTGTATTTATATATATCTATATGTATGTACATGTGTCTCTGTGTGTCTCTATACATTTATTGGGTTAAGAACTTGAGGACCATCTGTTCCAGCTTTTGGGGGAAGCTAAAGCCATTTCTGGCATATGCTGAGGCTGTAGGTGATTAATCCCTGAGGGCTCAGTGGTTTGCTGCCACAGAGTGGGGTTTGCTCTGCAAACCCCAGAGGCTGGCTCCACTGTCCCATGATCTGAAGCCAGGGTGACCTTGGGTCCCATCACCCTCCCTTGCCGTGGGCAGTAAGGGCTGTGGTGGGTGGTAATGTCCCTTCCATGTGTTGTGTCACAGGGCCACACAGTCCCCAGCCCGCAGGGAGGGCAGCGCTGCAGCCCCTCGAGTTTAGCCTGAAGCAGTTAGGCAGTTAGGTCAGTTCTGCATCGGGGAGAATGTCTGGCATTGACTTTTGTTCCCCCTCTCTGCACAAACCATTCTTGGTCACCAGCTCTTTTTTCCTCCGGAGACATGAAAACTGAGACCTGTTGCCTTTCTCTTTGCCTTTGCAGAAGATGAAGATGTCAGGAGCCTGACTGGCTGTTGAAGAGATCTGCCATTACCTTTTTCCTCCTCCAATTTTTGAAATCATTTCATAGGAATCCAATTTTGTCTTTCATATTCACTTCTGCAAACAGATTTGAAAAACTCTTTGTTAGTCAGAATCATCTCTGAAATGTACTGCTGTATTTCTTTTTGCTATTCTAATTAGCCTTTTAACTCAGCACTGCTTGTATTTATAGCCAGCTAATCCTCCCTCTCCAGGCCCCATCCTCCTCCATAGTGGAACATTTCCACTGTTTAGAAGCCATTTGCTCTTTCCTGTTTTCTGTTTCCCAGTTCCTTTGCTGTTGCTGTTTCAATGCTCCAGCTCTTGACTGAGCTCCCTGATCAGACGCAGGGTCCCCTTTGCTGCAGCACCTTTCCTGGAGCGAGATTCAGCTCCAAGCTGGCACAAGCCTTTGAGCAGCTGCCTTGATTCTCTCCTTCAAGATTATTTCAAGACCATCTATTTTAGCTCCTCAGCTCCCACCATCCGCTCCTGCAAAATGGGCAGCCCAGGGTGGGCACGGATGTAGATACGATTGCCTTGCCCATGCCAGTGTGGGCAAAGAGCCTCTGGCACGTTTTTAGTGGCCACGGTCATGTCCTGCCCTTCTTTGCAGTGCACAAGTGTGACCCCTGTGTTCTGACCTCTCCAGGTTCCTCCACACACACCAGTTCCTGCATCTGTGCAAAGGAGGCAATGGAACCAGATTTTTGTCCTTATCCATCATCCTAATTAATCACCGTAGTTTAGAATACATTTTTACTTTTTCATGCTTTTATGTACTTAGGAGCTAGGAGGAATCGGTTTGCTGGAGTGTTTTAGTAAAGCCCTTCAGCTTAGCATTGGGAAGCATCACAGTTTGCCCTGTGGGGTGGGGGTGGGGTAAATACAGACTTATCCCCCAAAGCCAGTGGGAGAGCACCCCCTAAGAACCCTTTTTGCTGTGTGCCTCTAACCCTTGACTTAGGAGCAATTCCCTTGCTAATGCTTTAGCTCTGCATTTATGAAGCTTAAGATAACTCAGAGCTCTTCTGGAGCAATGCCAAATGCTGGCATAAAATATCGAAATGTCTTGTATGGTGCAGAGCTTTATCTGTGGGCTGGAGCTGTGGGGCTTTCCCTTTATGTGGCCCTCCTGCCAGAGCTCCTCAGAGTGGGCTTTCAAAGAGCAAATACGCAGGAGATCTGCTGGCTTAGCACAATTCCTAAATGCAGATAAGGCTTAGAGCCTCACTCCAGGTAGGAAGATTCCAGCGCCAGTTAAATGGGCTCGACTGTGCAAATCTCTGGCTGTGGCAGGGAGAGATGGGGAGCTCTGACAGATGGTCTGGCATAGGCAGCACGGGGAGCTGCTAAGGTGCCCTGGGTAAAAGACATTCTGGTGGCCCTGTAGCAGTGTTTGGGATGGCTGGGAGGTCCCAACTCGCCATCCCTCTGCTCCCACCATCATGGGCACTGTTTTCACGCTCCCTCAGCACGTCATCTTCCCCTGCAGTGGTCTCAGACTGTCTTCATGAACAGTAACGGCAGAAGTGTCAGTCACTAAGGCTGCGGGGCTGCGGAGGATCCTGTGCTGAGAGAACAGCCTCAGGAACAGGGAGTGGGGCTCAGGGCAGCCCCTGATGTGATGTGGGGTTTGGGATATGTGGGGTGGGCTCTTCTCTATCCAGAACCCACGGCCTTGTCCATGAGACTCTGGGAGAAAGGTGCTCCTTCTCCTCACAGGAGAGCTGGAACCCCAGGCCCATTCCAACGTGGCAGCTCCTGTGGGGAGGAAGGAGAAGTTACGGGAAGAGGAGGGTGTTGGAATACAAGGCAGCACTGAGGGCAGGGTGAGGAGATTGTGTATGTTAGGGACTCGGATGAGAAGTAGGGAAAGTCAGTACTTTCTTCCTAATACCACATTTTCAAATGTGCAAATCTGTTACTACTGAGTTATTTGCTCTACATAAAATATTAGTTCTTGTCAAGATACATCTTTCCTGTGCATAAACTGCATAGTTTGATGCCTTGGGTTTTTTTTATTCAGTCTCTCTGCTCCTGAAAATTCATCTACATTTTACCATTTGCTCAATTTTCGTGTTTGCACAGCATTTCTGAGATAGTCATGGCATTAATCCTCTGCTTTGGGAATCTGAAAGCCCTGGTGCGGAAGAGGGGCTCAGAGTGCCCCCAGTCACAGATCTGCCCCTGGCATCAGGACCCACATAGCAGGGTTTGGTACTGATGGATAGAGCAAGAAGAACAGATGTGGGTGGGTGACAGCTTCCCAGGGACCTGGGGATTTGTTCCATGAGTGGGTGCTGAGAGGCTCAAAGATGGACTGTGGCCAGAGGCACAAAGCCCAGCTCACTCCAGCTCACTGGGCACCAGGGCACAGTGACCTGCCATTTGCTCCTCAGCAGCCTCGGGCTGAGGACAAAGCACCATTTTCAGGATGAAAAATTGTTTTATTGCATGTAGCACTGGGTCACAGCATAGGAAAATATTAAAAGAGGTAAAGCAAGAAATCCCCCTAGGAGCATATTTAGCCACTAGGATTGGACATGGCTGCCTCAGTGTTTCAGTTGTCACAGGCATCTTCAATTCCACCTTCTCAGTGTGGATGTGATGCCCCAGTCTCCCTCATCCAGCCTCCCTCAGATCTGGAATTTCAATGCCCTGCATCTGCCTTTGGGATATCACATGGACCTGAAAGAGATCGCTCAGGCTCATGCTGCCCCTAACCCTTCCCCAGCCTCCTCAGATTGGCCTCTCAATCCTTCCTCTAAGATGTCATTCCCTCAGCTGGTATTCCAGGCTCACAGCCTTCTTAAGACCTTGCAGTAGAACTTTACACATCATTTATCACGAGATGTATTAATGGTACAAACAATTTCTTAGCTTTCTTTTATCTCAGCAGGCCCACCATGTGCTTTGACCATGACTATTAGCAGCACAGATGACACTTTAGGCAGTGAATGGATGTTTTCTAGTTTCTTTTCCTTACCCCACTGTATTAGTGGGGGTTCTACCACCAGCCTAATCTGAGAGTAGACCAGGAAGTTTATAGCATGCAGGGGGTGAAAGTCCTGTGTGTCATTATGCACAGACCAAGGTTTCTGTCTCCCAGTCCAGTTGGTGCTTTTTAAACATCATAAATCTGTCTTCTTGCTGCTGGAGCCAGCAAGAAATCACGCCTCACTGTGTCAGTCTCCAGTTGGTCTCTTGTCCTGATTTAAGCAAAACCATGCAACTGGTGTTACCGTATGGGAATGCAAACGTAAACGCCTCATCTGCGATGCTGCTGGTGGTTCTGCAATCATTAATCTAATGAAACTGGTAATAACTCTTGGGGATGTGGTTCTGGGTGAAATCTCAACTCAGCCAGAGACATGCTGTGCAGCCCGTCCATTCAGGCAGTGATTTGTCATCTGCAGGATGCAGGTACCTTGAATGAGATGACTCCTGGAAAAACTCAATGCTGCTTCTTGGTGGGGAGCAGACTGGGAAAGGTTTGTTGAAGGAGCTGCACACACAGCACCACACCAGCAGCCCCAGGGCAGGGATGGGCAGGTGTGGCCTTAGCAAGAGAACCTACAAAGCCTGAAGTCTCCTTGTCAAACCTGACTGGGCACCTTGGAGCCAGGTGTGTCAGCATCTTTCCAGCAGTGTGAGATGTTCCTCCAGGTGATTTCACTGTCAGAAGCCAAGGAGAAATGCAAGTGCTCATTTTCACTCTTGGTGTGGAGCTGAGAGAGAGCAGCCAGCAGAAAGGCAGGAGGTTTCTGCTGCTAGGAAAGGTGCTTTCAGTAATTTGTCCCCTTTGGAAAGGTTTACCCCTGTATGGGGATGATGCACCCTAATGTTCATGGTGGCACTTTCCCAGTGCTTAGCCAGGGAGGTATCCTACCCTAGGGGTATCTGAGTGCAGTGGGGGGCCAGCAAGGGCCTGAGCTGCTGATGCAAAACCTCAGGGACACAGAGCCACAGCCGTGCTCTGTTAAACAACACACCATTTTGTTGTCTTTATGGCTGGAGGCTTTCATGAGAACATACAGTTTTTGTCTGCACTCCAGCAAGAGGAAGAAGGATGCTTATAATCCGGTGCTGGAGAAATTGGCTGAGAATCAGAGCTCTGTGCCAGCCCCCTTTGCTCTCCCAGAATCTGCAGCAGAGATGCCTGGGAGTGTTTCTTAACCGTTCTTTTTGCCACAAAAAAAGCTGCTAAGTCAAAACCTAAACAGTTTGCAAACTAAAGTTGATTTTGATGAACCTTTGGATTTTAAAGTGTTTGGGGGAAAAGTTTCATTGTTGACAGAACACCTTCTCTCAGCCGCACTAGTGAACAGGCTGGAAAATGAGAATGTGAAGGCTTAATTACTTCAGGCCTAGCATGTAAAAAACCCCAAAACTAATAGGACTGAAGACTGGGAAGGCTACATTTCCATAGACGCCAAATAATTTACTGAGAAGATCATAAGATGTTGGTCTTTCATCCAGACAGGAAGAGCATTTTATATTTTAAAATCTCTTCAGGGGAAGAGAACCATTCCTGGCTTGTCTGTAAGCAGGAATTCCTTCCAGACAGGCCCCAAGAGGTGTTCATGTGAGCCAGGCAGACTCTGAGAGGGAGGGACCAGGAACTGATTTCAGGCTGGCAGCCCTTTGTGCCCAGAGGTCCCACTCCCCAGCACACCCTGGCCAGGAGCCTTGCCCAGGGATACCTTCCCAGGCAGCCACCGTGGATGTGGAGAGACTCCTAATGTGCAAAAATCCAGCTCCCTTCTTTGTGCTTGCCCTTTCCTCTCTGCCCAGGCTGGCATGGGGTGAGTGATGGTGCCATCTCTGGGAGCTCCCCACAAGATCTGCCCAGCTACTGAGCCCTGTTTCAGCTGTTGCCTCCTCAGAGGCCTCCCGGGATGCTGCTGGTTATCCCGCTGGTTTTATGCACTTCCGAGGGGGCAGAGGGAGGAAAGTTTATGGCTGCATTTATGAGGAGCTTGAGATTATCTGCATACGCTAGAAAAATCACAGCGGCTATATAAAAAAGGGAAAGTGCCATCCCTCGGCAAGCGGAGTGAATTGGTATTAGCCTGCAGTCAAAGAGGATCTTAAATTATTGTTGTCTTTTTGTATTGCTGTACAGTAGTTTAAAGATAAAAGCCATCTGGGAAGAGTTGAGCTAAGTTGTGGGGGGAGCCAGGCGAACTCAGGCACTGACTGCAGCGTGCTGGGATGAACCCACTGCCTGTGAGGGTTGGTGCTTCACTTCCCTGGGCTCCGAACGATGGAGCCAGAACAGCCAGGAGGGCAGGGCAAATCCTGCCTGGGCGCTTCAGCTCTTCCCCACAGCTGCCTCTGCACAACCTGCCTGTTGCTGACAGCTGCTCATGAAGCAGCGCTGGCTATAAATTCACTTGCTGTCCTTGGTGTGTGTTATCACTGTTCTTTCCCCAAAACAGAAGCTGCAAGCCCTGAGCTGGCTTGTCCCCATGTCTCTGTTGCCTGTGACGTCTTCTCCATCATTGGCATAGACCAGACGAGGTGTTTGTTCCTTTTCTCCCAGTGCTGAGGCGTGTGGCTGGGCATGTGGTGAGTCTCTTTAGCTGTCCTCGTGCACAGGGGACACAGCTGAGCTCTCACCCAGAAGAGAAAAGGAGCTGCTGGGCCCAGTCTCAACTGATTGTGGAGTGTAGGTGAGGGCTTTGTCTGGCCCAGTGCTGACTGCAGCAAGGCTAATGGAGTGAGAAGCCCTCAAATCAGCTGGCCCCTGCCTGGGTTGGTAATTTAAACATGGGTTTATTAGAAATTATTAATTTAGCCTGCAGCAGAATGGTGCAGAGAGAGCAGCAGAAACTGGCATGTGGTGGGAAGGGGAGATGGTGGCACCGTGCTGAGGAGCCAGGAGTGCCAGTCTCATTGGCAGCCCCACACCCCTGCTCCCCTCTCCCCTGCTGCTTCCACCCATGGCTCGGTCCCACAGGATGGTCTGGGAGCATTGCTCCAGGCTGTGATCACTGCCTGAACATACAAGTGGCATTTTGGACCTTTCCTGGGAGGAGGAGGAGATTTCTGGCATCTTTACCCCATGCAGGGAGCATGTTGGCCCCGCGAATGCCAAAGTGGTTCTGCACAGCCAGGTGTGATGGCAACCTGCAGAGAGTGGCGAGCAGGGACAGGACACTGTTGGAGAAGTTGCCCTGCTGGGGCTGTTGGGAAGGCAGCAATGGAACACCCAGGGCTCCTCTGTCAGGGGCAAAGCCTGGGTGAGAGCGGTGCTGACTGCTGAGCCCCTTGCGGCTGGGGCAGTGGGGGCATGTGGAGCACAGGCAAGGCTGAACATTCAGTCATGCTGGCAACCCAGAACACACTGCTTTCCAGACCTGTCCAGGAGGGAGACCCAGCAGGAGCAGCCCCAGGCAAGGTGCTGGGTTGGTGGTGGGCACAGTGGGCACACTATGCTGCCTGTGGGGCTGAGGGCTGGTAATCAGCCCTCCTGGCAAGCAGCGAGGCATTACTGTAATCTAGTCTGCAGGAGATAAAAGCTCAGCGAGCTTTGTGGAGTCAGACAAGGATAAGCACTGACAAAGTCTGGGGTGTTTTTTCAAATTATAATGGCTCTCCTTAATAAAATGCCAAACACAACACTAGGCAGGGCTGAGAGCAGTGGCAGCAGAGGCTTCATGGCAATCCTGAGCATGGCCATCCCAGCCCAGGATCCAGCCACAGGCTGGCTGGTGGCAGGGGCTTGTAGCTGGCCATGGAGGCTTGCCCAGCTCCACCTCAGTCAGCAGCACCCACTGACTCCAACAGCTCACCAGAGCCCACTCCCACCCTCCAGCAGCTGGGAGCAGCACCTCACTCCACGGGCAGTGCCAGGACTGACGCTGCTGTGCCATGTGATGGACAGTGCTGGGAGCCTTGGTGGGACTGAGTCACTGCCTGGGCACCAGCAGTGCTGGAACACAGCTCAAATCCAACAGGACAGGCTCACAGCAAGGGAGTCGGAGAAACTATTGCTGATTCCCCAATGGCCTCAAAATCTGTCTTTGTGTGGTGCTGCTTTTTGAATTGCTGCATTTACACAGCAGCTTGAGGGGAGTGATAAAGCTCATGAATATTGAAATTTTTCTCAGATGGGGGAAGGGGGTTGCTGGGACCTGGGGTGTTTTCCTGAAGCACTCCTATCCTGCCTTTCTTGGAGCACCATGTGCTCCAGAAAGTGATGTCTGAAGCTGCCCCTGGTGCTCACACCCACCCCGGCTCTGGGAGCCAGCACAGTGCTGGACCAGAGGCCCAGGCAAGGGCGTGAGGAAGCTCTGTGAGGATAACAAGACATTACCTGTGCCTGTGTACAGACACCCAGTTTTCCAGCAGCCACTGTGGGACTGGGATGCACACTTTGCTCTGCAGAAACAGGCTCATTCCATTCAGCACTCACTATCCCCACTGGCAGCACAGCCCAGCATCATGCTGTTTGCCCAGTGCAAAAATGGTTTTCCAGTTTCTTGGCTTTGAACACTCCTCTCCCTGCTAATCTGCCTGCCAGTTTGATGCTAAACTTCTTCCCCTTTCTCCTTGCAGCCATCTGCATGCAGCCAGAGCCTATTGCTCAGAATAGACATGCAGGAGCCCTGTTGCTGGCGGGGCCCCGTGTACCCCTAGCCACAGTCTGTGGCTGCATGACTTGGTGTGCCTTGGGAACCCCCACTGATGCTGGCCTGGTTTAGTTCTGTGCAGGTCTTCTGATGGCCCCAGGGCTCAGCATCTAGAGCCCCTAGTGCCAGGGGCTCACTGTGGGTGCTTGTTGCACTGGTGCTGCTCCAGCCTGCTCCGCACACGTCCACTGCTTATTGATTGCTCTAAAAATCTTTAAAGATTAACTTCTGGGAACAAATATGACATCTTTATGGAGAGCCAGAACAAGCTGCTTTAGCATTCGTGTGGGTGCTTTGCTGCACGGAGACATCTGTTTGCACCGGGATGCGCAGAGCAAATGATCTGTGAGTGTTCAGGGGGCGCGTCCTGTCGGCTGCTCCCCTTGATGGCAGGTACAGTAACCTTGCCGTCCCTGCAGCCGCACCAGTTGCACTCCTTACTCTTGTTACTACACCAAGTTCCTGGCACGTGCTGTGAAACCAGCCAGTGTTTTTGCTGTCTTCAACCTCCAGTGTACAGCCAGGTAGGGCATAGCCTTCCAGAAGCTTGGAGGGAGCAGCTGGCAGCAGCTGAATACATCCCAATCCTTTGGATTAATTTCTTTGCCACAGCTAGAGAGAGCTTTTCTTGTGGCCATGATTGCAGCGCACACCTGGGAGCAGGGGACTCTGGCTCCCCAGGCACCACAGTGCAGAATAGTGGAGTGTCCACAGTTACTTTGCTGCAAGAGGATAACCTGCTGCAAAGAAATAACTCCCCTGGTCCAAAGCCCAGCCTGTGGCTGGGCAGCTGACTGTGTGAATGAAGGCATCTTTACCCAGAGCAGTGAATCATCATTAGAAATTACTCAATTATTTATGCCAGGAAGAGCAAGTCACATATTGGGTCATCCTGCCCGTCTCACTAGCCAGCATTTGTGCACTCCCTCTGGGATGTTTGCCAGGGATCTCTGATCCATCCCATGTCGTGGAGTTTTCCCCTGTTCCATAGGGTGGTGATTCCCTGATGAACATGGTTTGCTTCCAGAAAACTTTCTCCAATATTCAGTCTGTGTTTTCCTTATGTTAATTTCTTGCCATTACAGCACCTGATTAATTACTCTGTTTATACCACTAGAATGTTTGCAGGCCATTGCCATTGATGCAGGGACACTTAATAGAAGAGAGATGTCTGTAGATCTAATTGCTTAATGAAGGGATGAAGAACATTCTCTGTTCCCCTGGGTTCTGTAGGACCAGCAAATGTTTCTGTGGTCTGACTGTATCCCAGCCGATGATCTCCTGGGCTGGCTCCAGCTTTCTGCTCACCCTTGTGTCTCCTTCTGCAGGCTCCTTGTCCCAGGGAGTGCTGCTTCCACAATGCAATCCAAAAACGGGACAGGGTTTCTGTATGGCTTTTTACTGACTTGCAAATTAGGGTAAAAACCCACAGGGAAGATGCCCAACAATGAGTGCCCGGGGGATCCAGGTTCCTTGGCCCCACTGTACAAGTGTGTGTGCATTTGGCACTCCCTGCCTGTCACTGAATCCGTCAGTTCTCTCTCTGTTTCCCCAGCTCTGGCTGTTGTTTTTGCTCCCTGGCACGTGGCAGTTCCTCCTTCACAGATACATAACGCTGCACATCCCCAAAGAGGAGCTGAAATCCAGCCCGATGTGCATTCACCAGTTATCCCAGTTTTCCTGTGGCACTGCTGAAGCCAAACTTCCTGTGCAACCCAAGGTGCCAGTTGGGCAATGCTGGCACCTGAGCCTGGAGATTACTGTGGATCCCTGCTGCTGCCCAGCATGGAGCAGCTTGCAGGAGCTCAGTTCCCCTCCTTGGCTAAGACTTCAGCAGCCTCAAAGTAAAAAGAGGCTCCAAAAGGTCTTCTGACCCCCTGCAAACCTCCCCAGCCTTCTTGAGTGGAAGGAAAGGATCCATTAATGTTTGGCTTCATTTCCGTTTATCAAAGAGAAAAAAGCTTTTGTCAAGCATAAAAGTAGGGATTCAGGACACAAAGCAACTGCTTTGCTGTGGGCTCCTGAGGGACTTGAGGAAGGAAAACACTTGTTCAAAATTCCCCACTAAACTAGTGAATCTGAAAACCCCAGTTTGTTAAAAGAAGAGGACCAAGAAATTCCCTGTCTGCTATAAACCTCTCTGGAGCCTGGAGCTCCATCCAGTTCTGAAATCCTGGGCAACAAGGATGCCAGCACTGCACCCTGTGGGGATTTGGAACTCCAGGCTGGGCTCAGGCTGGCACTAGAGCCAGAGCCAGCTGTGCACAGAGCCCTCAGGCAGACCAGAAAGCCCCAAACAGGCTGAAGCAGCTGCAAGGGAAATGTAAAATAAACATGTGGCCTGAAGTCCGGATGTGCAGTTTATTTTAAAACCTAATAACTCCACATAATTGATAGCAGAGTGCAGTATTTTCCATGCGTTGGATTACGAGCGTCTGTCGCTCACCAGAAGCTGTAACCTTGAGCTATGAGACATTATTGGCAGTATTTAACACAAATCTGTTTTCCATCATTGTCAAATCCCACTTCAATATGCACCACAGGAAGAAAGCCGAATACTAAATTGATTTCTTTAATGGGAAGTGTTCTTCAGGAGATACTGACTTGTGTGGAGATGCATTAATGGGATTACAATGGAACCTTTTTATTTTGCTTTATTTTTTGTGGAGATTCCCTGTCGTGGTTCACCTGTGAGGTGCTGCTTGGCCACGGACATGGCGAGTGAAAGGCAGCGAGCCACGAGAGCTGTGTCTGCGGAGATGTGGCTCCTGAACTTGGGACTGTTACTGTGCTGGCGTTGCCAAGCCGCGGCTGCAGGGAGCAGCCTGGGAACAGCAGCATTCGCCAGACACCAAAGGACAGCTCACCAGGTACTGCTGACTGGGATAAGGTGCTGCATCCTGCTGGCACCTGAGAGCACCCAGGAAGGACATCCCTCCTTCTCCTGACCCTGCAGCCCTTGGGAGGGTGTGGAGAAGCATCTAGAGAGAAGCAGGAGAGGAGGGAGCCCAGACTCAGCATGGAGCTGGGTGTGGAAGCCAGGGGCTCAGCACAGGCTGTGCTCAGCCTGTCCCAGTACTGCTACTGTGCCTGGGCAGCCAGTGGCCAGAGCAGTGGAATCGGCAGCACTGGCCACCGTCCCCACAGGCACCAGGTGATCAGTCTGGGCGTTATTGGTGCCAGGCAGGCAGGAGGAAGGTTTGCCTTCTCCAGGAGAGTGGGAGTTCTGTAAGTGATAAGGTAATTACCTTATTTCAGCATAAGCTGATTGACAGGGGGCTAACTGACTGGTAAAAGTTACTGTTTGTTCTGCCTGGGCTGGGCAAGAGCCCCATGAATTTCTCTCACTTCTTCCTGCTGATATTGCCTGAACTGAGACTTGGCTGGGAGTCCCAAGCCTGGGCAGTTGAAACCTCCCAGTTCTTTGGGGGTCTGGCCAGTGGGATGCGAAGTCGGGAGCTACATGTCCCCCACCCCGCAGGGCTGGTGGTCATGCCACACCCCTTGAACAGCAGGTTCACCTGGCAGCTGCTGACTCAGACATAGCTGGGCGCATGACAGTGCCACATTAAAATGTCTGTGTCAGGGTTGTGGGCTACTGCAAGGTTGTTTACAAGTCTGACTGGCAAAGCTGAACCTTTCCTTGTGATATGCTGAGGATTTATGTCTGTAAATATTGAGGGGATGTGTAGGAGGCGTGACGAGTTACGGGGCCATGCAGGGCAGACCCTCCGCAGGCAGAAGGTTCGCTCCTCGCAGCAGCTGCGCTTCCACTGCAGGGACGGATGCTGCTGCCCAGCTGAGGGGCACGGTGTGCAGCAGGGTCTGTGGCACACAGCAGCTGGCATGCAGGGAAGAGCCAGCAACCATTTGACAAACAAGACTTTATAGATTTACAGGAGCACATTATATGTTTCCAAAGGCAGTATGGTATGCTCTGGAGCTAATTTGAAGGAAGGTTTTGGATTCAGAGACAATACTGCTCTGGCATACCCTGACAGTAAGTGATGCTGTTGCCATGACAACTCCCCAAATCTTCTCTTCCACTCTCAAAACCCACCTGGGTCTCCAGCTTCCCTGGGAATGCACAGGGCTAGTGCTGCACACCCTCTCCCTGGGCACCTGCCTTTGGCTTTGGTCAGCAGGACTCATCCTGCTGGTCCTGTGGCTCCAGCCCATTAGGCACTTGCAGTGCTTTGCTGCAGCTGCCCCACTTCTCTGCTGCCTGTGCAGCACTAGGGCCTGGGTAGGTATAAACAAGCTGCCACTGTGATGGATAAGAAAATCACAGCGTCAGTTAGAGTGGATTATAGCTTTTTTCTCCCCTGACAGGAAGGAGATGTCTCTCCATACAAGTCTGAGGTTGCTCAGGGCAGCTACCACCTTCATCTGTCACTGCTGGTCCCCAAGCACTCCTCAGCCAGAGATGCATTTAGGCTGAAACGCATCCACGTGGGCTGAGGTTTTTAAGGTGATCAGAGCTGATGGAGACCATGCTGCCCGGAGCTCTGTCTCAGGCAGGAAAGTTGTCCTGCTGCCTCCAAGGAAGCATGGCCTGTCCCTTCAAACTGCAAAAGGCACAGCAAATATGGAAAATGTGAAAAATCCCCAGGTGACAGTGAGAAAAGTGACTTGGCCCCAGCCAGCATGTGTGCCCAGACTGGCTGCAACTCTCGGCCCTCTCCCTGCTCTCGAGCCCACGCAGCTGGGATGCAGTGTCAGCACCTGCCTGTGGACAGCGATCATAGATTCAGACTGAGCATCACCTGCTGGAGCCAGAGGAGCTGAGCTTGCCTTAAAGCGAGTGTTTGTGACTGGTCAGATAACACAGAAACATCTAATGGGATTTCTTGTGATGCTGAGAGTGTTGGGCATGCTTCAGCTTTCTCCTGTGCTCAGCACAACCATGAAAGGCAGAGCTGCCAAGTCCTGTGTGGCAGAGCCCCTGGAGGGCAAGGAGGTCACACAGGAGCAGCAGCTGGGACTAGGCGGGGGTTATTGTTCCTGGCAGTGTGAACAGGTTTCCCTAGGAGGCTGGTGCCCTCCTGGCAGAAGCTGTGCAGGGAGAGTGGCGCAGATACACAGTGTCAGCAGGGCAGCACACACCCGTGCCAGAGACATCCCTCCTCCAAGTGCACCAGCGATACTGGGGCCACGGGGCTGCAGGAGGATGCCCTCCTGGTTGGGTAGGAGCACTCTGAGGGGCATGGGCCGTGCAGCGTTTGCTGCTGTGGTGCCGAGGACAGGCGGGCTGGGAGCGCTTGGGAGTGCATCGCCTGTCAAGCAGCATTGATCCCGTCTGTCTTATCTGAACGAGCCGTGGCCCCGAGCAAGTGCCAGGAAGACGTTCCACTTAACAAGCGCAATTAGGGCTGTGACACAATGGCAGGAAAGGAGCTCGGCAAGGCTGATTGTCCTCACACCTCTGTGTGCCGCAGTGGGGCTGCATGGCTGCCTCTGGTGCAGGATGGGCTGACCTGGCCCTGCTTACCTGCGAAACCTATTTGCTAGAAACTTTCAGGAAACTTTCAAGTACAGAGGAGAAACATTTTCTCTAGGAAAGTCTGTGGAAATGCAGTGCTTGCTGTTGGAAACAGGGTTGTTTTCCCTGGCAGCCGGGACCCAGGGCAGGCAGGAGCTCCGGCTCGGGCAGGTGTGAGGTGATGCTGCCCTACAATGACAATGCAACAGTGGCACTGGGATGGCGTGTGCCACAGCAGCTGCCTGGGGCAGCACAGGGCACAGGCCGGCAGGCTGGTGGCACATCACGCCACTGTCAGCTGGAATGGAGCTGCTTGCGTTACAGAGCCCTTTACTGCCCATTTTCCTTCCATGTAATCTAGGGCTTCTTCAGCTCCTTCCCAGCCACGCTCTCCCAGTGCCGCTGGCCCAGTCTCTCTGCAGGTTGTTCTTGCAGTCCCAGTGCCGGGACCCTGCTGCTGGTGAGTGGCAGAGATTTCATTGTCTGTTTGCTAACAGAGTTGGGGATGAACATGATTATTTTGCATAGTAGTTGGTGGTATGTGTAGTGAGGAGATTACCATGTGAGGAATGAGAAGTGCAGAGGTTTAGGGAAGTGGGATACTTCGGGGTTAAGGCAGGGTATTTGAGTGCCGTGAGTCAGTGCTCTGTGGCCAGGAACCCACCTGGTGCAGGAAACCTGCTTCCAGTGCTGCCCTGGTTGGGGGCTGGGACTGCCCCGAGCAGCCAGTTCAGTTTGGGGGTGCCAGCCAGCGTGATGGCAGGGGCCCAGCGCGCCGGTTGGCATCCGCCACAGGCAGTGGCGGGCGGAAGCTTCCCCTCCCACGGTACCATACGGGAAGGCTTCTGTCACTGTGCCACTGCAGAGAGAGGAATTGAAAAGTGTGACAAGGCAGGTTCCTCTGAACTGCCTCCAAATACCCGCCTAAGAATAGTATCCCCCTCCAGAAGGGTGGCTGGCTCCAGGCTCTAATCTCCCCGCACTGCCAGCACTCCATCCCTCCTCCTGTCAACCTGCGGGCTGTGACCAGCTGCCGGGATTGATGTGTGAGGGGTGGGGTGGGATTTAGGAGTCACTCAGACAGCACAGATCTTCTTCTGCAATGTAAATCTGGACTCCACCTGCACAAAAGCAGAAGTCCTGGATTTATTCCCCAGCTCCTTCCCCTGTTAAAAGCAGGCCCTCTGGTCTGCCTGTGATGTCTGGGCACAGCAACTTTACCAGGTGATCAACCTGGCTCAGTGAAGCCGGACTTTGTGTCAAACATGGTAATATTCCCCAAGCACAGCCCCAGCAGTGTGCAGCCTAATGCCAGCCATGCAGCTCACAGGGTTAGGCGGCAGAGCCCCCGTGTCCTGTCAGTTGAGATACAGCAAATGTGGTGTATGTGGCATGGGAGAGGGGGAGAGAAGCTGTCAGGGGCTTCCTCCCTGTTTGCCTTCCACTGCAGACATGTACCTTTGAAGCATTGTGCTGGAAGGTTTCCTTGCTGATTAAAGCTCAGCATTAGTATGCAGATGAAAACGTGAATCGGCCTAGATGAGGCTTCCTGGGCAGTAGTGGAAGTCAAGGATTTAATCTAGCCTGATCTTGGACATAGTTTAAACTCCTCAAAACAAGAGCACATAACCTTCTGCAAAGGTTTCATTTCAATAAACCTCGCTGTCAACAAGCTCCAGCAACCTCTGTTTGCCTTCACAGGGAGCCCTGCAGGGATGCATAGGGACTGCTGCAGCCAGAGGTTTGCTCAGCCCATAGCAGCCTAGCACTGGCAGGACAGAGCTCTGTGGGCTGGGGACCCTCACAGAATGAGGGGTGAACCCCAGAGCAGCCTCAGCAGAGGTGAAGTGCCTGGCGTTGTCCCCTTCACCCCGTGCTACTGCAGCAGCCCCCAGCTGCTGCCCCGACAGATCCTGGCATCTCTTCTTGACCCTGGCCTGTGCTGCTTCCCTCCTGCACCTGGCTGAACCTTTTCCTCTGAAACAGTGGTCTGAGCCTTCAGCCAGCTCCAACCAAGCCACTAGTGGTTGGACCCTCTGCCAGGACTGTGGTGATGAGCAAGTGAGCTTGCTGCTGTTGTTCAGGGACCTGGAGACCTCTCTTCTGTCCACCTTGTGTTGCTTGTGGGAAAGGCCTGCTTCATGCTCTCCCTGTACCTTTGCAGGACCCCCACAGCTGTCCATGGGACCAGGACAGCTCCAGCCATGCTGGAGTTCTGAACCTCATCCCTTCAACTTCTAGTATTTATTCGTAAGAAACTAATTGTCATCTCTGTGACAGGTTCTAGAATTTCTTCTGCTAAATCCTGCATGCATCCCTTTGATACAGAGGCCAAAGCTGTGAAAGTGCCAGCTAAGCCCCACGTTTCGATCAGAATTTGCAGAAGCTCAGAGTGCCTTGTGAGTCTCCAAATCCAGAGAGAATTCATGGGCTGCAAAGTCAAAGAACTGCCCAGCCTGAGGCTACTTGGGGCAGAGCAGAGGCGATGACATGTTTGGTGGCCACAGTTCACACGAATGGCTCACAGCCGTGGTGGGGCAGAGAGCAGGGCCCCTCCTCACTGCCCATGGCTCAAAAGGTTCCTTGGCCAGGCTTCAGCGTGGCAGTGGTCCTGCCTTGTTTCCAAGGGAGTGATGAGGAAGCATGGGGGGATGCCCTCTTCAGCTCTCAGGGATGGCATCTGGGTGCAGCAGACCCCAGGCCCCAGTGGAGTCAGGCTGTTCCCGGGCAGCAGGAGAAGAGCAGGCAGAGAGGGAATGTCAGACCAGCTGACTTGATCAGCAAGCACTTAATTAGACTCTGTGTTAAAGCCTCCATCCATAGCAGCTGTACGGAGGAGCTGTGGGGACAGGAAAAATTCTTCAGCAAGAACAAACAGTGAGACTGTGGGTTCCCAGACCTTCCCTCCAGAGCTGGAAAGCCTTCACACCAAGCCAAGAACTTCTGGAGCACCAGCCAAGAACTTCTGGCAACACCAGGCAGCTGAGCACAGCCCTTGCTGCTCCATCCTTGTGCATAAATTACCTCTGGCCTCTGAGCTAAACAAAAGGCCCTGAAATAATTCTGCATTTTAATAAAGTCAGCATTTGTGCCACTGTCGTTCTTAAAGAGAATTTGCATTTCCTTCTGCCAGCTTGCCCCACACAGCCCACTGGCACTGAGGCCTGTGCCCTCGCCTGTTTTCCCATCAAGGATCACATTAGATTTTGTTTCTTAATCACTGTGATGCCACAAACAGGGTAGGGCTGCCCAAAGCCCCAGACAAGAGCACACCAATATCTCCAAAGCCCTCCAATGTGCAAGGGTGTCTGAAAAGCAGCGCTCTCCAAAACTGTTGTGCTGGTGGCTTTGCATCTCCTTGTGTCCCCCTGGATCCCTCTGGCAGCAGCCTGTGGGCAGGCTCGCACCCCGTGGATCTGAGAGCCAGGAAGGAAGAGCTGATGCTTGCACTGCTGCTCTGTATTCCTGTAAAATCTGGAAAGAAACAAACTGCAGTTTCTTCCTCCCAAAGGGGAGGCATCCCCTGGGCTTTAGAGTTTGCCACCAGCTGTGCCTCCAGCAGGCAGCATGCAGTGAGCAGACAAGCAGGATCAGAATTCTTTGTGGGTGCTGATGGGTGCTGGACAGGTGTTTCCCCTGGCAGGCAGTGCAGAGCCATGTCTTCCTTCTCTTGGATGAGCCTGTCACCCCTCTCATTTCCCTTCTCAGCTCCCTGTGCTGGACATACAGGCCAGGGGGCTTGGAGCACACTGCCTGGAGCACACTGCCTTTCCAGTGGGAGCTGAGACTGGGGCCAGAGCTCCAGTGTGTGTCCTGCTGAGGACTGTGGGGCTGCTGCAGGGACAGAGGCACTTGCTGCTCTGGGGTTCACCCCTCATTCTGTGAGGCTCCCCAGCCCACAGAGCTCTGTCCTGCCAGTGCTAGGCTGCTATGGGCTGAGCAAACCTCTGGCTGCAGCAGTCCCTATGCATCCCTGCAGGGCCCACGGTGGGTCCCTCTCTCATTGTCACCTCCATCCCTCTCCCCTCTGCTGGCGCCTGCACCAGGGCCCTGCTGTGGGGGATAGCTGTGATCACAGCTTTCAGTGTGTTCAATTACTGCCAGTTAATGATGATTAATTTACAATTAAGGGCCTCTAAAGGGTAGTGTGTCTGTTAAATAAATATTGATCTTTCATTTGTGGCCACAGATATATTGCCCCAGTTATGGGAAGCGTGGCAGCAGCAAAGCCGGGCTCTCCCAGAGAGAGATGCCCTGCAGCACCTGAGCTCACAGGGCTGTTAAGGGACTGGGCTTGCCTCATCCCAGGAGCCTGGGCTCTCAGGGCGGGACAAGGATCATGCTGTCTGGGCTGTTTCAGTGCCAATTGGAAATGCTCAGTCCTGTTAGTCCTGTTCCCGTTTGCAGAAGAGGTGTGGGAATGGGGTTACTGTAGCTGGTGCTTCCCTCTTGCATGACCCTTAATTGGCCTTGTAAAGTAAACAAATTGTCCAGAGGCTCCACTAGTAGCCTGACAACAAACTCCTCACTGAATATACAATGTGTTTTCCAAGGCCATTTCAGCCATGCTCTGGCCAGTGTGGTCATGCCCCTGCCCACACATGCATGCCACACTGTGGGCTACCTGACTTCTATTTGTCTGAGCCCACTCTCCAAGGGGTATTTTTCTAAAGATCTCTTATCAATTAGCCATACAGCTCTCGTCCTTCTCCAAGGCATTGACCCCAAATAAATAAAGGCCATTTCAGCCATTTGCCGGAGCCAACCAGTCCTGAGTGCTGGAGCTCAGCAGGGATTTCTACAGGAGTGTAGCACTCTTCTTTCTCACCTGTGATTCTTTTCCACATGCAGATGGGGTGGAAACACCATCCCACCCCACCTTCAGCCATGTTCCAGGCAGTCCCTGAGTGAGTCCTGCTCCTTCTCCCTAGCACATTC
The DNA here is from genome assembly GCA_013398075.1 of Notiomystis cincta. Lineage (NCBI taxonomy): Eukaryota > Metazoa > Chordata > Aves > Passeriformes > Notiomystidae > Notiomystis > Notiomystis cincta. Next base: position 226,814 of record VZRX01013797.1, read on the forward strand.
CCAGTCACTGTCCCCTCGTCTCCCTTCCCCTCTGCAGTGCATTCCTTGGAAGCAGGCTTACCAGGAGAACACTCTCTGGCTTTCTCTTTTATTTGAGGCATGTATTTGGAACAGTGCTTTTGTTCCAAATGAACACGTTGATTCATTCAGAAGTGCAGTTTCTGTTTTTGAATCAGCAGAGCTGTTATGCTCATAGTGTCCATAAAACTGTTATTTTAGTCCTGACACTGATGCTTATGAATAAAATTTAGATCTCATTGAGAAGAACATTAGCTGTAGCTATTTGGCTTCTTGTTAAAGCATTAATTTTTATTGAGACCACATTGCCAAGCAGCTCCTTCTGCATCTTGCAGCAACCAAGTTCCTCAAAGTGGAGATTTGGGTAGGACCAGATTGCAGCACGTGTCCCCCAGGCTCTTGGCTCCAACCACTCCATCTTCAGTTGCTGGATGATGGTGGGAACCTCCCAGTTCCCCCAGGTGAGCAGGGCACATGGGAGCAGGGGCACCATACTCAGGGGAGATGCTGGGGTCTGCTGGAGGTGTCAGGAGCTGACACAGCAGTGCTTGCTCGTGCTGGGTGGATGTTGGGTGTTCTGGTGCCAATTAGCTCTCCTGTGTATTTATTGCACCTTTTTGCTCGAAGCAAGCTGTTAAATGTCAGAAATACTTTAGCATTTTAGCAGAAAGATAATTTTTAATAGATTCCACCTACAAAAAGGAGCTGACTGGCAGAATATTAAACTCAGGGAGACTTATTTTTACTCCGTGCCTCCAAACAGCTTGAGAGAACCATTTTTTTGCATGGCGCCTTGCTGATTAATGCTGCTGTCTCTTGCCTGTCCTCCTCACTTGGTGCTGTGGCAGCTGTGGCCTCTCACATCCCATTAACCTTGTCTGCGGAAGGGATACCTGGCCAAAGTGAAGAATTAACCCTTGTAATTAGGAATGTAAACATCTCACACTGCATGCTGACATCCACACATCCTTCCCTGCCTGCTCCCGGTGCTTGTTAGGGCAGGATACCCCCAGACAGGCTATTCCTATCATCAGCTTCCCACATACCAGCTTTCAATAATTTCTAGTTGAAGAAGCATATAAATTCTGAATCAAGCCCAAAGTAGCTTTGATTCTTCAGAGACTACGGTGGCTATTCTGTCATTGCTGGTTGTGCTCTTGAAAAGTGCACTGGCAACTGGTGGGGTTTGCTGGGACTGTGGTGAGTCTTTACTCCTTCTTAGCAGAGCTGATGAATGCCTGGGATTCCTGGCTGGCCCTGGCCAAGCAATCGTGTTCTTAGTGATGGTGATGTTTGTAGCTGGGCACTGTAGCTGGTGGCACAGCACCAGGCCAGCCCCAAGTGCTTCCACAGCAGCACTGCCTGAGGTGTTGCAGGGCTGTCATCTGTCACCTCTGCCTGTGGCCCAGGTTTGATTTTTGGGTGAAGCTGTATCACTGTTCTCAGTATGAGCAGTGACTCCCTAGTGCTGGATGGAGCAATTGAGTCATTGCTCATAATACATCAGCTTCTGAAAATTCAGGTGACTTTATTTGTTTCTCAGTAATATAATGAGCTATTTTGAGTGATGTTAGATTTAATGGCTAAATCAATGTGTGTATTTAGTGTTAGCCTTTATTTTCACACTAAGTGACATGAGATAAGTAGACTTAGAGAGTGTTAATTGGTTTGTGTTTAGCATTTACACTAATCAGACTGTGCAGTGCTGCCCAGAGCTTTTCAACACTAGTAATTCTGTTTATCCAAACCAGGAATTGTTTACTCTATTGACTGGAGTGGTATTGGGCTGTTTTTTCACTCACTTGGATGTTACACTACATGTATGAATTAACAGGGAGCCCTGGCTAAGCCTGAGTGGTGCCACACACGGTGTGTGGGGAGAGGTGGCTCAGCAAACCCTGATGGGACAGAACACGACAGGGCCCTGTAGGCAGCAGTACCAGCGAGCCCTCCGTGGCTGCCGTGCGTCTGCCTCCGCCACAAGCAGTGCGGGAGGCAAGAGGAGCCTACACTCCCTGTCCCACCCTCCCTCCACATGGAGCTCCCATCACACCATTCCTGGATGGATCCGCAGGCCACGTTCACAGCAGTTTCTTTCCATGAACAGCACATGTGATATGGGGTTATGGGCTGAGGTCTGCCCAGAGAGGGGCAGGTGGGGCTCTGTGGCCCAGAGAGGGGAACTCCCAGGTCTGCCAGGCAGTGTGGATGTGCCAGGACCTTCCTCCACAGTTGTGGCTGGACTGCCTGGCCTGGGCTCACATCCATCTTGTACTGATGGGAGCACATGTCTGCCAAGAGCCCACCAGAGCATCCCAGGAACCAGCAACAGCACACTGGCCAGCCAGCAACACATAGCATGGCTGCCTTCAAAATGGCTTGAAAATTGCCTCACCATTGCTCTGTTTCCATCACCTGGCTGGTTTTATTAGAGTTGGGTTTGGATCATTTAATTTTTATCTAAACATTCACTTCCCAGCTGAGCTCTTGGAGAGCTCTGGCTCCCTGGGCTGCTGCTGAGCCCCTGGAAATGGAACTGCCTGCAGGATGTGCTGACGGCCCTTGCTGCTGCTGGGAGCTGCCACCTGAGCCCTGGCCCTTCCCTGTGCAGTCACAGTGCTCACTTTTCTCCTGGGCCCCTGACTCTTGCAGGGGTAGGTGTGATTCACCTGTGAGAACCCACGGTGTGCTTCCCCAGCAGGGATGCTCTGGGTAAGAGAGCTCAGGCATGCTGCAGGCTGCTCCTGCTTCAGGCTGCTCTAGGCTGTGCTGGGAGGCACATCAAGATGAATTCCCTTTTATTTTGCAAAGTGCTGTTTTACTGATTTCTGCCTGCCAACCCCAAACTGGGTCGCAGTGCCCCTCAAGTGCCACCCCTGGGGATAGTGGAGGGAACCCGGAGTCAGCATTATCTGGAGCTGCAGCAGCAGCATGGCAGTCCCTGGGATGGACGTTAAATCACTGCGTGAGGGCAAGCAGAGGGATGTCACTGGGGCTCAGGGAGGAAGCTTTGCTGTACTGTTTGCACTGACTGTGTGATCCGAGTCAGAATGAGAATCATAAATCTTGATTATTCTCTGTCTCAACTGATTTGAACCAAATGCCTTGGACAGGGATATAGTTCACATCTCGCTGAAAACTGCAAAAAAACTGATTAAATGTACAAACTGATATCAATAGCACTCTATCTCTGTTAATGCCCAAACTGTCAGAGTCTGGGGAGAGGATCCTGTGTGGGCGGGCTCTGTCCCAGCCCAGAGCAGCTTCCTGAGGGTTTTCAGGGTCGCTTTCTCCCCACTGTTATTTATTTTGGTACTTCGTTTCTGCAATTCTGGCTGTTATTATGATGCCGTCAATTACAGATGGCATCTCTGATTCTGATTGCACTTTGCTTACAATTAAGCATCCTATAGAAAAATGGAAATTCTGGGTCATTAACATAGTGTAATAATAAGGTAAACCATTCAATTATGGAGGAAAAGCCACTTTGAATAATAAGGATATTGTATGCCTAAAAGACATTCAGATGCCAGTGTATTACCATTCTTGCATACATAATAAATGAACTTAAACCCCAAAATAATCAACAGAAGCAAATAATAAATAGCTGTGCCCTCAGCAGCAGCCTGGCTGGCATCACTCCCTTCAGGGGCAGAGGAGTGGGAATGGAGGAGTCTTGGATCTGTGTAGTCTTTGGCAGTTGTTTTGGGAGATGCCTTGGCCACCACAGGACTTGTCTCATGCTGGGACTGACTTGCTGGTTCCCACTTGCGTGGGGAGGAGGCAGAGAAGGGACTGGGGCACTGGTGTGCATTGCTGCCTGCAGTAGCAAGGGGAGCACTGGGGCTCTGCCCAGGGCATCTGCTGTGCTCCAGAGGCTGGATGCAAACACTGATGCACTGGAGATTGAACAGTGGGATACTGTGCTTTGGACAGTTGAGAGGCTAATGCAATTGGGAAGATCTCGCCACTCAGTGTCTCTGTTGGAGGGATTTGGAGCTGGCTTTGCTACCTGCAGCAGCTGCTGAGAGCCCATTACCTCCCCACCTACCCCTTCAGCTGCCCTGCCTGCAGCACCAATGGCTTGCATGGATCCATCTGATTGACAACTAGAAAAGAAACAGGTAACTACAGGTGTGAAGGTGCAGAGGGTCATGCTCCTGGCCACCACCTCTGACCAGCCTGGGGCTCTTGTGGCAGCCTTGATGGTGGTTTTGTGTCCAGCCTTTTTATGCTGGTCCCTCTGGCAGGAGGGCAGAGTCCCTCTCCCACCTCTGGCTGCCAGCGGTGCTGGAGCTCAGTGCAGGATGTGAACGATTACTGCTGTTTCCAGCCTATTTGGCAGTATTGCTCCTCCATAACAATTCCCAGCCTTTTAGCTGTTGATGGCTTACCTATTACTCTGGCACTGCGTTAGGATAACATCCAGATACATCTGAAGAATGGAATTTATTTACTCTTTTCCCTGAAAAGCTTTTAGTATGATACAGCCGTGGTGCTTTCACTTAGGCAGCCATTATTGCCAGGGTGTTTTTCCTGGTAGAATTAGATTTTCCAGACAATGAAAAAGGACTCCTCAGGATATGCAGCTCCAAACCACTATATTTTAATATTTTATTTCCCTGGCCTTCTTTGGGAAGGGCCTGTCCCATCTTTGGGAAACTGGAGTGGTTTGATCCACCCAGTTGGGTCTGATCAGTGTTAGGTGTCAGCTGCATAGTGTGCACAGATCTCTCTCCTCATGAGTTGTAGCTTTCCCACATCCAACTGAGTGTTGCAGGAACCACAGCCTGCAATACCAACAGCATCTATTATTGACAGTCTTGAAACTTCCACAGGCATCACTTAGCAACCATCAAGGCTGAGCTGGGTGGGAGCACTCCTGCACAAGTATCCGTGTGGGCTCCTGTTGCCCTGCTTGGGGCAGGAGGAACACGACTGGTGCTGGGGGCTCGTCCTGCTGCACGTTGGTACTGAACTCCCAGACTGGGAATCACGAGGGGATGGGAGTAGAAGGTGTGCGATGACTGCTGCCAGCAAGGTGCACTGCACTGCATGTCTCAGAGAGGGTTTCTGTCCTGCAAGCAGAGATTGCATGTGCATTGGCATTTCGTGTAGTTCTGCCCAGTAGCTGAGGACTGACATGGGGCAGGCATAAAACAGTGGCGGGTGAGTGAAGTGGCACCGAGGGGACTTGAACTTCTATGCTGAAGGAAATTTGGACTGGGGCAGACTACCTTGACTTGAACATTCTTGGTAAGAGGAGGTAGGACTCACCCCTGCCTGCCCATGAGTCAGTGCTGTGCCAGAGTCTCAGACTAGGGCTACTTTGCTATTACTGTGAGTAATACAGTAATTAAATCCGGTAGATGACACTGAGAGATTCCCAGTGAATAGGATCATGGCACTTCTGTAAAGAATGGTAGTGAGACTTAATTTTGGCAGCAAAGAGGTTAGACATATGCATTCCCAGCCTTTTTCACAACCTGTTTCATGGCTGACTGCTGACCAACAATAAATCTTGCATTAAAATTGGAGAGATTGGGCCAAATTTATTCCTGGTCAAACAATGTCACACTGAATACACGTCTCCATCCACAGAGCTGAGGTTCCTTTGCACAGCCAAAACCAAGTGGTGCTGAGGGCTGTTTGTGACACCTGAGGTGTGTGTGCTGACACAGATGTGCTGAGTGCTCCCAGCCTGGCCAGGAGCTCCCCAAGGAAGAGGAGCAGGAGGCAGCCTGCCCCTGTACATCCCACAGATGCTGGTGAGGAGGGCAGTGGGGAAGGGCAGTCCCCATCAGGAAGCACATCAGGCCCTTCTCCATCAGGACCCCCACAGCACTAACCTTAGCCTATCCAATTTGTGTGAGAGCTGTGCACTGACAGGCAAGGGATTTCGGCACAAGGCAGCAGCCATGTCCCAGAGGAATCCACTTGAGGAAAGAACAGAGGAAGCAAGATTTAGCATTAGGATCATAATTTCAGATTACATTGTGCAAGTATCAACAGTCTATACTCATGAGAGCCTTGGGAAACACAATGCTGCAGCAGCTCTCCCAGCTAGCCTGATCAGTGAGGGTTGGTTTTAATTGCAGCTAAATGGATCTAACCTTGTGATGTCTGTTCATAAAGCATTGCTGGATTAATACAGGTTCCATAGTTGCTTCTGCTAAAAGACTTTAATGGATCAGCTTAGTACTCTGTTCCATGATTATAGCATTCCTACCCAACTATCATGCCTGAGCCAGATGGTCCCAGTGAAATCAGAGCATATTTATATTTTTGTCTGCTACTCAACCACCTGCCCACTGATTTTGTTGCATAGTGGTAGGAGGAGAGTAGACTTCCTGGGTGCAATTTTCCCCCCACCCCTTTCCCTAGCCCAGTATCTGCCCCACCTCCTAGAAGACCCTGGAGGAGCCACAGAAGGGCTGTCCCCTCAGGGTGCCAAGGAGGCTTGTGTGGCCATTTGGAGGGCGGCCACTCTCCTGGACAGCAGTGTGGCTCCGACTCCTGGCACAGAGACAGCTGCTTCCCAGGGTGCTGGGGGATGCTTCCAGTTCTGTCGGTGATGAGAGCCATTAAGAAGGTACAAGTACTAAAGAGATCTTGAGCGATGCCTATAAAACCTTTGAATCCTTGACAGAATCAATAGCACATTCTCAGGAGTAACTTCTTATCCAGGCCAACTTAAGCACATGCCAATGAGCCGTTAAAGATTTTGCATTTTGTGGAGACACAGAAGCCCTTTCACTGCGATTGCTGGACTCTAGACTAGGCGATATTGTGAAAAATCACATACATTAGAGACAGACTGTGCTCCAGAGGCATTTTCCTCAGTGTCTGGGAGTGTGGCTCGAATGGTGCTCCTCAGTGGCATCCTCCCTCCAGGCACGTGGCCTGAGCGCCGGGGCTGTGGAGCCGAGTCCTTTTGCAGATTGCTGCGACCCCTCGGCACGGCTGCCAGGACAGCAGAGAGGAGGATGGGGAGGGGGGGGGAGCAGGGGAGCTGTGCCCCATGAAATGGAGGTCCTGGGGGTAGCAGCTGAGATGCGGCCAAGCTGCCATGGCGTGCCCTGAGGTGTCCCACCAGCCCAGGAGCAGGAGCCACGGGCAGCCAGTGCAGGTAACGCCCCGGTGTGCCCGCAGCCCCCGCCAGGCACTGTCCCCTGCACGCACTGACCGCCGCTCAGATACCTTCGCTATTGACACCGTTTCTAATTTGGCATCTCGGTTGCCGTGGCAACTCCAAGCTGCCATTCTCTGATCCGATCAGCTCTCGCTTAGTCAACCCGCGTTAGCACCTGCGTTGGTATGGCAACCCGCGACCGTGCTCCTCCCGCCGGTGTTGCGGACAGAGGGATGGACGGCTCCAGGCAGCGCTGGGAGAGTGGCTGGCCCTGCTGAGGGGCACTGAGACACTCCCAAGCCCCAGCTGCTTCTTATTCCCCTGCTGCACGGGGATCCCGGGCTGCTCCCACTCCAGCTGTAGCATCCTGGAGTCCCACATCCTGCAAGCCTGGGGATGCTGGGGAGAAACTCAGCAGGGACATGGCTGGCACGAGGATGTGTCCTTACAATCCCAAAGTGCCCCTCACGAGAGTGTTCTGCATGGACAGTAAATGGCTTTGGAAACTCTGGGAAGAGGGAAAGCTCCTTGTCTTGGAGAGGGAAACCAACAGTACAGGCAGCCACTAATTTGGGGTTATAAACCCTGCAGAAGCAAAACACAGGTCACAGAGAGAGGTGGTTCACCCCCTTCTCCCAGCCACCAGATTCCTAACCATTAAACTCTTCCAGTCAATCTCCTGGGGATGGCTTGTGTTCTTTGGCTCCCAGTCTGAACTGGCACCCGCTTTTCTGAAAGGGCTTTATAATTTGCATTTAGTGTTTTTTAACAGACATGTGAGCTGTTCGAATTAGAGCAGTGTGAATCTATTAGGCAGTGACAGATGCAAGTTTTGTGTCTCTTATTAGAAGGGATTGGCTTCTGAGGTTTAGTGATGTGCAAAGGATTGGACTTGGGAGAGATTAAAATTATTTTCAGCGTTAAGCACAATATTTCTGAGCTAATGCACTCACTCTTGAATATAGATTCACAGACCAAAAAGATTATAAAACATTAAACCTATGTAAATTCAGCCGTAAATTTATGTTTGAACAAATTCAACAAGAGATTTGACTCGGGGGCTTATAGCAAATGGGTTCTGCTTTTAATGCATACTGCAGGCTCAGTTGCAATGCCGCTCTCCCCTTGAAAGTCCCACGCCTGCTGAATTACTGGCAGGTCACAGCTGACAGCTCAAGCAATTATACCGGAATGTGTTAATAATAAAAAGAAAGAGGATTCATGTTTGTCTTTTCAGAAGATAAAAGCAGCTGTTTGCTCCCCCCCAAGGAGCAGCAGAGAGGAGCTCTGTGGGCAGGTGACACTTAGAGCACCTGGCCATTTCCTCTTTCCATGCAAATCTGTGTCCTCCTCTGCGATTCCCCAAGCCCTGGGAGTTGCTATGAACTTTTTTTTCCTTGTTGAGAACATGAAAATACAGTTAACAAAGACTCCTTTTGAGTAGGATTGCAGGAAACCTGCAACATCGTGAACAAGCTGCCTACACAGAGATAAATGACAGCTGTGACTGAAGGAATAAACAAGATAATCTGGATTTAAATAAACCACAAGGGGATTTTGGCAACATGCAAATTCGCAAATTTATAAAATGTATCCTTTGAAAATAAAGAGCCTGTTTGAAGCCAGCAGTTAAGAACAATTACTACAGCACATTTTCCCAATGAGGGCTTAGAGCTGGCCTCTGCTCCAAGCCAGGGCAGGCAGGAGCCAGCTGTCCTGCCTGCCGCCCACAGGGGCTGGGGGCCTTCCATGCACAGAGCAGAAACCCGAAGGAGTGGCAGCAGCAAGCCCCTGTGCAGCTCAGGGGTGCCGGGGGTGCACAGAGCAGTCTGGCCCTCCTCAGCCTCTGGGCACAGCACTGGGGAATGAACAGGAAAGGAGAGAAATATCAAAAGCTCAAGCAAGTCCTCAATAATATATATTGTATCATCTGCTTGGAGGACGAGGTAATTCCTGGGTCCAAGCCCAGCATGAGAGTTTAGTTTTGGCGTTGCACAGTGTGACGATGCTGAACCAACAAGCACAAGGGGATGGTGCTTGTCCCATAAGGGAGCAGAGGGTTTGTTCGTGCCTGTGTCAGTGGAGCTCCTGCCAGTGGCTTGTTGTTGGTGAGCAGTGATGGAGAGAGAAGAGGTACAGGTGGGCAGACACCAGTGGCAGGAGACATGTCCCCTTCCAGCACTTCACCTCCTGCGCTGCCCTGTGGAGGCACATCAGGTGCAGTCACTGCTGGCCACACGTCCTCTGCAACCAGACTGGCCTCGAAAGGGGCACAAACAGTGCAGGGAAAGTCAAAGTGTGTTCCAAGGGGAGCAAAGCCCTAGCCCCACGCTGCAAACTGCTCTGCATCAGCCACTACAGGAGAGCGATGCAGAGCGTTGCTCTGCCTGCACACACAGAGCTGGTTAGAATTCCGACGGCACACACGCAATTAGGGCAGAGCGCATGGCAGCAGCTTTGTGAAGGTTAACTGCTCTGAGGAGCATTCCTGCCGTGCCAGAGGCTCAGTTGCTCCAGCTTTAACACCCTTGTTATTCCCAGCAGCAGGAGCCAGCAGTGCTGTGTGCCACTCTCTGTTTGGCAGCAGTTATCGTGTGCTACCGGCTGCACGTAGGGCACCTGACCCTAGGGCTGCGGGCTCAAGCCTCCTCCACTTGCACAGTGTAGCTCAGTGCCTGCCCCGCTAGGGCAGCACATGGGGAGGGACTCTGAAACACAGCAGAGTTTGGGGTAAAGCCTTGCTGTATGTACATCCCAGAGCCACAGACATTCCAGGCTCTGCAGGGCCAGGGTGTCTTGAGGACACACTGTGGCTTCCAGCTCTATCCTTAAAACTGTACAGCAAAAGCTGAATCTGCTTCTCCTCCTTTTTTCCTTGATCACTGCTTCCCCATTTTCTCTCAGGGCCAGCCCATCCATCCATTTGTCTTTATTGTGCACGGAGTTAAACACAGTCCTGAAATGTCGCAACACTTCCAGATTATTAGCTCTGTCATTTCTTGGCTCCTGTTTATTGTGGTAACATCATCTGAAGGGGCAGTTGGTAATTAATATGTTTGTTCGTGGTTCTTTTATAAACCTCCAGTGTGTTTGTTTTATACAAATCAAATCAAATGCCCTGGGGCATCTGGTGCTGCTGTGGGGAACGGACAACACCATCACAGTTCTTGTCCTTGCTGCAGGTGGGTCACTGCCCATCCTTCACTACCAGCTGATAGCTGTGGGCTGTGAGAGTGGGCACGGAGTAGCACTGCTGGTGGCAGCACCCTCCGCTCCTCCACCCCCCATAGTACAGGAGTACGCACCCAAGGGCTCGCCTCTGATCAAACCGTGGGTCTTGCTGTGATGTGCGTAGCCACAAAAGCAGCTTCCTTCCCACAAGGCTGTTAAATCCAGGTACTGGATTCCCCAGGGAAGCTGGTCTATAATTCTGCAGCATCTGCAGTCCTCAAGTGCTCCCATCCCTCTTAATTTGTTGAGGGTTTTCTTAAAGGAATAAATACCTCAGGATGCATCGTTCTGACTAATCCTTGCTCCCTTCATGTCACTGCTACTCAAGTGGCTGATGCAAGGCATGCACGAAGCACCAGAGTGCTCTGGGCAGATGATTGGATTGCAGGCACCTTGCCACTGGGAAGGCAGCTCCAGTGCAACCTGATGCCAGAGGGATGGGATTCCCTATAGAGCCTGGCCATCAGCATGCTGGCCCTGAGACAGGGAGCTGGAGTCCTGCAGTCCTGCAGGCCACATTGCTGGTGCTCAGAAAGACACTGTTCAACAGGAAAGCTTCTGCAGCAGGAGGGGGCCAGCCACAGGGACGCCAGCCTCTTCACCCAAAATGCTGAGGACACTGGCAGCCCTGTGGCAGCACCAAACCAACCCTCACTCTTGCCATGGCAGGAGACCCCTCATCGCCTCCAAAAGCACCTCAGCAAAACAAACCTGGTGGGCTGGATGGCACCAGCAGTGAATCCACAAATTACAGGGGCATTAAAGCCAGTTGATGCCTTTAGCAGTCATATACAAGGTGACACTGACAGGCACATCTAGCAGGCTGTGCCTCTCATCTGCTTCTGCTCCAGGCTTCAGCTGTGTGATTCCTGAAATGGGTCTTCCTGGGGCCCAGCAGTTTGACGTCAGCATTGCTGTGGCTGTCACTGCCCAAGGTGCTCTCACAGAGCCATTTCCAGCCTATTCATGTTATTTCCTCACCATATGTTTGTACTAAAAATAGTTGCAATGCAAAGGGATAATCCTGAAAGGCCATGGACATCGCCATCCTCCGTGTGTGACACAGGAGACCTGCCCAGTGCTGTGAGCACTTCCCTGGGGCAGTGACCCCGTTCCTCGTCCTTGGCACTGTGGCAGGGCTGGGGCTGCCCACGGCCAGGGCCACAGTGTGGGTGGGTGTGGGCAGCAGGAAGGTCCCTGGCTGGGGCACAGCGTCCAGCCCCAGTGCCACGTGGCAGCACAACAGGTGTGAACGAGGCTGTGACGCTCTTGCAGGGGACATCTTGTGGGTCCCTTCCAACTCAGCTCATTCTGTGATTCTGTGATCAGTTAAAATCCTCTGGCTGGCTATGATAATCTTTAACTGGTGGCACTGGGACAAGAATTTACCTCTTCATTTTCTTAGACATAACTGCTATCTCACTGCAGTTTCATTTTACAATACGGTAATATGCTATCCAGGAAAATCTTGCTACATGCTAATTTATCCAGTAGGCAAATTTCTTTTGGCTAATAAAAGTGCTTGCACAGGAAGCTCAAAACCCAGCAGCAATTAATTATTGACAGAGCATGTGAATTAGAGATAAAAGAAAAGTCATTCTTTCTCACACACAAGATAGTAAATAAATTTAATTATTGTACTAGAAGCAAGGGATCTTATTCTGTATTAAGTTTTATTAGCTGAGACATTTAAAAGCATGTCATCATAACAAAAAGGTCCTGTGTAATCCAAACTGCGCCGCTCCGTACACGGCTCTGGAGTGAATAGGCTTAATTGAGCAAATGGGAGCAGATGGCTTCTGAGCAGGCAGGTATTGTGCAGGTTTAGTGTCAATTAGCTCTGGTCTACATACGCCTATGGCAAATTGTCTGCATAATGTGTCACCCGGGCTGGCTTTACATTTCAGGTGCCCACCATGGCCGGGGCTGAGAAGAAACAAAGCCAAAAAGACTTAGGTCTGGGGGTCACACAGGAGAGACAGTGTCCCTCCTCCTGCATGTCCCACCAACACCTGCACGAGGTGCCCACTCCTGCCTGGCCCCTTGCTAACCACCTCCTCTGCTCCCACACAGGAACGTGATGCCCAAGACGCTGGAGGGCCAGATCACCATGGAGAAGACCCCCAGCTACTTCGTGACCAATGATGCCCCCAGGCGCATTCACTCCATGGCCAAGGACACGAAGCTGATCGTGGTGGTGCGGAACCCGGTCACGCGCGCCATCTCGGACTACACGCAGACGCTCTCCAAAAAGCCAGAGATCCCCACCTTCGAGGTGCTGGCCTTCAAGAACCGGACCCTGGGGCTGATTGATGCCTCGTGGAGTGCCATCCGCATTGGGATTTATGCCCTGCACTTGGAAAACTGGCTCCAGTACTTCCCCCTCTCCCAGATCCTGTTTGTCAGTGGCGAGAGGCTCATCACTGACCCAGCTGGGGAAATGGCCAAGGTCCAGGACTTCTTAGGCCTCAAGAGGATTGTAACAGAGAAGCATTTTTATTTTAATAAAACAAAAGGGTTTCCCTGTCTAAAGAAGCCAGAGGACAGCAGTGCTCCCCGATGTTTGGGCAAGTCCAAGGGTCGAACTCACCCCAAGATAGACCCAGATGTCATCCACAGACTGCGGAAGTTTTACAAACCCTTCAATGTCATGTTTTACCAAATGACAGGCCAAGATTTCCAGTGGGAGCAGGAAGAAAGTGATAAGTAGAACCACAAAATCAGGAAAAAATCTTTTTTGTTTTTGGGATGTGAATCATCATTTGAGACCCAAAACTCTCTTGGGGCCAGAGGCTCAGCCCTGTGTGTAACAGGCTCTTGTGTTGTTGGGGCTGCAGCAGAAGTTGCCCCCCATGTCCAGTTGTGGAACTGTAGTGGTCTGTCACCTCGGGCTGCACTCAGGCTCTCCCCACAGCGATGCTGGGGGTCAGGGGCAGGTGAGAGGAGGCAGAGGGAGCAGGGCTCCTCAGGGTGATGGGGCTGCTGCTGGTGTCCCCCTTGCAGCCAGGCAGGCAGGACCAGACCTCCTGCCACAGCGAGCTGGGCAAGAGGGTGGCTCCCAAAACCCAGTACTGGGAAAAAAAGCATAGATTTGATTTCTCCTGCCCTGCACTTTAGTTTTGCCCAAACAGCAGCATCAGATCTGGTAAATTCAGGCCATGTGCACTCACATGCACACTGGTCTTTGTGTGTGGAAGGAATAAAGCCAGTTACGCTGCAAAGGAACTATGTACAGGAACTTCATTTGCACCAGACGTTTCAATTACTTGTTGCACTAAAACTGTAATTTACCAAGTGCCACAGACACCTGGCTTCAATTCTCCTCTGACTGATGGTGCACCTCCACTGTTGGAAGAGAGTTGTTCCTTCTTTCCTGAGATGCTCAGTGAGATCAGAACTGGGGTGCCCTAGGTCCCCACCCTCCTGGAAGCACAAAGAACATTCCCAGGCTCCCCAAGAGTGAGCCAGGCTCCCACTGCCCAGCCAGGCTGCCAAGGCACAGTGTGGTGCCACGTGTCCGTGCAGCACCTCCTGGCCAGGCTGTGCCATGCCCTGCTCCATGGTTTGGAGCCAGGTGTTGCCAGTGGGGACCGAGGGGGTGGCTGGGGACAGCATGGAGGCCTGGGGACAGCCCTGGCACAGGGTCTGACAGTCAGGACCCTTGGCACTGCCATTTGTTTGCACCTTGATAATGCAATCCCTGCTGTTTGCTGTGGACTGCTAGGGTCACAGAACAGGGAAGCAGCCTTCATCTTACTTCAGAATTAAAAAAGAACAATTAACTCCCAGGGCGAGCACTGCTCAGTGCACAAAACCTGTGCTTTCTAGTGGAAATGATCAACTCAGCCAAATTTGCAAATCCTGGTAGAAACTATAGAATATCCCCACTTGACCCCCCCAGTGACATGAGAGCTGTTTGCTGGGCCCAGCAGAGAACAAGAGCAGTGCTTTCCCACCGCTGCACAGTTTCACCTCCACTGCTGCAGGAAGCCAGGCAGAGAGGGAGCAAAGGTGAAATGCAGAGCTGCTGAAACTGTCCCTCGCATGGTGATTTCTGAGGGCACTCAGATACTGCTGACAGCTCTCTTTGCTCTGAGGAGGGCTAAGACTACCTGCAGCTTGGGGTGTAGCCACATGAGAGCCCCCTCCCATTGGGCAGGTCCCCAGCAGAGGTGCAGGATGGGTTTGCTGCAGCAGGACCAGGACTCTGTTCTGCTGCAGGTGAAAGAAGTCCCTGCAGCTCCAGCCGGCCGGATGAAATCACCGTTGCATCCGCTGGGTGACAAGCTGACCCTGCTCAGGGTTCCAGGGCCCGTCCTGTGGCTCATTACGCCATGAAATGGTGCCGGTGCCTTGGATTGGATGAGAAGAGCTGAAGCCATTTGGACCATTTACTACGTGGCCCATGCTGGAGGGGCACTGCAAGGTCCCTGCTGCCATCACGTCAGTTCCCATCAGCCTGGTCAGATTTAAAAACAGCTCCTGATATAGCACAGTTTTCACAAACCCACGAACTCCCATTATTACAGGAAAATTGGAAGTATATAATAAGAATAATCTTACAGTGTTTCACACGTTATTAAAATATCAGAGCAGGTCCTAAATGAAACCTGTTGTTGCATAATTTGGTGCAAGACACTGAACGGAGGACGAGTGTCCCCCTCAGCAGAGGGGTGCCTGGGAGTCGCTGCCTGCCCGCAGATGCTCTGTGGGCCTGGCCGTGCGGCGCTGGGCGGGCGCGGCTCCGCCTGCCTGGCGAGGGGCTCGGCTCCGGGGCAGGGAGGCTCCTGGGTGGGCCAGGGACCCGCTGCACCCGCTGTGCCCCTCCCGCCTGCCCCCCACACTCACTTCCGTTATTGCTGCCATATATTCAGAGGTTTATTTTTTATAGCAGATGCCATCTCCCGCTCGGCAGGAGCTGCTGGGTGCCCACTGGGAGAGGAGACCCTGGCCCTCTGCCCTGAGTGCCTGCTCCATGGACAGGCAGCATGGTGGGACAGGAACCTCCAGCCCCGCAGCCCTGTCCCCAGGTGCAGCTGTGATGCTGCCGGTACTGCAATGCTGGAAGGGAGCAGGGACATGCCAGCCCTGGGGTGGGCTGGGTGCATGGGGACCCGAGTGGGGTGGGGAATGGTGTTACTTTATTTTGTTCTTTGGAAATGCACCCCGTGGATGCCCCACTGCAGCTGGGGCTGGATGGGGGGATTATTTTCTATCTGGCCAGAGAGTGGCCTGCCAAATGAGAGTCAGGTTAATAACACTTTTTTAAAAAAAACTATTCAAATGTCAGCATTAGAATACACAGGAAATTGAATTTTGTATTTGGTTTCAATTAGCAAAGCATAAATTATATTTAATTTTATACACAGACTGAGTGATTCATTGTTCTGGAAAAGCTGGTACTTTCTGGTTCAGAGACTGGAAATGGAGAGTGGGTCTGTTCTGAACCTTACTTGCTGTGTTGTCACTGCCTCCCCAATGCGCCTCTGTCCGTCAGTGTCTCTGTACCTGAACGATGTGACTGTCCTGAACTGAACCCTGGAACCCCCAGCACTAAACAATAAATCATTGTAGCAGCTGCATTTCTTGACTCCATTTCTCTTGGCCCCCCCAGCAGTACCAACACCCCATGAGCAGGAGCCCCAGCAGGACAAGGCTGGCCGTGACCTGCCCCCTGCCAGCCCAGCTGGCTGCTGTGACTTGCCCCACAGGCCATGGCCCCCACAGCCAAAAGGGCTGGGGAAGGCACACGCTGCAGCCAGGACCAGGACCAGGACCAGGACCAGGACCAGGACCAGGACCAGGACCAGGACCAGGACCAGGATCAGGACTGCCTGGGCCAGCCTGCAGGTACTGGTGTGGAGGAGAGCTTTCCTCACTGAACTCTCACTTTGGGGTGCACTTCCCAAGGTCACAAAGAACAAATCCCTGAGCAATACCTGGGAGATTTCACTTGCTGCTGATTAGGGTAAATCAGTGGCTAATAAAAAGAGAGGGCTGAGAGAGGGCTGGCTGCCAGGCAAGGAAATTAGGAGGAAAATTTTTTTATCTTATTTTGTGTGCACAATTTCCTGCTTGTTTGAAAAAAGGTTATTTCACAGCATGGTCCTATTGTGTCATCTGATAAAAACCACAGAAAAACTTTTATCGACAAAATTAGGAAGTAGTGAACTATAAAATTGCTAATTATTTTCTAGTAAATTTACTTTTAAATAACTTTAGACACCAATTACAGGCACCATTAAGCACCATTAACACTGGGTATATTTACCAAACAAGGATGGAATACTTATTCAAATCAAGATAATTTTGGTGTAGATTCTGCTGTTTAGAAAGAAGCCCCCCTCTCACCAGATATTTAAAAAGCTATCAGAAGATCAATTACACCTCAGGTTCCTAATCTTTGAGTTGTGGTGTGATGTAATTCAACCCTTGAAAGCAACAGCTGTTAACAGAAGCTGATGTCCTGAGGAGCTGCCTCGATAGAGCACCGGGGCCGGTGTCCTCCTCTCCCGCAAACCCGAGGAAGCGACTCTCGCATTCAGCTGATCCAGCTGATCCAGCTGATCCAGCTGCCCCTTGCAAAGCCTCGCTCCCCGCTCCGAGCGGGATAAACCTCTTGGCGCACCGGGTCGCAGACCAGCGAGCGCGGCTCCTGCGGCAGCTGCTGCCGCGTGTCTCTCCGCTGCTGTAGCCGGCTGCCTCCGGCTCCGTTGCTCCTCGCAAGGCGGGCCGCCCGTGGCCCGGAGCTGCCCGGCCGCTCGGGGCTGCCGCCTGCCCGCTGCCGCCCCCGAGCCCACACCGCGCGGGATGAACGCCAGCGCAGCCTCGTAATTGGAGGTTGCCAAGCGGCTGTCAGAGAGCTGGCTGCAAAGCTGCTACCTGCCCACACTTTCCTGCTGTCATCTTTGACATCCTCATTATTTATTAACTGCCCAGTACCCAACAGGCTGCCACTGATGCAGAGATGCTCAGATTATGCAGGTTCGATATGCAGCCTGCCTCCAAGGTCACATCTTCCAGGATGTCTTGCAAACCAGATTGAAGAGGTACCAGTAAAGATGCAACATGTTCTGTATTGCTGATGCCAGATTTCAAACAGAGCCCTTTGAATAAGGATGACTTACTACATAGCATCATAGAATCATGGAATTGTTTAGGTTGGAAAAGGTCTCCAAGAGCATTAAGTCCTGCTATTCCCCCAGCACTGCCGAGGCCACGGCTAAGCCATATCCCCAAGTGCCATGTCTACATGGCTTTTAAATCCCCCCAGGGATAGTGATTTCATCCCTGTGCTGGGCAGCCTGTGCCAGGGCTGGACAGCCCTTCCTATGGGGAAATTATTTCCTAATATCCAATCTAAACTGGGCCTGATCCCTTGGTTGTCTTGTCTGTGCTGTATGATGGTACTCAAGATGATCTAGTCCTTAAGCTCCCCCAACACCGAGGCCAGACTGGCAGGCCTGTAGTTCCCTGGAGGAATTCCTGTGCCCTTTAAGACTCCCAAGGAAGTCCAGGCTCCTCGAAGCTCAGTGTGCCCTCTGGCCATCAAAGGAGGCACTTCTGCTGACCCCTCCTTACTCCTCCAAGAGCCCAAACACTCTCATTTTGGGTTCTCCATGCTCAGCATGGGCTCTAACCAGATGGTGATGTGAGGCCCTGCTGCTCACTGCTGTTCCCATTCCTGCATGCAGCTTGGAGCATTCTGCACCAGTGCCAGCAAACACAGGGCCCAGAATGTCAGGTGAGAGGTCCTCCACCAGCTTTCATACTGTGGGACCAGGGCTTTGTCTTTACACCTGAGCCCAGGGGGATGGCAGTGTGGGGATTATTTAGCTGGGCAGGTTGCAACCCTGTTACAGCTTGGTCAGCAGGACTCACCCTGGCCTGAGCCACTGCCTCCCCGGCACAGTGCCAGTGCTCACGACCCTGCACCCTGCAGTACCACGACAGTGGCACCCTGTGACAAAAGCCTGTGACATCCTAGGCAGAAACAGCTAAACAATCTTTCACACACGTGATTTCCTGCGGCCCTGTGCTTGGGGTTTTTTGGTTTTGCCAACCTCAGAAACTCTCCATCTATGAGTCACTTGCTGGGAAAAAGTTATGATTAGAAAATTTTTGGTGGCTTTTAAGATGCTCTTCTAACTTCTGATACAGGAAAAAATCCTCGAGGGTCACATCACTATTACTTTATGCCACCAACCGGGGTATTTTCAAATTTTTAGCTGCAATATAAGGACTAATACCAGATATCAGCACTTGCCCATATGTACCCTGTGCAAGGACAGAGGCTGACTGATGTACCTACAGATGAACAGATTTCTGCTCTCACCTCCACTGTCCCATTGCCCCCACAGGGCCCGGAGGGAGGGTCATTGTGTGCACAGTCTTCAAGGAAATGGGAATGGAAGGAACTGGGTTTGTTACAGCACCTCATTTGTGACTGAAGTCATTATGTGCAGAGAGACGTACGGGTAGCTGAAAGACAGAATTAATATAGTAAGTAATCCTCTCCCTTTAGCATATCTTTCTGCATGAAATAATGGTTTAATGTCTAACTTTTCTAGGCACATGCTTTTCCTCATAACAAACACTTATATGAGATGCAGCTATTTATGTTTCAAGGCAAAAAGTGTGGAGTGTAATGGACTCTACTCTGACTATCCGCCCATGAAGAAATTTCACTGTATCATGGGAAATGAGGAAAAACATTTTATTTTGAGGCAATTTTTCTCTTTTTAAGCCATTCTTATCTTTCTGCCTTGTTCTCTGTTGGAAAGGTTATTTGCTGGCTCTGAGCCGCCTCTCCTGTTTGCAGGGCATCCCCAGCAGGGATGTCCTCGCTGCTCTTGAGCACCCCTCACAGCAGGCAAACCGCCATCAGGGGGTTTTCCTGGTGCCTCCAAAGCATTGGCGGGTGGCACGTGGTGTCAGCTCAAGGAGGGAGAGCTGTCTGAGGAGCAGGGCACTGGTTTCCACAACTGCAGTGCCTGACCATGGCAGCCCAGGCTGCTCGGACCTCAGTGAGGAGCTCCCAGCTCCACTGCTCCCTTTACCTCCCACAAGGCTAAATCCAGAGCAGTGTGGGACAGAGATCTGTCTCATTTGGAGACCTGCCTCCAGGGTGTTGCTCTCTGTAGCCTCCAAGGCAGATCCCATGAAGATCCAGACCACGAAGGAGCAATGAGGTTTCCCCTGGCAGTGACACCGCTTGGCGCACTCATCCAGGTGATGCAGGAGATGTCTGTGTGAGGAAGGCAGCCGGTACAGCTGGCAATTTTCCACCCAACTGACAGATATAAACAGTTACAAATACACCCCATTAATAGTGTAAGCATCCTTCAAAGCTTTTGTGGAGAGGCTGTCTGTGGGGCCAGCGTGTGGCAAGGGCTGGTGCTGCAGCTAGGGACCTGAGCAGCAGGTTTGGCAGAGCCACCAGGTACGACAGAGCCACCATGCCTGAAGCCCCTCACTCGCAGAGACAAAATGAAGGGTGGCAGTGGCAAAGGGAGATACTTCCTGGGAACAGAAGAAGCTGGGAAGCCACAAGTGCACCAGGTGGCACTGCCAGGGCAGCAGCCTCTCCTGTCAGGTGCCAGCTGAGCCGTGCTTTACCAGCCACTGTGGTCACTGCCAGCTCAGCCCTGGCAGGTCAGCAGGTGCACAAGTGTCTCATCCCAGGGCCTGACATCCATCCCTCTCCCAGGAGACTCTCTGCAGCACGCAGCAGTGATGAGCAGGCAGACCTGGCTGGGTTTCAGCCCTAGTTCAACAAGGGAAAGCTAATGACAGGGTTTTGCCTTGATCTAAGAAAGCTACTGCAGGATAAATTGCAGTTAATGAAAAGAGTGAGGAATAGGCAGGTCATGGGGGTGACCTCACTCACTTCAAAATCTTGAAGGATTTTTTTGGTGAGCAGAATAAGGAGCTGAGAGCAAGTCCTTTGTCAAATTCAGCTTTTTCCAGGGAATCTTTAAATTCACATGACATGAGAAGCTGGAGGGCTGTGTGCTGTGCCTGTATCAGAGACCTCTCCCTGTCCAGTGCCGTGGTAGAGGTTGAAGAAGTACTTAATTTCCTCAATGTTCCAAATTTACCTGTGAAGAAGTGTCTCATCACAGTTAATCCATGCTAATTTAACCTATTTTCTCAGCACTATGACTGTCTGCTCCCCCAGTCCCATGGTTTCGGAGGCGTGGTGGATGCTGCTGGAGCAACAAGACTCCAGACCTGGCCGATGACACGAGCTGCTCACAGCAGGTGATCTCTCTCCTTGGAGCAGGGCAAGTGATTTACAGTGCTTTGCCCAAGCACTGATGGTTGTGACTGCCCTGTGGGCTGACCTGTTTGTCCAACAGATATTTACTGCCTAGCAAAAGTTTACTGCTCAGAAGTTTGCTTTGTCTTAAAAGACCACAGCATCCCCTGAGCCAATCGTGCCATGTCTTAGTCCTGAGCACTGGCACCAGCATGACCCTGCCTGACATGAGACCAGGGTGCCCAGACACTCCATTAATGACTGAGCCTGCAACTGGACCAATTTCCAGTTCACACAATTTGCCAGAGTTCACAGCAGAGGAGAGTCCTGCTGAGAGTGGCTTCACAGCTCCTGGAGAGCTGCAACTCCCAAGCTGGAGAGCAGGCACAGCAGCAAGCACTGGGCTCACCCAGTTGGTCCAGGGCCATCTCTGCATCTCTCTAATATAGAAAGAGAGTTTTTTCCCAGCAAGATTTAATAACAAAATCATAAGTCTGGTGTTTTCCTTCCAGATATGACAACTTAAGCAGAAATGTTGATTTGTAAGATTTATGGCATAAGAATTACTCTCAGAAAGGAAAAAACCAAACAAACCCAAGGCACTGCTCCCAGAGACATATGTTAGAAATCTTCTAATGCCCTGAGAACTGGGAGTTTTAACCCCATTCTAATAAGGAAAATGTCTTCCCATGTAACTCAGATGAAATGGCATGTGCCACTGGCTTGTCCATCTGATTTGTTCTCTCTGCAGCAGCAGAACTCTCAGACCAGCCAGTCAGCTCTTGGTCCTGTCAAAACTGAAGCACTCAGTTGTTTTAAACACAGGAAACAAGAGCTCACAGCAATGTAAGCTGCAGCCCTGACCATGCACAGTTAGGCACCCCTGAGGGTGCTGTGCACACACCAGCGCTCTGCAACAGACAGGCAACCATGGTGCCTCAAACCCTGTGGAGGAGGAGACTCTTCCTCCTGCACCAGGGGGTGAACAAGCTGACCTGCACCTTCCTGTGGGAGGTCACCTCTGGAGACAGATCGTTGGCACCAGCCATGTGGCTGCTGGCCCAGTGTGGTACAGGCTGATTTGAGATGGTGCTCACGGCCTGATAGCCTGGTTAGCCCAGGCTGGGGGCCATTTACACCATGGGCTACAAATAAAATGCTGTTGCCACATTTCACCATCACCAGGCCCACACCAGCTGCTGAAGCCTTCCTGATGCCACCAAGGAATCCAGCTCTCTCCGTGGGCACAGCTGCTGGGACTCAGTCCACACAGCACTTACAGTTTCTCTGCTATTCACCATCTTGTTTTATGTTTAATGAGTTCATGTAACTTTTTGTTAAGCAGCGAGGAAATGTTTTCTAGGGAAGCCACTTCCAGCACATCCTCTGTGTGTAGGTTGGATGTTATGGAACAGTGGCTCTGTTGAATGCATTAGCATACAACACTTCACTTACTCACCCAATCTGCATATTTTTCTCTGAGGATGAGGAAAACCTCCAGGTGCTGGTAAGTAGCTCAGGTGCCTTTGGCCCCAGGGCAGGTGGGCGTGGGCAGGTGTGGGGCAGAGTGCTGCGGCTGCCCCGTGCCGAGGGGTGCCTGACTGACCGTGTTCTCCAGCCAAACCACAGTAAATGGCAGTGCCACCTCCTGCCAAACTCTCCCTGCACCTCCTGTCCTCTGCCCGGGGCACGTGCTGCCCGGCAAGGGGACCCTGCCAGCCCCTGTCCCACCGCCCTGGCCCCCATGAGGAGGATGAGCAGAGCTGCCCCACAGCTCCCTCCTGGGCTGTGCTCACAGAAAGACACACACATGCTTCTGGGACCCAGGCATTTTTTAATCTTGGCACAGAATTCTTCCAGAGATGATTATTTGAAAGATGAGTCACCAAATACAATAGCAAAGACACATCCTTGACTTACTGGCAGAGAAGGGATGTGACCAGCATTAAGTCTCCATGCAATGTCTCCATCACACAGTGTCTGGCGTTTATTCTAAACAGCTCTCAGTCTTGAGCAGAATTGTTTTTTCACATCAGAAATCCAGTGACTTTTTCATAAGAAACATTCCTTAATGAAAGGAAAACCAGGCAGTGTTCACGGATGTGAAAATCATTATAGCACAGCTATGTGCTCTCTGCAGCTGCTGCCTGTTACAGCCCGTTTGTAGGACACAGGCACACATGGAGATGCACATCGGTATCCCTGCACTGGGGGTAGCAAGGTCGTGCCCCTCAGATGGGGCATGACCAAAAGAACACCTTTGTACAAGGAGTCACACAGAAAAGCTGAGGGGAAATAGGTACCAGTTCCTCCCGGGGTGGGTCCGTCTGGACGCAAGAGGAAAGATTTTCACACAGACACAGAATAATCTCCCCAGGGAAGCAGCCCCTGCTCGGTCCCTCCCGCGCGGGACCGGTGGGCCAGGAGGGCGCTGGGAGGAGCGCAGCCCTCCCCGGAGCAGGGGCTGGGGTTCACACTGCCTCTCTGCTGAGCAGGGGCTGCTCTCCTGTAGCCTGCTCCAACTCAGCAGAGTGTCCTGACCTTGATGATGTTGGTTTAACTAGGATATGAAATGCAAATATAGCCTAAGCTCAGTAATTCTGGCACCCAGCAGAGAGCCTGAAGGGTGGAATGCTTCCCAGAAGGGTCAGCAAGAGCAGAAAAAATTATATAGAGCAAATAAACAGAATAAAAGGCTTCTCACTTATCCTGGTGCAGAGGGTTGCAGCTCCAGGGGACTGCAGGAGATTGTGCTGCTCTGAGGCTTATCCTCAGGGACAAGCTGCTGATCGGGAGACAGAGTAAAAGCAGAGGGCAAGGAGTCAATTTGTTTTAAACAACTGCAAGCCAGGAGAAAGTCACCCCCATTCTGCTTCTTGGCTGATTCTGTGTCACCCATCACCCCACCCCACAGGCAAGCCAAGAGGGTATAATGTGTGATCAGCCTGGGGAAGGGAGACACCCTGGGGGACAGGGCAGCCCCCATCGAACCCACCTCCCCCTGCCTAGAGGAGCTCCTACCACGAGCCTTGTGGGGACCTGAATATACCCCAAGCTGCTGCTACCAGACACAAAAATCCCTTGAACTGAACAGATTAAAATACCTGTTTTTCAAATCAAGGTGGGGCTTGCATGTTGTCAGTAATCTTCAGCAAAACCATCCAGAATGTGCATCTCCCAAGGAGAGCAGCTCATGCCCTGGTGTAAAAGGGTCCAGCCCGGTGTGTTTTGGCCCCATGGGGATGGAGGGACACGGTGCAGCCAGCGCCGACCCGGAGCAGATCAAAGCAGATACCAGCCCTTCAGCTGGCTCTGCCTGGCACCGCCACAGCCTCAGCAGCCTCAGCTGTCCCTCCGCTGCGCGCCTCAGGTGCACGCACGAGGAGCAGAGCGAGGGATGCGCAGCCGAGACCTCGCAGGGCTGTGCCACTCCCTGCGGGAAGCACGGAGGGGACGCGTTTGGGCTGGGACACGGCTGAGCTGATGTGAAGGCTACACCAGGGGCACCGGGGCAGAGCCAGAGGCAGGGAGGGAACGGCAGCCGTGGGCTGGCGCTCCTGTGCTGGGGGCACCGGGCACCGGGAGCCCAGCCGGGCTGCAGGCTCAAGCCGGGAGAAGCACTCTCATTTAGGCATCATGACTTTATTAAACATTTAAAATACAAAGTACAACATTTATTGGGAAGAATCGCTTTCCTACCAATTACAGTTAATAGGGTAGAATTAATGTACCAATTAATATGGCTGCTTCTAAACTTGGTCTAATATGTTAAATACTGTTCCTATCTCTGTAAATGCAGTGAAATAAAGTGATGATCAGGATAGGAGCTAATAAAGTTTTGCTTCTCTGTACTTAAACTATTTGGCATCACTGAGTTAAGGCACAGGAAAAAGGAGATTATTTAACATTTTAAGGTTTGTAAGACCCATAAATCATTTCATACATGCCATATTTGTTGAAAAGGATAGAATACATTCAATTTTACAGTATATTAAACTTCATCTAATTTGAACGTAAGAACAGACCAGCAAAATAAATGACCAATTTCTGAAGCAGAAATTACCATTTGGCTGCTGCCATTATGAAGCTGCTGGTATTTTATCATGTTCTTAACATAATATTGCTTGTCTATTGATGCATAGTTATAGTGCTAGTCCAAATTGGAAGGCGGTGAAAGAGGACAGTGCAGAGGGTTTTTTTAATGGGCGTCATTTGTCAGATGTTATTTCAGAGGTCTTTGCACTGATGATAATATGCAGATTAAACCAGAAGTAAATAGGAAAAAAAAAAAAAAGAAAGAGAGAGAGAGAGAGAGAGAGAGAGAGAGGGAGAGAGAGAGAAAGACAAAGGAAGGTAGAAAGGGAATGAGAATTTCAGCCCATTTTGGCTGCAGCAGCTGGACCAGCCCAGGTGGGGCCAGATAGCAGTAATTAATCTGGGTTTAAGGGTTTCTTCTGAAACCCCACAGTACTTGACAAAAGAGATTTCCTCCCTTGCATCCCAATGCTGCAAGGACCACAGGGACTGTGGGAGCTCTGAATGCCGGGGCAGGACCAGGGATGGAGGTGCTTCCTCCCACCCAGCACTGTCTCCCCCTCCTTGCTCTCCCTGCACCATCTAGAAACCTGAGTACAAATAAAAATTATGTTTAGTTTGCAAAACAGGAGGAAGGTATCTCCATCCTCTAGAGTTCATTGTTCTGCTAGACTTGGTATTATAGTGGCAATATATTACAGAGAAGAAAAATCAGCTGGCTGCTGCCTGCAGAATGACAATGGAAACCACAAACACGCTGGAGCGGAGCTGCAGCTGCCCAGAGGGGATCTGCCAGGGCTCTGCAGGCACCAGGAAGGGTTTTTATGGGGAAGAAGTCCCACCCAGTCCCATGGGCACAGTGTCCCATGGGACAAACGAACATGTCCTGTACAGCACAGACAGCCACGCTCTGGGCCGGGGCAGGCAGGGACCCAGCATCCTTCGTCACTCCTGTTGCTTCTCAGTCATCTCAGGCTCTTCAAGCAACAGTTCAAGCTCTGTGCCAGGGCAGAGCATCATCCCAGGGCAAGGCATGATCCCCAGCCCAGGACAGGGCAGGGCACTCCCCGGCACCAGGATCAGCCGTGCCCGCAAGGGGAGGCAAGCGCTGACCACTGACCACAGTGCCTGCCCCAGGGCTGCCCCTGGGCACAGCTACAGAGCTGAAAGCACCTTCCTACCAAATCCACCCAAACAAGAATGAACAGGGTGGTTCATTTGTATTAAGGACAATCATCCTCCCATTCCCTCAGTGAAGGGCTTCTGCTGCCTGCAGGCTGCCAGGAGAGGGGGCACAGCCGTGGGCAGCAGTGCAGACCCTGCAGAGTGCTCTGCACTGGCAGCTGTTGAGAGCCCCCTGAGCCTGGGTCTGCTTAAACCAAATGAATTGCTCAGATATTAGAACTGGAATTGGGTTCTGTGCCTGCAATTCTGCACAGGGATATATTGTGCTCTAACATAGATTTCAATTACTTCCCAACCTTCAGTGTGATGATGCGACATTATGCTCTACTGTCAGGCTTTGCCAGCATGCTCCTACTTTTATTTCTCCTGTTAAATATGGTCTTTGTTGCGCTTCATTGATCTCTGAGCATATTCTGCTGTTTACAACTTTGATAATCTTTGTGTAATCTTCAGGGGTAATTGAATTCTGACAAACATAGCTGAATTTTAAACACCACACAGATTTCAGTACATTGAAGAGCCATGATATGAAAGTCAAAACTGGAGATGAGGAGCAGCATTTGCTTTCAGCTTCTGTCCTGAACAACAGGAGCTGAGCCAGGGTGACATGGGAGAGCAAGTTAGGAGACATGACTAGGGGTGGGACCAGACCTAGCCCAGAGCTTAATCCCAAGTAGACAATATAATGTCATTTAATGATTTTTTAATATACACACCCAAGACACTTGTGCACTTGCACCAAGTCCCAGAAATCCCAGTGGGTCTACTCTGCTAGGATAGGATACAGTCAGCAGCTACCAATCTTCACTAAATACCTTGGGAATTGCCCATGTACCAATAAATTATTGTTTTTATGGGCATATATTGCGAATTAGACAAGGGGGAAAACGTTGCCGTTGGATTTTGATGTAGAAGGTTTTTTGCAGAGCCCATGGGGCACATGCATAGCGCTTCCATAATCATTATTGTTATTTTTTATTTGCCAGCACCAGGAACATACCCAGTCCAGCACAGGCCAGATGGAACACGGCTGCTGGGCAGCACTGTGCTCCCAGTGCCCACAGACCCCGGGCACCTACCCAGCTCCTGCTCCTCACCAGGACACCAGCACCACGTGCCCTGCCCTAGCCCATCCTCCTCTCCACCCAAAACCCCCTTCCCCCGGCCCCCAGTGGCTGCAGTGAGGCACAGCCTCCCTTTTTGTGGCTGGAAAAACAGCTGTCTTGCTTGAGGACATCAGATTTTTGATGCATTTTCTACAAATTTTAATTTCCCAAACCCTCCTCGCTCAGGATGCAGGGGGACTGCTCAAGCACGCTATAAATTAGTATGCCAGCAGAGCTGCTCCTGGAAGGAGGATAAGCTCAGCCAGACAGGAAGGAGCCTCCAGAAATCTCAGTGCTGGGAGGGAAAACTTGCTGCTTTCCTGCTGTTTGTGCTGGAGCTCCGTGTCTCCAGTTTATTGCAATAGGACACTACAGCCTCGGTGCAGCAAAGATTTTCTGCTGAAGGGTCTGAGCTGCACCGAGGGTCCCCACACAATCGAAAGGAAGGGAATTAAGGGGTTGTCTGGCCTGAGAGAAGGGATATTGAATCTAATCTGAGACGGTGTAATTTGGAAATCCAATTGCAGTTGTCCTTCAGCAAAGGCAGCCACTGGTGAGAGGAGCCAGGAAGCTGAGGAGGACCAGAGCCCCCAGCACCGGAGCAAGGAGGGCTTAGACCCCACAGGACCAGCAGGAGCCTCTGGGGAGCCCCGGGATAGTGCAAAGCCTCTGCCACCGGCCACAGCCCACAGCCTTTCCAGGGCACAGCACAGCTTCCCCTGCACCTCCCTCCCTTGGAGGTGTTTCAGGAGAGACCAGACACCAATTACAATTGATTTAACATTTTCTGCTAGAGTTTAACTTGGGCTCAGATTCCTCCTCATAGTTCACTTGCCTGGGGTCATTACACTGATATTTTACCAGAAGCCAGCTCTTGGATGGACCCCCAGTGACCCAAATGAGGCCAGAGTCCTCTGCCAAGTGGCCCCTGGCTAAAGCTCCTGCAAACCACATGCAGCTCCCAGCTTCCCATCCTGCCTCTCCCCCAGACAGGAGGCTCAGAGGCTCATCAGGATTTCAGATGCCAAACCTCCATCACTTCGCACACAGGGCTGGCAGTAAGAACATCGTCCAAGGCTGATTGCAAAGCCCAGCAAGCAGCTGTACCCTGCACTGGGGTGCTGCCCATAGTGGAAGGGAGTCATGAGGCCCCTCATCAGGGCTGGTGTCAGCTCACAGCCCACCAGCCTGCAGGAATCGCGAGGGGAGCCAGTGGAAAGGACACACGTGAAGATGCATCAGGGCCACCTGACCCCTGCCCACTGGCTAGCCCCTGCAACTTCCACGAGTGAGGAAAGGAGGGCAGAAAAACAGATTTGGGCTCATTTTTATCTCCTGCAGGACTTGGGGGCCCTGATGGAACCTCAGGACTGGCCCTGCCCTGATGGAGAGGTGGGGCGCAGATGAAACCTCCCTGCAGCACAGCACTGAGCATCCCTCCAGCAGGAGAGCTGGAGCAGAACTGCTCTCAGCTATTAGCTCCCCACATATGCTTTATTTCCTGAATTAAAGAGCAGAATTATAATGAGACTTGACGTTAAATTCCATAAAAAGTCAAGCTAATCAGTGACCAAACCTGTAATTGATTCTTTTGCTAGTTCAATACTTAATGCTACATGTTAAGCAATAGGATTTTACAATTTGCTAGCACTTCACTTACAGAGAATTAAGCAATAAAAATCCATTCAGAGTACAAGCAGCAGGAAGGGAACCACAGCTGCTAACACACGAACAAGCCAATAAAGTCGCTCAACACTTGCACCAGTATTTGTTTTCCAGAGTATCTACCTCTGTTTGACAGTGAAAGCCCTTACACAGATGCAAGGGAGGTGTGAAATCCCTCGGGAGGGGTGAGCCGAGGCGGGAATGCCGTGGCTGAGTGCAGGTGGCAGCAGGTCAGTGGCAGCCCTGGGGCTGCTCCCCGGCCGCAGGGCGCTCGGGCGGTCAGTGCAGAGGAGGAGCCGCCCCGCCGAGACTCGGCCGTGCCCCAGCTGTGCTGGAGCCGAGACTGGGACCTGAGTTCAGCCTCACAGGGAGCACAGCTCCTGCCACTCGGGGTCACGGCCACCCTGCACAGGAGGTGGCACTGGAAGGGACAGCGTGGTTGGAAAATGCTGCTTTTTAGAAAATGTTTTTTTTCCCCAAACTTCTTGCACTATTTGTTTGATATTATTCAAGGCAAAATTCAGACCAAGGAAACAAGCTCTCATAGCCATTTCCACAGACAAGTACCAGAATTCAGTTTCAAACAGTTTGTGTTTTAAAATGCAAAATCACCCACATCCCTCTTTGCCCAGTTTGCTCACCAAGCTTTCCTCCTTTGGGCTTTTCTTGTGTTTCAGCACAAGTCAAATCCTTGTCTGGGTGCTTCTGCTGAGTGTTTAACCTCCAGCAGTGACAGCAGAGCCAGTGACAGGATATCCCTGGGAAGGGAACACTGCCACATGCCGACCCCCACCAAAAAACCCTGGACTTATCCTGCCATGACCTGCTGGGCTCGGCAGTACTGGGGGCATGGTGGGAGTGCAGAATGCTCCCCAAAGCTTTTAGCTTTGCCACCACCTCAGCCAGGCCCCGTGCAGTGTGGCAGGAGAGATGCTCTGGAAACACAATTATTATTGTGAGGGAAGGGCTGTGCTCCTGGTCTCCAAGGGGGTTCAGCTTCCTGCTACAATGATTCAGGGAATCTGCTGAGGCAGATTTTATGCATTCCACTGAAGCCGTGGAGCTGCTGCATTAGGCAAACACCTTGATGATTGTCAAGTCAGCCACCTGCTGTCAGAGCTGCTCTACATTGCCCAGCCAGGGACAGCAGGTGCTCATCAGTAGATTGCACATCCTCCACGGCTTTTGGTACTCGCCCTGCACGTCTGCCCCAGAGCCCACAGCAGCACATCCTGCAGGCCCAGAGCCCCTTTCCTGGACTCTCTTCCAGGGCCTCTTTCATGTGCAGAGATGCAGCAAAGGAACCTCCTAATCTGAACATGCAGTGCCCAGCCACCAGCCCCTGACTTCACCAGCTGAGCCAGCATGAGCACCACACTGCTGCTCTTCAGGGAAGCAAGAGCCGAGCAAGGAGACTTGGATTAGGACCAAATCTGCCTCAGATGTGAGTGCATGGCCTTGCAGAGTCTCCTGCCAGCAGACCTGAGCCAGGCACACCATGCTGTAGAGTTGAAATGCTGAAATATGGCAAGGAAACAGATCTACAGCCTGATAAAAAGCTTCTGAATTAAAACTTTAAGTAGTAGTAAATCTCACTTTTAATAATGCAGGTTAACATTGCCAAGAGATGTGGCTAAGAAAATAAAATTTCACTGAGCTGGAGGGGAACATAGAGAAATCAAACCCCATCACTAGGCAAAGCACCAGGCTGGGAGGGCTGTGGCTGCGGGGAGCCCTGAGGAGGGGGAGCGGGTACAGGGTGATGGCACAACGGAGTCCCAGGGAGCTGCTGTCACCACTGTCAGACTGCAGGCAGCACTGCTGGGTTGTGGAGATTATATCTTCAAAATATACCTGGCTAAAGGATTCATGTCTGACAGCTTCAAGTGTTAGACAATTTGTACAGCACAAGAATGTGTCTGAACACTTGTCACTGCAGACTTGTACAGGGAGCTGTGGCCACACACTGGGCATGCCCTGCATCTGTTACAGCTGCATCCATCACCTTCCACAGCCACCGTATGGAAATCACGGAGTACCCAAGTGGTGGCTGCTGCCACCTCCACAGCGAGGACACCTGGTCTCAGAGCCCTGTGTGCATTCCTGCCCCTCCACAGCCCTGCTCCAGCTACGCTCTGACTGCTGGCAAGGAAGAAAAGCATAGCTTTGGATGCAACATTTCTGCTGTCTCCAGGCAAAGGAGAAGAAGCAACTGGAAATGCAGGTTCCTGTGCAGATGGGAGGAAAGCAGATGGGAGGAAAGCAGTAGCTGTCTATGCTGAGCTAAGAGCTCTCAGCAGCAGACAAAATCATGATCTTGGGTCAGTTCTAGTGGATATTTGGAGACTCAGTGCTGCTCAGGTCTGTTCTTTTGTGGCCAGGCTGGGAGCAAGAGCAGAACCCGTGAGAGTCAGTGTCAGGAGAGGCAGGCACCCAGAGATCTGCAAGCCAGCCGAGCATTTCTCCAGAAGGGATGCCTGGAGGAGCAGCAGGTCCAGCTTCATCATTACAAGAGCTCAGGACACACGTGGTGTTTGGGGCTGAGCTTCTGCTCAAATGCATTCTGCACTCCTGTGTCATTTCCCCTACTGAACACCTCATCACCACATCAGGTATCTGCCAGAGCCTTCATGAAATTGTATGGCTCTACCTTGACCTTAGATTTTCCACAGTGACCGTCTCCTGCAGAATACACAAAGCAGCTTGGGGGCATTTCTCTGAATCAGCCAACAAAAAACACAGCCTCAAAACGTGGATCTCTGCTAATTCACTAGGCTGGTTATCCCCTTTCCAGAGCAGCCTCAGCACAAGGCCAGGAGCTGGCTTGCTGCAGCAAGGGCTCCAGCAAGGGCCCTCTCCTGCCCTCAACACCCCTGGCCACAGGGAATGCTGCAGACATCATGCTGACAATGCACTTGGCCCCACATGGCTCCAGTAAAGGCTGATCTCAAAGCTTAACTGCCCTTGCTCCCAGGTCACACCAGTCTCCGTCCAGCTCCATGTGTCTCTTCCTCCTACTATGCAGAACAGGCACCACCTGCAAGGATCTAAAGACTTTTATTTCCCCACCTTCTTCCAGAGGACTTAAGAGAGATTCATCTCCAAACTACAAAAAATCCCTAATGTAGTGTGCTGCAGAGCAGGAGGCAGAGAGGACCAACAGTCCTGTGCAGGGACTGGGCTCTGGAGGGCTGGACAAACCTCCCAGGGCACCGTCGGCTGGGAAGCAAACTGCATCCCACGGGACCCTCCTCTCTGCCAGCAAACTGACAGGGGAGGACAAACTGAAAGGGGGAGAGAAGAGCCAAGACAGACCCTGAGTCCCCCACCCAGGCAAGGCAGCCTTGAAAGCAATGCCCTGGTTCCCTGGGGAGGAGAGAAACCCTTTGCTTTTACCACTACTCTCAGGTTGCTCCAGCAATCGAGAGGCATCTGATCTTCCAGGAGCCTGATTGAGCGAGAATGCCAGTGTCATTACCAAGTTAATTAGAAAAACTCAAATGGAACTTTAAATATTTTTATAATACATTTGGGTCTTTTTGGCAGGATTATTGCAATCTTTTGGGTTTCCATTTCCCATTAAAGCACTCTCAGCAGCGCACATATAAAAACCATGTGATCTTGGCTTCTTGCTGCTTTTTTTCACTTTTCCCCTCCTTTTTTGGGTAAGACTTATTAAATATTTTAATCAGTTAAATTCTGGCAGCTTAAACATTTTTCTTTAATAGCCTTGTTAAATGTGGATTAGATTTAAAATCCCTGCCTCTGAATTCTGAAGCAGCAGTATTTATATGCAATGTTAAAAAAATTAAAAGCTTTACAAAGCAGTAATTACTCCTCTGCTGCAGCAAGAGGAGAGATCGACTTCCTAAGTTATTTTTAGGCAAGTTTTCCAGCCTCACCGTTCCCAGACAATACTACACAAGCATCATTTACTCTTCCTGAAGGATTCCCTTCAAGGAATGTCAGGGTGTGGCATGCCTTAGCTGCAAAGCCCACACCACCAGCTTTGGCTTGGTTTTGTGATGCCAGAGGCAGCCAGCAGCCCTTGCAGGGACACTGCTCCCTCTGAGCAGCCACACACAGCAGCAGTGTCCCTGGTGAGTGGGTGCCCAGCACTGGCCAGGAGTGGCCCAGGAGCACGTGGAGAGGGGCTCCTCCTTTAACTTCCCCTTGATCAGCTGAGCCCAGCAGCTCCTTGCTGCCCCCAGCTGCTCCCATCAGATGTGATGGGCAAAGCTGCAGCCCCTGCGTGGGGCAGCCCCTGCTCAGCCATCCTGTTAATAACAGTTCTGACTTTTGCTGTATCTAAGTGATGCATGCCCTGACTGTCACCACAACTCCATGCTGTGCTTGCAGAGGACACAGAGACCTGGTTTATTATTTCTTGAAGTCCAGGAAAACCTTCATGTGCCACTAAGGAAAGCTAAAACAGAAGGGAAGTTCCTTGTCCCCTGTTTTCCCTTCCTTCCCTACTGCCCCCCCCCCCGGGCTGGGACAGACCCTGTGCATACAGGAGCTTCCAGGGAAGGCAACACACTAAGTTGTGGCAGGGGCAGCACCCATGTCTCTCTCACAGACGCAAGATGGGGCTGGGAAGGGCAGGGAGGGTAAGTAGGGATTTACAAAACATGCAACTGACACCAGTTTAGGCATGAAGGAGCAGAGCAGCACCTCAGGAAGTGCCATGAGTGGCCACTGAGCAGGACACACATGGGCACCACAAAAGCAGTCACAAAGAGGGGAGGGTGGCCTGACCACCCCTCACATCTTCTGGAGAAGCTGCCCTGACTCCTGGGGGTGGGTTGGTTCAGGGCAATGTGTCCCACTGGGACAGGAGCAGGTGACAGGACAGGACAGGGTGAGCCCCACACGCAGGACTACGAGGTGTGTCTCAGCAGGTGTGCCCAGGTCAGCAAGGCTTTTCTGGGAGAATGTGGGATTGCTACATGCCCCTCTGGATGGTCTGGAAGGCAGCCAGAGGGTCCCAAGGGATCCCAGACGGTGCCCAGAGGAAAGGTGCCAGGCTTGCAGGCAGCACCCTGAACTCTTGGGAAGTAAAACCCACGGGAAGGAGGGAGGGAGGGAGAGCTCCTCAAGCAGTGCTGGACTGCCAAGCTTCCCCTCACCTGCATGCAAGAGGAGTCCACACACAGCCCTGCCTGGGCAGCACTGAAACCCCTCAGCACATGTTGTTGGAAGGATGAGGAACAGAAGGTACCTTTGGGAGCCTTGCCTGGGTTTTAATGAAGCTTTTTGCCATTGAATGTAAGTCAATTTTCTTGGAGTGATTACCCTGTCTCTGGAGGGTATTGTAGAAATAGGTAAGAACTAGAGAGGGACAGGAATAATATCAAGGACTAGAACAATTCTCAAATAAGGAGAGACAGAAAAACAAGGTAGAAACAGAATGAATAAATAATAAATGGTCTTCAAGAGACAGTCTGGGAGCTCCTCTTATTCCACTCTCATAAAACAGAGGAAATATGATGTTGAATTAAAAGGTGGAATAAAAGGTAAATACTTTCCTCATGTGAGCTGTAACAGCTGCATGGGATTTCAGCATGGCATGAGCCCAGACACTCCCCAGGAAGCTCAGCTCTGCCTCTTCGGGCCTGGAATGCAGAGAAAGAGCCTGGGATCTGCTGGTGCCTTTGGTCCAGGTGGCAAACTGGCTCCCTCCCGCAGCAGAGGCATCTTCCTGAGCTTATGAGAAACTCAGAGTTGGGGTTTTGGGGCTGAGGTTCCTGCAGCTGGATGATGTGTGGGAAGGATGCTCTGCCAATGCTCTTACATGCTGATGCTGCGTTCCCACCCTGGGGTGGCAGCTTCCATCCTCCGGATCTGCAGCTGGTCCTGCAGGGACTGTAGTAAAGCCACAGGTAAAACACAGGAGCAAACAGATTTAAGAAGTGCTACTGCAAAAAGAGGCCATGAGCAGACAGTTCCTGCCTCAGCCAGCCCTGTGAAGCTGGGTCCCAGGGACGGGACTTAGGGAACAGAAACTCCTCTCAGTTCTGCACCAGAGAATGAAGACTTTCTCCTTTTAAAATTCATAAAACAACCAGACAGTAAGTTACAAACTGCAGAGCTCCTATTTACATATATCACTGCAAGAACCACAGTGCTTGTTATGAATTATTTAGCATGATGCACTCTCACACCAGCCCAGCTCTCAATTAGGCCTTTGTGGCAGAGGGGTCAGTAATAATAGGTCACTTAACTGTAAATAAAAGTGACACTGGGAGATATGCTGGAGTATTTGTTTGTACTGTTGTATTACTGTAAAACTGTGTTTATAGAGATCAGCTCCTCACACGTTTACTCGTCATGCAAAAAATGCGTTCAGCAAAACGCACCTGCCGCAGGTCACGCCCAGCAGATGGGGCTGGAGCTGCTCACCCTGCCCGGCACAGGCACCGCAGGCGTGGGGGAGCTGCCAGGAGCAGGTACTGACGTGAAACGTTTTGTGGCAAAGAAGCAAATTTGCTGACAGTGAGTTTGGTTTATCAATTTATTTGGCTTTCAAAAGGACAGAGTTTTAGGGAGAAGTTTTGCTGCTTTTCCACCTGATGCCTTTAACGTTCTTAAAAAGAACAAATTCAGTAAGGATGTTAAGCTCTTAATTTTGGACCAAATTAAGCACTTCCCCATACAAAAAGGCTGCCCTTTATTCTGTGTTTTATGGTGCTCTCTGTTTTGTAGAAGTTTTTGAAAAGTCATTTAATGTCAAGCCAATGTTTCTGGGCTTTTTGAGCTGCAAGCAAATAGAAAAATCTGTGGGATTTTACCCCACTCCCCAGGCAGCTCTCTCCCAGCTGGCAGCTCCCTAGCTCTGCTCTCTGTCTGGCACCCTCCATCCATCCAATCCACCATTCTCCACCAGCACAGCTGCACTGCATCTTGCTCACGCTACCTGGCACAGGGCCATGGCCCTGGGGGATAGCGGGGACCCTGTGGCCTTCAGCCAGGCAAGGATCCCACTGGCCTTGGTCTGCAACAGTCCACAAATTCATTTGCCATCAGTGGGATCAAGCTGCACCAAAAATTAAACTGCTGCCTAGCAGAGCTCCACTGTCAGCAGGTGATTTTCCTGGGATCATCCTCAGTGCAAGGGGATGGAGAGGAGCATGGGATGAGGGTCCCCAACACCAAGTACGTCCCTATAGAGATGGACCCCTGGTCCCTTGTCCCCAGAGGATGCAGCCAGCCCAGGCTTGCTTTTCTCTGTGCCTTCACAAGAGGCTCTGAATCCCAAATCCCATGAAAGGACAGAGGCAGCATCTCCCTCCAGAATGCCAGGGTTAGCTGCTGCCTCCCTCCCTGGCCTGGCGGGACAGGGCAGTGGGGCTCTGGGCTCCCCTACCACTGTGGGGCAGGGCTGGGATCACTCACATCCAGCAGCAGCCCCTTCCCAGTGCTCAGGATGGCTTTTCCCAGGAACTGTTATTAGCTCAGTAGGGGAGGTGATAATAACAAGCCATTAATGGGAATCTGTTTGAGTGCCACTGTGTGGCAAGATCGTAAATTAATGGTAGTTTCATTTATTGTCATTTTATCCATAACAAGATGCTGATTTTCCTCCTGGGATAATGAAATTGATCTGTAAGAACCATAAATCCTCCCCCGTGGTGTGGCTGGAGCAAGGTGCTGGATTAACAGGCTGATGGCAGAGATGTGAGAGCTCATGGATCCCGTGGCAGAGGGAGGAGAGGGCAGCTGTGCTGGGGGGAGCATCACGCTGGCTCCTGTGCCAGAGCGCTCTGCAGGCTGACAGTGAGCTATTTCAGGCAGCAGGTCAGGAAGATCCAAATATCCCTCGGTGGTTTGTATTTTCTGTTCGTGGAAAATAATTTTTTAAAGGCAAACCAAAATGGTCCAGGACACTCCCTCACCTTCAGCCCATCAGGGTATCCCAGACGGGTGCTGCCCAGCCTGCCTGCAGCTCGGGATCAGCCAGGAAGAGGACTGATGACTTCTGTAGCCTTCACCTGGAGCATAAAACAAAAACACATTGAAAATTTATAGCACTCACTGAGCTGAAATGCTTCCTTTGCTTTGTGTTTCCTGCTGTTCCCAGGACCCCCAGCCAAGTACCTTTACTCAATGGAAAAGTCTGGCTTCACAATAGAACCTGCCTGGAAATAAAAATTAAGAAGTGAAAGTTTCTCATAATTAAGTCTTTAAATGGGAAAAGGAATTAGAGTTCTTAGGGTAATGAGTACCCTCCCTACCCTGCTGCAGAAGCACCAGCAGAGACACCCACCTTGCTCCGGGCCTGTCCCACGCTGAGCTGGCTGCAGTGGCTGCCAGAGGCCACTGACCCAAGCAGTCACTGTCCTGGTGACACTGGTGGGACCCCACTTCTCGCACCCCTCGAGTGCCTTAACCACCTGATGCCTGTTGGAGGCCTCACTCCTTACCTTTCCCTCTCCTCATCTTGGTCTCCCCGTCATAAAATGAGACACCCTTGCCTGGCTCAGGGTAGGATGTGGCACCAGGGCTGGCTGGGCAGAGAGTCTCTTACCCAAAAGGATCCTTCAGCAGAGAAAGACGGTGGAGAGGAGACCCCTGGGACCTTCTGCTGCTCCTAGAAGCCCTCTGCAAACCATCACCTCCTGCAGCAAGGTGTTTAGAAGGCCTTACAGCTTTCTGGGCTTTTTCCTTGTGTAATTCAGCAGAGATATAATTTTAAATGTTGCTATTTTTCTCACTCAGATATGAGAAATATTAACTGGCCAAACTCTGCTGTGGCTGTCACCATCCTTTCAGCAGTGTGATTGCCAGCAGGGATTTATTGTCCTCCCCGCACCTGGCTTATTTGAGTTTTGCTTTGCTGCAGGGCCAGGGCAACAATAAATTTCCTTTTCCTCTGGAACATGCTCTAACCTCTCATTTTCTAATAAAGTGTTAAACCTTGGAGCAACCACACTGGCCTGGTGCTGGAGAGGAGTGGAGTTCCAGCTAAGCCAAGGAGCTGCCTGTAATGAGCAGAAGGGCATTCTTGGGGGGGCCAGGACACCTCTTCTTGTGGTGGCTGTCATGAATTTTGGCTTCCTTTTCCAGGGAGAGCCCCCTCCCCAGGCAGAGGCTGTGTCCTGCCGGTCCCTAGCAGCCACACCCAGCAGAGTGCCTGAAGGCATCAAGGGAGGATGTGCAGGAGAACCCACCCATCGAGGCCTGACCAGGACAGTGGCAAAAGGGAGCAACGCAGGGACATTCCCCCACCCCACAAATGGTGTGTCCCCAGTGCAGCCTCCTGCTGCAGCCTCCTGGCCAGTCCAGCCCACGCTCCTTCAGCCCTGCCAGCAGTGGAGGGACAGCAAGAGCTGCTGGCAACACCTGAGCTCATCACCAGCACAGGGTTTAGGCTGTTAAAAAGAGTCCCAGCCAGCAGCCTACCACCCCTTGCCCTTCCAGCCCTTCCTGGTCCTAGAGGGCTGCAGGAGAGGCTGATGGGGCAGGAGGGATGATGAGTGGGTGAGTGGTGCATCTGCTGGTCCATTACAGAACCAGGGGTGACTGCAGCACAGGTTGCACTGGCTGAGCTGACTGGTGAGTTACGGCAAGGGGTGGTATGGTTTTTCCAATATATTCTGTTTGGATTGGCAAGTTGGTCTCACTCTTTCTCAACTGACTGATAAAGCACTAGACAGGGGATTAGTCCTCTTGGAAGCTAAAGAAAGAGGTAATTTGGGTTGTTTATAGCCTGCAGGGGTAGAATCAAAATGTACAATACTGAGAGAGTCAAACTTTTACAGCGTATGGCAGAGCCATAACTCAGAGCAAGTATCACACATTACAGTCCTGTGAAATGCATTCCCGTGACAAAAGGCTGGAAAGGCAGAAAGAATGAGAGGAATTAATCTGTCCTTGGGACAAATATTGTAATGAAGACAGGAAATGCCAAGAAAATTAACCCCTGCGTGGTTCAGTGTTGGAATTGGGGTGTTTAGCCCAGAAGTCCTGGCTCCATGCTTTGGGCAGCATTGGAAACAGCCCCAGCCCCAGCATCCCTGAGGTGTGGGCAGAGGGGAACCCTAGCCTGACCTTGGCTTTTCTGCACTAAAGGAGTAACAGCTTTCCCTCAACTGGGTTTTTCTGGATTTCCATAGCTATTAAATCTAATTGCTGAAATAGAGTTATAAAATTATAATTTTAACCATGCAATTTAGATGGAGTAACCGGTCGCCTATTTCTGTGATTATCCCTGATTATTAAATGAACAGCTGCCTCCAAATATGTTTGCAACAAACTAATTCAATGAGTATATGTGCCTGAATATTCATGGCCCTTATTCGCGGCACAGACTTTTTCACCGTGACTTTAAAAGTTAATTTATCCTGGCAATTTAAATAAATCCACTTCGATCAGCCTTGGTTTGAGATCCAGACTTTGACACTGAGTTTGGCAGCGAGGAAGGTGTCCCAGCCCCTGCCTCAGCGGCCGCTCGCACGACACCAGCGCCAGTGTCAATTCCAGGCTTT
Organism: Notiomystis cincta; assembly: GCA_013398075.1. Taxonomy (NCBI): domain Eukaryota; kingdom Metazoa; phylum Chordata; class Aves; order Passeriformes; family Notiomystidae; genus Notiomystis; species Notiomystis cincta. Next base: position 265,934 of record VZRX01013797.1, read on the forward strand.
TCCCGTGTCTTGTTTGCAGGTTTGACAACTCTTCTCTGAACAGAACTAACACAGTGTGACACTCCACAGTCTGTTTGGTTTAACTTTTCCACTAAAATTTGCAACCCTGCCAAGCAGCCAGGAAGTAACGCGCCCTCCCCGAGCACTGAGATATGGGTACAGCAGGCCGGCACGACAGCCCCGGCTGCTGGGCCAGCGTCGCCCGAGGAATGGCTCCCAACACCTAGCAGGAATTTAATTCTCCTGCTCCTTGCAAAGGAGCTCCCTTGCACTGCCATGAGCCAGAGCGAGGGCGGAAGGGCCAGGAGCATCCCAGGCAGCCTTAACCGTTTCCAGCCTGCAGCGTGCCAGGGCTGGCTGGGGATCAGCCACAGGGACAAGGCACCACAACGCTGGGGGCAGAAGGCGGCAATGGGATGCGCTGCAAGTGCCCTTTGGCATCGGGCTGCTTTGGCCCTCTCTCGTGGCCTCAGTCGGGGGCAGACAGCACAGACTGGGGCACAGCTGTGTCAGGGTCTGGCTCCACATGGGATAAATACTACTGCCCCCAGCCTGGCCTGCGAGAACATTAAATGGATTTCGTGCACTTAAATCTCTGTGCACTCTTCAGAGCAAGCTGCACTGCTACTGACCACAGGAGCATTTTAATAACAGCCACAGCATGATACAGACTGCTTAGAAACCTGAAAGTACTGCCTGAGTGGGTGCCCAAGAATAGTTATTTCACCTGATGCTGCTCATATCATGAAGCTCTGGAATTCCCCCTGGGGTCTTCTAGCCACAGTGGCAGCATGCAGCCTCGGGACCCCAGCAGAAACCTCCTGCACTTGGGAATGTGCTAGGCTTTACATACTTACTGGAGAGAAACAGCAGCTGCTCAGGAGGCAAGCTCAGCTCCCAGGATACATTTCTGAGGTGCCTATTAGGCAAATGCTGGCAGCACATGCCTGGGTTCTCCAGGCAATCCATCCATCCTGCCCCCATGGAAGATCAGCAGCCGCTCCACTGGAACAGGCACGCACCAGCCTGGAACACCAAGCCTAGTTGGGGCAGTGACTTGTGCAACCCCTGAGTGCAACAACTTCCTCACATCCCTACTGACATGTCCTCTGGCAAGCAATCACCATTAAAAATAAAGCTATTTTTAAAGCTTTTATTAAAAATCCAAGAAAAATAGAAAGAAAAGAAAAATCTGTTAAAGCATTTGAAATGTAAAGTAGGGCTTTCATTTCAACAGCATCCCTGCTGCCTTTTGTCTCTTCCTGTACAGAGGTTTCACAAAAAGATCCACAGTTTGACAGATGTTCAGATAATATTAAAGAGGGCAACATCTGATTGTGGGGGAAAAGAAACAGTTCAGCTGAGCCAGGCCAGAGCTGTTGGTCTGTTCTGCAGAACAAAACATCAATAGAAAGGAGGGCTCAGAGGGGCCTGGCAGCCCCTGCAAGAGAGAGGAGCCCATTCCACAGCCTTCCCAGCTCCTCGAGCCCAGCATGTCCTCCCAGGGGACATCCCTCCATCAATGTATTCTGGGCTCCCCAGGTCCAGGGGTTTGGGCCTGGCTGGGGGTCCCCCACTTCTGCAGTTCCCATGGCTCAGACAGCACCGTCTCCCCAGTTGTTCTGAGGGTGCTGGTCCCTGGGTGCTGAGGCTGCATCACTTGGGCTGTTTGCGATGGGTGGGCTCAGGGACAGGCATCTGTTCCAAGAGATTGCCCTGCTGCTGGGCTCTGCTTGTCCCAGGCATCACCTAAGGAAACTACCAAGAATCCACATGGAAACTTCCCCCTGTGTACCAGTCCCTTTGGGAGAAACCAAACTTCTCCTCAGCCCCTGTATGGCTGTGCTCAGCCCTGTGTCCCTGCTCTTTGGGGCTGTCCCTATGGGCAGGGCAGGAGCAGGCCCTGCCCTGGGGCCAGGTGCTCTGGGTCCCTGCCCAGGACCAGGGGCTTTGGGCCCCTGCCCTAGAGTGAGGTTCAGCAGGGATGCCACTCTCTTGCAGGTGGGGAGGCAGGAACAGGCACCAAGGAATGCTCCTGCTGTTCTAACAAGGAACAATAGATTTAAAAGCTAGTTAAAAATTCATCCAGGAGAGGCAGAGTTTCCCAAGCATATCAGAGTTAATATTTATAAAGGGGATTGTTGCTCAGTCTCAATTATCCTAAAAGCTTGGTACAACTGATGCATTGGAGAAACCACGAACACAGACATGTCAAGGGAAAACCATTCCCTGTGACCGCTAACAAAATGCAATCAGATCTGCAGCATGTGGAGCCAATTGATTTTCAACAAGTCCTACAATGTAAACAAATGATTGATTCTCAGTGCTTTCATTTCTGAGCAAGCAGCCAGACACCTCTCCAGCTCCCAGTGCAGATGAGGCTGGAGGTAAACGCGACTGCAGTGGGGCAGCTGCAGCACTTTCATCAACCAGAGAACAGCAGGAGCTTTGATTTTTGTTTCCCCAGCCCCTTAACTAGCCACTAAATAATGAACAATTCCTCATGTAAGCAGCCCCCAATCATGTGAAATCCTTCTGCTGCCAGTGGTCATGTCAGACAACATTCTGCCTTCAATGGGAGTGAGGAGATTTTATTGCTTTTGCATTTTGCCTCCTCTGATGTTTCCAGCTTTGCTCTGATTTACTCAAGACAGATGAGACAGAAATATCTCCAAGAGCTTTATCACTGCTTTGTCAGTGGCTGCAGCAGTGTGCTGGTGTGTGTCTGTGCCAGCTGTACAGTGGCTGCTCGGATCGCTCCTCTCTCCCTGTGAAACCAATAAGCCATACTCCACTGCACCACTGGCTGCTGGACCATGCCCCTGGGTATGTCAAATTAAACCTCCACCCAGCACCAGCAAACTGCCAATATCAGCACCTGTCCCTGGGCAGGGTGGGCACCTGGGAGCTGGGGCTGCAGCTGCCAGTGCAGCACCCAATCCCAGCGGTGGAGCCACAGGACACCGGGGTGTCAACCACTGGCACATCTCCCTTTCCCCTTCATTCATGCCCCTGGTTGCACCCTCCAAACTGTTTTGGTGCCATGGAGGCACCAATGTGGGGCAGACTGTGCTCCCCCATCCTCCAAGCCCTATTGGAATGCTGTTAGGACTACTGATGGAGTAACTGAGGGCAAAAGTCACATTTCCATGAACTGTGATAATTGTTGCAGCAATAGGTATAAAACTGCATTTCCAGAGCTCTACCACCTGCCAGTTTCCGCCTCGTGTGCAGAGTGATGAGCTGTCTGTAGCCTCTGCAGCGCAGGGTCCCGAGGGTTCCCAGGGAGGAGGAGCCACTGCCCCATCGCCAGAGCCCCTGGGAACAAGGGCCTGGAGCTCTGCTCTCCCAAAGGTGCCAGCCACCTTACACCAGCAGCAGAGAGCTGCCCTCGGGGCTGGGGGCCCATAGACAGCCACATCTGGGTTTGCAGTTCCTTCCCTGCAGAGCAGGAACAGTGTGGGGCTGCTGCCTTGGACGTCTCTCTCGGGCTACAGCTGCCCTCTGGCCACAGAACTGAGTCCTTCCCAGGAACAGTCTCCTCTTTCCAGAACTCTCTGGGGTTGGGCATTCATGACCCTCCCAGTGAGAGGTCCCAGAGGTGGCAGAGCTGTAGTGGGTGTCTGTGGTGGGACATAGGCTGTGGAGAGCGCTGGTGGCGCCTGTGGCTTGCCAGGGGCTGCCAGGCATAGCGCCGGCTCCTGGCACCAGGGGCTGGCACCATTCCCCGAGAGTGGGCGCAAATTCTTCCTAAAACACAAACAAAGGAGGAGGCTTGCGTGGGCACTGACAGATTCTTGCACATAGAGGGACTCCACCAGGACCAGGAGTGTTTCTGTTTAAAATTAAAATGGTCTTTTCAAAGCAAATTAAACTTGTGAAACTAACCATGAACATCTGTGATCTCCTCACAAAGGCCTTCCTGGCTATTTTTGAAATTACCCTGTGCCCATTATAGTATTAGCATAATTCTGCCTCTTTATTTCAAGCTTACAAGATATTTATATTTCAAATAATTTTTACAGAGTTCGAATGTGAATCACAAGCTGGTTTTTCTGCTTATGTATTAATTGCATGTGTGCGTCCAGTGCTAAGCCTTATTGCCATGAAATTTGTACAACGTAATTAACCATGTAGAAACCGTATTACGTTGTGTTTGGAAGTGTTAGATCCAGTTAATCTAATTGACTAATAACATGTTTTCATTTAGCAGCACGTACTGTATTTCCAGTGATTGAATTAATGTCATGTTAACGGCTGCTTTTTGCAACAACATTTGGCATAAATTGCATTAAAAATTGATGTTCGTACAAATGTATTTTGAATACAGCTCAGCATGTGGCCTGGGAAAACACTCCTGGTGTTTATTAAATCAGCTCCACTTAGGAGTGCACGCCGAGGCACAGCATTGCTGCCCTGCCTGTGCGCTGGGCCCCCTGCACCACTGTCCCCCGTCCCGCCCCGGCTCTGAGCCACCCCAGCGGTCATACGGACTCCTCACACCCCCTTGGGCTGGCAGCACCCAAGGTTACAACTTGACTGCCTGGACTCCTGTGACGGGTTTTAAAAGGACTCTGTTGATGAGAGCGGTGGGGAAGCTGCAGGCAGCTGCAGGCAGAGGCAGAGGCAGAGGCAGCGGCAGAGACAGAGGCAGAGACAGAGGCAGAGGCAGAGACAGAGGCAGAGACAGAGGCAGAGGCAGAGGCAGAGACAGAGGCAGCTGCAGGCAGAGGCAGAGGCAGCGGCAGAGGCAGAGACAGAGGCAGAGGCAGAGGCAGAGACAGAGGCAGAGGCAGAGACAGAGACAGAGACAGGCAGAGGCAGAGACAGAGGCAGAGGCAGAGACAGAGACAGAGGCAGAGGCAGAGGCAGAGACAGGCAGAGGCAGAGGCAGAGACAGGCAGAGGCAGAGAC
>VZRX01013797.1:271160-395206 GCA_013398075.1 Notiomystis cincta
GAGGCAGAGACAGAGACAGAGGCAGTAGCAGAGGCAGAAGCAGAGGCAGAGGCAGCGGCAGAGGCAGCAGCAGAGGCAGAAGCAGAGGCAGCAGAAGAGGCAGAAGCAGCAGCCGTGCCCCTCGCTGAGCCCCCATGGCTGCACATGGCCAGCCCGCCGGCCTCTCCCACAGCAGCCGCAGGGACAGGAGGCATACGCGCTCCACAGCCGCCTCCTCCCCTCCCGTCCATGTTCGCAGCTGGTCCCCAGGGAGGCAGATCAATGCGCCTGTAGCCAGGAGACTCTCACTCACCTTGATCTGCTGTGGGAAACCACTGGAAACACAATGCCCAGATCACTCTGCACAGCCACCCCGTCTGGAGGGCCAGGAGAATGGGCGTGAACAAAGCCCATTGCACACAGCCAGGCCAGTGGTGTCCAAGTGTGCGACCACAAGCCCAGTGAGGGAGCCCAGGGCTCTCCCTATTTCTCTTTGACTGATTAAAAATCCTGATTTTTTTATTTATACCCGTCAGTGTATTCTGTTTCTACTGGGATGGAGGGAGTTGGTTTCAGATACTTGTGAAAGCAAAGCTAAAAAAGAACAGGAAAATTGTTGGTTGTGGTGGCACTTGTCCAAAGCCAGGAAAGCAGAAAAACAAGGCACAGTTATATTTGTGCTTATGGCAGCTTGATGTCTTATCTCCTCACAGATATTCTCCATGCCATTGCAAAACCGCATTTTCCTCACCTCTATAAGCACCACTCTGGTAAATCGGAGGGGCCCTAAAAGACACAAGTGGTCTGTGAGCCGGGGGGAGTGGGGGTGGGGGTAGGGTGTGTTCACAGCTTTGTGGGGGAGAAAGTTTCCCTTCCTTGGTTTGCTGTCTTCTTTGCAGGCTATACAGGCTCCATTCGCCATCTCTCCTACAGTCGCTGCTGATCAGCTCTACGGGTGAGCATCCTGTGGAGGGAGACTTACTGGAGCTCCATTCCTGCTGCCCATATGCAGCTGTAACCCTATGGCATCCACATCCCTTGGATGGTGGGAGCAGCACGGAGCCGCCTCAGCTGCACGTGCCCTTCTCGCCTGTGCCCTGCGAGGGCAGCAGCGCCCTGCAGACTCTGCTGGAGGGCGAGGGACGCGGTGTGGGAGGCAGCGCTGAGCAGGGCAGCAGGGAACAGCCTTGGCCTCCCTGCGCAGGCAGCTGTGGCCTGCAGTTCAGCCAGCATTCAGTCAGGAACGCTGCTCCCCGGAGCCAGTCCCTTTGGTTTTCAAAGGCAAAAAGCCGACTCAAGCTCCACTCTAGAATCAGCACAAACAGGAGTGACAGCCTTGACTCATGGCAGTGTACCTCATTGGACCCCAGTGTGTTATTGCATCCCACCAAAGATCTCTGGGAAACAAAAGCATAACCAGAAAGAAGCTTAAATCACAGAACCTCAGAGCAATTAAAAGTCATGTTCATACAAAGCCATTAGGGCTGATTCTCACACTCTTTACATAGGAGCAGCACATAATAATCATTTCCAATTAAATTATGCTTCTCCAAGGTGCATTAACCACTTTTATCCATCCGATTAATTGGATGCATCTCTGCTGCATGGAGCAGTTACCCCACTCCAGAGGGAAAGCAGACAGTTAATAACACCTGCTGCTGTGGTGCCAATGCAGGAACACTGCTGTCAAACTCATGGGCACATTCACTGCAAACTGTCCCAAACACAGCTCTGCGGCTCCCTGCTCCTGTGCTGTCCTGTGCTCTGTTCATTCCTGCAGTGTGACAAGGAGAGGCACCAGTGCCCGGGCTCCATACTAGCACTTGGATCTTGTGTTCCCTTCCTCCCAGATCACGGCACCTGGCAATTCTGTGGAAAGTAGCAGCTTCTGTGAGGAAATTGCAGAGGTCCCAGTTTGTGCAGAGGAAGAGCTAACCTGCTGCCATGACCCAGGGATGAGAGTTTAGTTACTTGAGAGGGATATATATTTCCATGCAAATTCTTCGGGCACTCATTTCTTCAGACTCCTCGGTGAGAGATAAAGGCAGATTCCTCACATGCAGCAAAAGTGATGTTTGTGCAACACAGCAGCAGCAGCAGCAGGGCAGTGTGTATCTGAAATACAGTGAATGGCACACCTAGACATGTGTGGTGGCCTGAGTGTGTCTGCAGAGAATGCACAGACAGGAGGGCAGCTGCACCTGGGATGGAGCCCCAACGTGCCTTCCCACCAAAGAGGTAAGAAGAGATCTTCAAAAGAATTGTCTGCTGACATTGATTTGTAAATCAGGTCGGTACAGTTTCGTGAGCCCTACCCCCTGCTCATGATTTCAGTTCCTCTGTGGGAACAACCACTTGGACATCCCTCGGAGATTGAAGTCATTCCCCTGTGATAGGAGGTGGTGCAAGCGTGGAAGCAGCCAGGTGCACCCAGAGCAATGCACACATGGATCCCAGGTTGTGACACCTGGGAACAGTGAAATTGGGTGGGCACTGAATGTCACGAGGGTCCCTAAACCAGAAACATGTTGAAATAAGCAGGAATGGGACAGAGACAGCCCATGTCTGAGGGGCAGAGGTCTTTTCCAGGAGGCCTGATGAGCCTCTGACCTGTGCTGCAGGGAGGTGTTGGGATGGCAGAGGCGTGTGTGTGCATGCTCCCACATGCCTGTGCCCACACTGCAGGGATGGCAGCATTCTCACTCATTCTCTCTGCAGACATGCCTGACATACCCTCAGGAGCATGCAGTTATCAAAATGTTATAAATTGCTGCCTTTTAAATAGTGTGGTAATTTGCTAGTCCATTACAGGAGGAGTTGTAGGATACAAGGAGCACGCTATGAAAAATTAAGCCTTCTGCGTCACTGCTGACCTCCGCAGCTGAGGTGCTCTCAGAACTGCTCCATTATGTCAGCCTGCCCTGAGCAATTAGCCACCCGTCAGCACTTATCAGCGTGTGGCGGTGCCTCAGAGGACAATGGGCCCGGCAGTTCCCTTCCCCGAACCATTCTCTGCGGAGGTTCCAGTGCCCGCTGCATCGCCCGCTAAGGCACCAGGAGGTGGTCCCAGCAGGGAACCACAGCGGCTCCGTAGCCACCTCCCCTGCTGTAATTAGTCAGTTTGCATAACCATCGCTGTGAGCTGCACCACCTAATTTTTTCATTCTCTGAATTCTGAGACTTGGGAACAATCCTTTCTTGTGAGAAGCAGTGTTTTCAGTAGCAGTGCTGCTGCCCAGTGATCTCTGTGCAGAAGGCAGCCTGCTCCAGCATGGCAGCATGATGCTTCCCAACAGCACGTATTGCTCTGGGGCTGGGATTATTGTGCTCCCTATTCAGTGTCTTGCTAGAAAATTCAGCTGGACATTCAGCTCACCCCAGGAGAATTATGTTCGTTATGCCAATTCTGTGCAAGGCAAAGGGATGTTTCTCCTAACCCATGTTTAATTTCTCAGCATAAATCCCTCTGAAACTAAACTTTCCCTTCATTTTATGTGCTTAGATATTTTCTCACAAGTTGCAGGTGAAATCCATGTCCTGGCACACACATAAAACCAAATGCAGGAAGGGTGTGTCCTGGCAATATACACATCATCCCTGGAGATAAATTTTTCTTGCTGGGGAGGGAACGCACAAACACCAGCTATTATTTTTTCTTAGTATATATACACCTTTCAGGACAAAAATAAACATGTGAACACAGGACGTGCTACTCCCAGGCTGTCTGCCCAGAGCCAAGGTGACAACCAGCAGTTCGGAGGAAACTTGCACACAAGTTACACTCAGCCATCTCATTAAAAACACATCAGGGAACCTCCACTACCCTGGGAACCCCTGAAGCAGTTTCTGATCCTATCACACACACAAAACACACGGGCTGCTGCTGTTCTGCTCTAGCAAAACCCCTCAAAATGGGAAATGCAGGAATGGGTGGCAGCAATATGGGGCCAGACGCTGGCACAGCCTGGCAGGGACCCCTCAGGCTCCCACCCATCAGAGCGCACCTGCTCTCCTCCCAAGGATGAGCCAGCACTTCCACCGGGGCTGGCTGTCCTAGTCCCTGTTGGTGCGGCACAGCTGTGAGTCAGGGCAGGACCTCACTGGTTTGCATCCTCCACATCCACATTCCTCACAGCAACACCATCAGGGAGCTTTGTGGGATCGTGAATATGAATTGCTTTGACCTCACTTAGTCTGATATGGTAGAGTATTAAATCTCTATTTTTCAAGCATTAAGCCTGTGTAATAGAAGGATGCTGTGAGCAATTTGCAGTAAGATGAAGGGATATTACTGTCCTGGGAGACAGACAATCCAACCACATCCACAAATTGATAACAGAGATAGTGGCTTAGGTTCATGCGAGCTATTAATTAAGGATATGTTTTATGTGGAAGACAATAGCAGCTTACACTGGCAGGTACTCGCTGGCCTCCCCTCCCCTGCGGTGAGCGGCTCTCCCGGAGCTGGAGCGCAGCCAGGTGGGTTCATACCTTGCTGAACCACAGTTCACACGTGTACATTTGAATCTCTGACAGGCAAAATTAATTTCTCAAGCCTTTAGCATTCGCAGCTTCAAGAGCGGCTGTTGTGGCTGAGGAGCGGTCAGTGGCTGCTGGGAGCTGTGCCACGGGGAGCAGCGGGCGAGCCCTCCTCCCGGGGACAGTCAAAGGCTTGGCCAGCCCAAAGCACCAGGGTGCTGAGAGCTCTCACGTCTCCAGCTGCTAATGAGCACTAACCATGTCCCAAGCTCTTCCTCTGCCCTCAGAACTCACTGCCTCGTTAGCTGGCTGATCCCCAGCTCTTAGCAAAGAAATCCAATATCAGGTTTCACTCCTTCTCTCATCCTGGCTGTGGCAGCATCCTTCTCAGCTGTTACCCCTCTCCCATTTGGTGCTCTCAGCAGGCTCACACTTCCTAGCCCCTGTGGCAGGATTCTGATCTCACATCCACTGATTAATTTAGGATGATTACACAGCCACTAATTTTGTCCAAATTACCAACAGAATAATATCCTTTTATAACCTTTTGCTCCTCACCCTAGAATTCAGCAGCAAGCCTGCAACATGCCCTGATAGCTGACCCCCAGGCTGGCACAAAAGACCCACTGCTGCTTCAGCTTCACTCAGCAAATGCTCTCCCCAGCCTCAGACAGGTTCCCTGAGCAGGGCAAGCCCATGCAGGGACCCTTACCCTTGGAAGCTCACAGCCACCCACGGTGTAAGGTGAAACATTACAGAGGGCAAGAACCAAGAGACCCCATCCGGTACCCCCAGAGCCTGTCCAGCTGGTGGAGCCAAGGCACAAGGCAGATCCAGAGCACCAGCAGTGCCACAGTGTCCAAGTGCTCTTCTGGAGAGGGTCTTCCCAGCAGGAAGTTGCAAAGCTAAACAGTGTAGGTCAGCCGTGGAGGTATGTATGTAATACTGGAGAAAACAACAAGAAAATCACGTGTCATGAATGAATTAAAGCATCCCTTTTTATGGACAGACACCTATGGAAAAGAAAACAGATAAGCCAGGGGGCTGGGCTGGGGAGACAGAAGAGGTTTGTGTTTTTTCAGATGAGACTAGAGAACAGCTGGAGAATTGATGAGGTGGCCAGGACAGGAGATGGCTCCAGGCTTCTGCTGACACATTAGAGTCCCTGACTGGGCCACAGGCAGGTCCCACACACCTTTCTGGAAAATCGTGCTCAGAGATGGGGGAGCTCTTGGCAGGAAGCATCAAGCCTTACAAACCATGACAACTCCCTTCAGGCTTTCCTGATAAAGTGTCTCCTGGCCACTGGTTCCTAGAGACATCTGTCAGACCTAGGGTATGTCCATGAGCTGGACAGGAGCAGACCTGCTCAGACATCCCCAGCTGAGCAGAGCAAGGACAGGCAGGCAGGGACCTGGGTAGGGGCTGTTGCAGAGGGGAATGCTGGTCCATGGTGAGAAATGGAAAAATGAACAAAACAAAGGCAAAGAAGGACAAGCTGGAAGTTGGGCCACTGAGGGTGAAAGGAACAGCCCTCATAGTGGGAGAGTTCACAGCTGCAGACATATCTGGCCACAGGCTCACTCTGTCTGCAGGGTCTCCTTTAAAAGCCCAATGCAAATGTGCTTATGAAGCCAAATCATGTCCTGGGCTGAAGTGACTCTCTGCTCAGCAAGTGTGGGAACGTGTGTGCCTTTGCACACCTGGCACCTGTAGCCATATCCTGGTGCTCTCTGGAGCCAGTGCCTGCACTGTGCCCGGCACGCTGCGATTCCAGCTTCCCAGGCTGCTTGCTGCAACCCAGCTGCATGTCTGATCTTGGGTGAGAAATTTCTCTTTATACCAGCCTGTCTATTCAAGTCATAAAAATAGGCTTTTTTTCCCTCTGTAAGTGCAACACTTTTCATATTTTTACTTCCAGCTGTCTAGATAGTATTTCACTTTTTTCATTTCTAGTACTCGCTCTCAGTTATTTAATGTGAATTTCTAGGGCATGGTGCCCTTAGCAGACATCAGAGCAATATAACACAAGAAATCAGATATACACTGTTCTAGGAGAAGGCAGGAACAAAAAGACAAACTAGGCTCTTAATACATATGGTGCTTTTGATTCATGGAATATAGAAAATTGTATTTGATTATATCTGTAATGGTTCCTCATAACTTTAGATTAGGGTTATGCTGATGGCCCAACTAATGGACAGTTTATTGCAGGAATAGATTTCATCCTATCATACTTTTTCCTGGTATCAATTACTTGGAATGTTTAAATGTCTCATTTCTGTGGATGTTTATTGCTTAATTTTCCCTTCTAAGAAAAGCCTACATGTGCACAATGCCCTGGTGCTCCTCTTCTAAGGGGCAAGGAACTACAGGACTGTGCTCCTTGAGCCCAGAAACTCCCATCATCTCTGGCTGCACAGGCCAGGAGATCCGCTCTGGAGGTTCACAGCTGCTGGCACCACTGTGACACTGAGCTGTGAGGGAACACAGCCAAAGTTCCCTTCACAGACATGTGATGCTATTGTGAAAAAAAAAATATTAGAAGACTTATTAAATTAATCTGTCTCAAAAGCCAAAGGACTGCGTGGGATTTCTGCTACAAAGTCAGCAGCAGAGCTGATGATAAGAGAGATTGGAAGTAAAGACAGTTTGGTGGAGAGAATCTCATTTGCAGTCAACTGAAATGGTAATATTATTAATAACAACAACAACAAAATAATAATAGTATTTTAACAACAATTATTAAATAATAATATTATGAAACTCTGAAGAGAAATGCTTGTTTCCCAGTAAAGAGTTTAGGAAGCTGTGGAGGCACCAGAGATGTTACCCGTTTTTCTCAGAGCCAGAGGGCAAAGAGGATAGTGGATTTTAAATTTTTTTTAACTTTGCTGTAACCACACCTGAAATCCTCTCCAAAAAACCCCCACAAATGGAAACAAACAAAAACCCCCAAAGAAATATAAAACTCTCCAAAACATAAAAAAAAACTTCTAAACAAAGAACAGTAACAGAAAGATCCCAAACTACCAAAAAAACCCCCAACGAACCACACAACAACAACAAAACCCCAAACAAACACCCCAAAAAAACCCCAAACCCCAACAAAACAAACTTGCAGAGAAACATACCACCTTTGTCCCACTTTAAATACAGCTGCTTGATACCAGTGATTTCAAAATTGTCTCCGCTATTTACTTTACATAAGCGTGCCTGGCTTTGCTCCAGAATTGATACTTGCCAGCCAAAGGAGGGCCATGAAGTTGGTCTCCCTGAAGTGCAGCAATCACGGATCTGGAATAGACACTGAGCATCGTGGGCTTCTGACAGGGCCACTGGCATCAGCAGGGAACACAAGCTGCCCATCCCAAAGGGTGGCCAACAATGGGAATTTTTACTTTTTTTAAGCTTTAGCTGAACTCTTCCATTTGCCCTGCATGCCGAGAGGGGAGGCTGCTGGGGCTCTTCTGTCCCAGTGCATTTTGCTGTTACAATCCCTATTTCCTGGGGAAGAAAGAGCCTGGCAGCAGGGACACGTGATGGACCTGTCAAGAAGGGCACAGTGGCACACTGGCCACAGCAAGAGGCATTTCCTCTTGCAAGGTGGGATCATTGCATCCTGCTCCTGCCTTTTCCTGGGGCCTTTCTCCCAAGCTCAGAGGAAGCCCCAGTCTGGGTTGCAGCACCCACAGGCGGAGCCAGCCTGAGCATGCAGGCTGCTCAAGGACGCAGGGAAGGGAAGGGACATCGCGTGGGGACAGTCCCTCACAGGGCTCGGAGCTTGAGAATGCCAGGCCACCTCAGCTCGCTCGGGCACACTCATTCACACACAGGTGGCATTTTATCACCACTTCAAGAAGAGAGCTGGCTCCACTTTTTTTTTCCATTAAAATGCAAATTAATTTAATAAAATACTGAATTGTAAATTAATGAAGCGCTTTACAATTCTACATAATACAAGGCTAATACTTACTGTATAGTATTTCCTCCAGTTAATACCACTACTAACTCCCCCGAGTGGCACTAGCTCCACCAATCTGACTGACTGAGATGGTGTCAGAGCTTGCAGAAGCGAGCACAGTGCCTTTGTACACTGGCCCAGCTCCTGGGGCAGTTCCCAGGCTCCTCCCTCCTCAGGAGCCTCATCCTGCGGTACTTGCTTGCACCCTCATTGCCAAGGCACTTGAGAGCAGAGATGCTGCCTTTCCTCTATAAATAGCAATGGATCCCTGTAATTACTGCAGCCCAACAGTTCACATGGAGATTGAAGGGGCTGCTGCCCAAACCAGCCCCAGGGACGAGCTGCCCTCCCAGCACAGTCAGCTGTAACAACAATCAGGGCTGCCTTGGGCGCTGAGCCCCCATGGAAACTCAGGTATATTTGAACTTAAGAGAGACTGTGGATCCACATGGGTTTTTTTCCTTTATTTTTACCCCAATAAAAAAAATCAGATTCAAGTATTGACTCCAAAGCCAACCCTCTCTGTGGGGTTGCTCTGCACACAGAGCTGCAGCCAGACATCCCCACTGTGCTGCCACTGCATTCATGAGCAGCTGAGCTACTGCCCAGATCCCCCCCACATCTGGCTGGGCTCTCAGCAACCCCACTATCCCCATCACTGCTGCCCCTTCACTGCAGGAGGGAGCAGAGAGACAGGAGAAGGCACCCAGGCAAGGCTGGCGGGGAGCAATTATTGCTCAGGACCACCTGTTTTCAGAGCAAATCTGGCTCAACAAAGCAAAACATTACCTTGAACATACATGTGCAAGGCTTTTTCTCTACATCTTCCCTTTCTAATGTCTACTTGCATGGAAACACTGTAGGAGATCCATCCTTTGAAAATTCATCCTTAAAATAAAGTAGAACCAGAGAAGCACACCAGGAAAGTATTGGGCAAAATGAATGAGGTATTTCCAACAGGATCTACCCTCCTGACTTACAGGTCCACATCTGAGCTCATCACCTTCTGCTTTTTTTATAGGAAAAGGAAAGAAAAGGCAATTCTGAGAATAATGCAATTCATCCCTGGAGTAAGCATCTCGAGTAGGTCGATAAAACACCTCTCTGCCGGTGATAAAGTGTGCAGCAGGATACTCCCGGAGACGTGGCACTGGTACATGCGGAGCCTTTCCTCTCAGCTCTCCTGATGCGACCCTGCTCACTGGCATGCGGCTCCCCCGCCCTCCCAGCAGAGCCCATGGCTGCACAAGCTCCTTTTCCTCGGCCACGCAGCAGGGACCACACAGGTTCCGTGCCGGTGTTAATCACCCACCACACTCCTTTACTGCCATGTGTACACCACACATTATCCCTTAAATAAAGCTCGCCCACCCTATTATTGTAATGTCAACCCTGACCTGAGATAAGCCCTACAGACAATTTATAATTACACAGCAATAGCTCTTCTACGCTGCACGGAGGGGCCATCGAGAGAGGATTTAGGTCTTTCACGGAGCCAGCGTTTGACAGGTCTCTGCTGTTATTTCATCCTGACATCTCCTTGCCACCCGACTCCTCCTGCGACAGCACACTCAGGCTTTGTTGTGTGATCTCAGGTGAAGAGAGCACGTAATGGGCAATAATTGCGGGCGATTACTGTTTACTTGTTAACTCTGCTTGGCAGAGCAGCTGTGACGGACACAGGGACTGGAATATTCCCTTTTATCGCCTGTAGCATTGAGAGTGAACTGGTGCTTAATTCAAAGGCTGAAATCTATAAAAAAATAAGACGAAACCCATCATTAAATTTCTCTTAGTGGCTATGTGCATAATTCATCCAAACACCATCAAATATAAATGGCCTTGTGTCAGGCTAAGCAGTGCAGGCACAGCACATCCCGCTGCTCCAGGAGTCAGCCGCTGCCAGGTAGCCACTCACCTTAATGAGATGGGCTCCAGCAGCACCGAAGGGCACAGGGGCTCCCTGGCAGGACGTGGTCCCGGACTGAGCCCCCTGCTCCTGCCAGCCCTTGCTCCCGGCAGAGTGGGCAACATCCTGACCACAGAGTGCTCTGCCAGGAGTCCATGCCAGGGCTGGGCCTGATCCCCAGTCTCTCCTGCTGGCATGCTGTTGACTAGTATTTTTCCCCCCTAGAGTTTAAAAAGGCTTGCATAAACTACAATATCCAAATTCTTTATTACTTCCTGCTAGGGTCTGAACTTTGATGAGGAGCTGAAAGCCCTCGATTTCACCAGCCACATCCTGGTACACAGTCCTCATTCCACACCGAAGATGTCAATCTGCCGCAGTTTAGTGAACATTTGCAACAAGACTTCTAGAGAGTTTTTTCCAATTATTTGAAAAACACCAAGTTATTTAATAAATCACAGAAAGTTGTTTTCTAAAAGTATCCTTTGAACCATTAGATATTATTTTGAATGGCAATTTTTCTTCCCACCTTATGGCAGGATAAAGATACCCCACTCAATTTTCATCAAAAGCACATGAAAGCAATCAAGGCTCCTGTAGTTTCTATGGAAATAAGGGATGCAAATTGGGATTGTGTGGTGCCTTTTTTCTTGAATTTATCCATAAAAATGCAAATATTCTTCAACAGATACTGAAATATTTGCCTTGTTTTAAGGGAGCAGGATACACAGACGAGGCTCTTTTGTCCACTGGCTCTTCTGGCAGAGGTTTGACAGTCTGTGGAGCACAAGCCTGTAAAAGCTGAATGAGCGCTGCCAAGGCACGGATGGCAGCAAAGCTGGCTCCAAACGATGTATGCCCAGCCCAGAGGACTGGGGCTTCTCCTCACAGGTCCTTCAGTCACCAGCATTAGCAAATGGCTTCTCCTGCCTTTTCCCACAAGGCAACCCACCTCACCCACAGGTACTGCACTGATCCCTGCCCATAGTGCCATCTCACCAGCCCTGTGGCACTGAATTAGGATAGTGATGTCACCTCCTTGGGTGTGGAAAGCATAAGCCAAGGGAGCAGCACAAACAAGTCACATTTGATTTGATGCATCTGCTTTACTTTCCTGACAGACACTTCAGAGCAGAGCATCCAGTACAGAACATCCTGCTCTGTTGCTGGAACTCATCTTGTCCTGCAGCAGAGATGGATCAAAATCCTACAGTACAAGGATTAATTAATTCCCTTTCTGACTGAAAGATACAGAAGAGTTAATACTAGAAAAGGTCTCTGCAGTATTCCCCAAAGTGCTGTCCAGCTCTCTCCTCTCTGCAGACTGGATGTAGTGAGCATCACACAGCATTCACCAATAAATAATCCAACAGCCTGAGGAGCTGCCAATCTGCAGCTGGGCACCTCATGCCTGTCAGCTCCTGGTGCTAAGTGCCTCCCATGTAGGAGGCTGGGGCTCCTCCCCAGCATGTGCATTCTGCCTGTGGACTTACCGACGCTGAAAAGGTCAACGGATGCTATTTCAGATCACTCTTGTTTCCCAGAATTGATGACAAACCCTGGCAACTCAACTAGTAAAACTCTAAGCATGAACTAGAGCATGCTGCAGCTGCACAATTATCAGCCTGCAATTAATTAATTGTGCTGTCACTATATGCACCTGAGAACAACAGCAAGATCAAAGAACTGAACAGAGATCAAAATGATTTGTAGATCACCTTACTTACAGCTGAAAGTGCCAATTAGATACAGCAAAGACAGAGTCTGGCTTAGCTGCTTAACAGCTCTGGAAAAGAAAAGTCACTCAATTGACTGTAGGAAAAAACCCATGAAAGCTGGATTGCTTCCAGCCTGGGCAGAGGGGAGCTGTGAAGGACTGTCCATTGACTTCTCCTCTCCAAGGATATAGGATCTCTCTGTGCCTGTTACACTCTACACCATCCACACCTTGGGCTGTGTTGCTGTGAGCTGGGGAGTCCCACTGACTCTGTGGCTCTGGGACCCAAAGGCCGTTCCAGCAGGTCCAGGAGCCCCAGGAGAGCCAGGACCAGGAGCCCAGCTGCTGGCACATCCTCTGCTGAGGACCTTGGGGGTGGTTGCCTAGGACCCATCACCTGCCCACCGGGACCCGCAGCACTGTGAGGCTGAGCCATGCAGCCAGGTTGTGGAAGTGACTCTGGTGACAATGTCCAAGGTCTCAGTGTGCCAGTGACATTTCTCAGGGTGTCAAGGGCTGACCCAGAGCACCATTCTCTCCTGCCACTTCTGTGAGCTGCTCCACACTGACTGAGCCAAGCATGGCTGTAGTTATGGTGTTGATTTATAATTTTCTGTAAAGTTATCAGGAAAACATATTCCAGCTGCACTTTGCTATCCTCCAGGAGGGACTTGTCCT
This sequence comes from Notiomystis cincta, assembly GCA_013398075.1. Lineage (NCBI taxonomy): Eukaryota > Metazoa > Chordata > Aves > Passeriformes > Notiomystidae > Notiomystis > Notiomystis cincta. The sequence goes on from VZRX01013797.1 coordinate 283,887, forward strand.
GCCTGTAGACAGCCTCTCCTCTCTGCCAGCACACTGAGGGCAGCAGTGAGGAACCCTGCAGATTGTTACCTTTCAGCGAGCAACACTAGCTCACCCAAACATATGAGCTCTCTGAAGGAATTAAGAATTCATTCCTGGCACATGTTAAACTGGATGCCATGTTTGTGACTACAGAGAGCAGCTCTGACTATAGGGCTGCTCTGTCTCATCTCTGAGCTCCAGGCTGAGATGATGCACTAGGCTGAGTTCATAGGGTGCTGCCCTTCCAGAGCTGGCTCTGTGAGTCCTTTGCAGTCCCCACACTCCTCAACAAGCATCCAGCCCCTCAGGCCAGAAAACATATGCTCAGGTGCCCAGAGGAAAGGGATTTGCTGGACTCTGCTGCTGGCACAGGAGACAAGGTGCCAGGAGGAGAGGCCAGACCAAGGAGAAGATATCCCCTAAGAAGTGGGCTCTGAGCAGTCTCAGGGGCCAGCCCCCCATGAGACAGGTCCCACACCCCAGTGAGGTGATTGCAGAGACCTGGGGAAGGCAGTGCTGCAGTGACACAGACTGCTGTGTACTTCCTTACATGTGCCAACTTTGTCTCCATTGTCTCCTGTTTATCGCATTGTTTAATTTTTCTTTTTAATTGACTCAGACATTTTTTAATTTCTCTGTTTAATTGGTGCAGACTGAGAGGCTGCAGGCAATGTCATCTTCACATCATCTCTCAGAAACCTCGCCAATATGAGAGTGACATCATTGGCCATACACAGCAAGTAGTGCAGAACCTAGACTCTCCCAGCTGGGGCCGAGGAGCAGGGACAGGGAGCAGATTTAAATGGATGTCTGCAGGACAAAGGCCAATAGCAGGGAGCTGTCCTGGGCTGTATAGGAACTGCTTTCATTTAACATCCAAGTGGGATGGCAGGCAGACAACTCAGTCTTGAACACAGATGACACAACTATTTACATCATTCAAATCCAGAAGTTCCTGGAGGGAGCTTCTGAGGCATCTCACAATGAGGTGAAAGCAGCTAAAGACAGTGAGCAACAAAATCCTTCCAAGACATATGGTCTGGGAGCAGAGACTGCAAAGTCTATTTAAGCCACATGTTTTTCTTAAGCAATACAGATTCAGCAGATACCTGAAAAACTATTGAACAAATGTCCCTTTGTATTTTAAATGCCTTGCATCTCACATCTTGTATTTTTCCAGTCACATGAATTACTGGAACAGATGCATTTATCTCCCTGGGTTCAACAGGGACAAGCCAACAGCTGCTTCATCTGCCTGGTTTGACAAACCCGGGGGCTTCAGGAGGTGATTTTCCACACAGGTTTCTTTCAGTGGGCACTGGACAGGACTAGAAGAGCTAGAGGTGAAAAATGCAAGTTCAGGCTTTCCTTGGAGAGCTGCGAGTGTTTGGAGATATGCAGCACTGCTCACTGAAAAGATTTTTAATAGCTTTGACCTTTGTGGGGTCTGTACAGTCTTCTTTTGTCAAAAAGTGTATGTGGAAGAATTGTGGGAAAGAGCTGAAGATAATACACATGTTCTGCTGCCTGTGAGGGGATTACAGAGCACTCCTTACTTGCTTGGATTATTGTTCCCAAGTTTAGACCATTAGCATCAGCTCCTGGAGGTGGGGATTTATCATCAGGAAGGGCAGACCATTGCTGGTCAGGAAGCAATACAAATATTAGTTATTGCAGATGACTTATAAATAAATCATTTGAAATTACAAAATTAATCAGACAATTCGTCTGACAAATAAGTATTTGATCAGTTCTGTCTGAACCACTGTGGTCAGCCAGGCACTCTGTAAAGAATCCCTGAAATTTATGGGAAGCAATATCCCTTCACCTCAGGAGGCGCAGGCACAGAGAGCGATGGCCTGAACATAAATTGTGGGGCTCAGGCACTCCAAACAAGGCAGGTTTCAGAAGGTTCCTGGGGGCAGGGGCAAGAGCAGCCACACAGCACAGCCCTGGACTCCAGCACCCACCAGGCTGGTGGGGACAGCAACCCCTGCGTGGACGCGTCCATGCACAGGGCACTCATGAGTGGCTCTGAGGTTTTAGGCAGTGAGGGGACTGTTGCCAGCCAGGTGCTCACATCATTTTCTAACTGTGCCATGCTAACCTAAGCAGGGGTTTATTTTTTTCCAAACCTACAAAATGAGTGTGTGTCAGTCTAATAGCTCTGTGTTTTCTAAGTCTCATCTGTATTCAGCACATCACCAAAATGAGAGGAAGAAAATAGCCCCTGAAAATAAGTGTGTGAGAGAGAAGGAGACATGAGCCATTAAAAAAGCAAACAGCTCCCTGCATGTGCTCTGCCAAAGGGGGTGCTGGATGCAAGTCCTTCCTGCTCACATTCCACATCTCAGGTGCCTTTATCAGAACCATAAGCACTGACCTTCCCTTGGGCTGGCACATTCTGAGGAGTGAGGATGCCTTAAAAAGGAAAGATTTCACATCCCATCTGTGTATTTTAGGAGGAAGCATCCTATGAAATCACATACATGTAATTTTCCTGCAGTCTCCAAATCCCCAGCTGCTTTCAGCTGATGTAAGTAAAACCTGTTATCCATCTTACAACTCTTGCACCTCTCCAGCATGGGGGGATTATCTGAAGCCACGAGCAGGCATTGGCAGGTCAAACTTCTGATATCCAACAATTTCGTGGTTGATTTTTATAAGGGAGTTTTAAGGTCACAAACAAAACAGCAGCAACGCTGCCAATAGCAGTGACACCACAATCCCCATGGCCCATGTGCCAGGGACACAGCAGTGACTGTGCTGGGCAGCAGTGGCTCATGCTGGACAGGCCCCACAGCAATGAAGGGTCAGAGCCACCCTCACCCGGGGACTGCGTCAGCCCAGCACTAATTTGGCCAAGGCCTGGTTTAGAGGCATGTGTGCTACCCTGCACCACACTCCTCTCCCTGGAACACCAGGGCTGAATCAGGCTGGATGTGGCAGAATTTTCAGAACTGATGTGGATATTTTCTACTCTGTCAAGCTTTTATTTAAATGACATTTGGCTGCAGTGCTAGAAGTGCAATATTGAAAATCAATAGTGGGAAAGTGTTTGAAAGCCAATCTAAATCAAATATTACAATATGGTGAAGTTAATCATCTGAAATTAACCTTATAACTGCTTGAATCACTCTAATCTATAAAGAAAATCAATATAAGCATATCAAACCCTGCTGCGAACTGCTGTCTGTTTGAGCTGACCATGCAGATGGAAAATAATAGCCAGTGGATGTTTATTTCCCCCTGTATGTTAACAATTCTTGTAGGGCTGAGATGGGTAGATGGATTCCCCAGGGAGATGTGGTTGTGAGATGCAGATAAAAGCTCCTGCTCCAAAGATGCCCAGCAGCTGTGAAGATCCTCTGAGCTACCCTCCCAGCAGTGGATTTCAGAGAGCTGTGAGTGACTAACAGGCTGTTTCACGAGGAGAATTGATTCTTCCTGAATGAAAAACAATTGCCCATGCACAGCACCTTGCACCCCTCCTGGCTCCAGCTCAGCTCCAGGTGACACCCATAGTGGCCCTGGCATCCCGCTGATTGCACTCAGCTCTGGGCACCAGGGGAGGACACAGGCACACGGGTCCCCACCAGCATGACCAGCAGTCACCCACCCAGTAGCAGCACCCCCAGCTGTGGCACCTGCACTGCGCTCACCACAGTGCTCTGCTTGGGCTTTGGCCACGTCCCAGCAGCAGTCCCAAAGGTGACTGCCACCACTGTGACAGGGACGTCTGGGAGAATTCGCCCCTACGGAGGCACTGCTGGCTGTGTCACTGTCTCCCAGAGAGCAGCTCCAAACCAAGGGTGATACATACCCACTCTGGTGGGGCTGCAGCCTTGTCCAGCTGCATCTCCAGAGTGGCTATCAACAGGCATTTACTGGAGGCTCTGGGGTATGACAGTGAGAAGTGCTTTGATAACAGACAGAAATCTATAAATAACAACAGTTTCTCTCAAACCCCTCATTTAAAATAATGAAGACATTTCATAAAGTGACAAGTGTCTCAAACATTGAGAGCAAAAGCTCAGAGAGACACTTTTTGAAGTTTTGGGAACAGATGGGAGGAGTGAGATCCCAGCAGCAACTTGCACGGCCTCGAGAGCCTGGGACTAGTCAGAGACAAGGAGATCAATCACAGGCTTTTCCTGATGCTCTTCATGGGCACCAGATTTGAAGAAAGATGAAGGTTTCTGAGCAGATGCCATTGTACTCCCGGGAGTACGGCTGTTTCACACCACTCCTGCCTATGCCAGAGTGAAGAGCAGTATTTGCCTCCAAGGTCTGCTTGCTGTGGAACTGTCTGAGCTACCACAGACCCAAAGGTGAAATTATTTTTTGCATTACAATAAAAGAGTGCCAATTTTTCAGCTGTCAGTCTGGCATGTGCTGGCTCCCATCTCGGTCTCAGGCCAGTGGTGTGGGCAGACAGACAGAGAGCAGCAGCAGCAGGTGTGTCCCATGCAGAGGGGTGACAGCTGGACAGAGGTGCCGTGACACACGTGACACACGTGCAGTCCATGGTGCTCGCGCAGCTCACGGCAGCAGCTTCCTCATTGCTTATGATTTGCCTTTTGCTCAGTGTCTATTCCTGAGGTATTTCCTGCATTCCAGATGGAGATGTGGATGACGTGCTGCCCTAGGGAGCAGCAGGAGAGCAAACATGGAAGTGGGCAGCAGCTGTCCCAGAAGTGAATGCACCAGCTGGGAGGGTTGTCATGGACTAGACATGGTCCTTTGATACTGGAAATGTGTTTTAATGAGTTTCCTACAATATATGCATCATTTGACTTCCTGTGGAAAGGTGTTGCACAATTCCCCCTTTTGGTAACCCAAAGAGACATCAAGACATGTAAAAAATACTGTATTTTTTCATACTTTACGCTGAACAGGTTTTAAAGAACTGGGAGCTTTCTCAGTGCTTAAAAATCTCTTGCTTTCTTTAAATTACAAGGACAAGCTACATTTGCAGAATCATATTCAGAATGTACGAACAGCTCTCCAGGTGAGGAGGCTCAACAGCAGAGCTGAGCTCCCAGAGGCTGCTCAGTGGTGAAGCTTACTGCCCAAGCTGTGGAACAGGGCAGGCACAGCCCTGACTCCATCAGAGCCAGGCTGTGACACTGGCAGAGGTCACGACTCCAGCAGAACTTTGTTCTCCACAGCACAGGAGCCCCTTATTTTGCATTATAATTTATTTTAGAGTTTGAGCTTTCTGAGAAAGGGACTGTATCTAATTTTATGTGGAGAGAGTACACACTGGCCAGGACAGAAAATCTTTGTCTGCTGAAGCCATGAGCTCCTGCATAGTGCAGAATGTGAAGTAATGGCAAACATTAATATTAACGTTCATCCAGGGGTCTCACAGCAAGAGCTCAGGGCAAGGTGGCACAGTGCCAGCAAGGAGGGGTGCCACCATGAGAAGGGGTTTGCTGCCATCATCCTGACTCTGAGCCTTCACAGACCCTCCAAAGAGGAGCTGAGATAAACGCCCCTGGACCTGGTACTGCTGTGAGCTCCTCCACATCACCTGCAGTATCTCCCAGTGACCCATGAGAGGAGTCAGGCTCAGCAGAGTCCCTCTGCCTCACCCAGTCAGTCCCTCCCATACCCCCGGAAGCATTCAGGGGGATGCAGGGATGCACTGGCGTGTCAGCAAGTACACAAATGTAATGCAGAAGGCAGGCTTTGCCCAATGTCACTAACACCATTCACAACCTATTGGAGGGGACAACTGTCCCATTAAGAAACCCAAAGACATTCTGGATTTCTTCAGCCTCAGGGCTTGGAAGCAGGAAGCATTTACTGCCTAATTAAGTTTTCATATACTGGCAGAGTACAGCTCTTCTAGTGAATCTGTATTGGACAGCGTGCCAGATTTTGCAGAAAAAGAGCAGGCTCAAGTTGCCTGGGGCTGCCAGTGTCAGCTCCTGGCTGGTGTGGAGAGCCCTGAGCACAGCGGTCACAGCATCACCTCCCTGGAGCTGCCGTTTGCTTCCACACATGGACACACCACCCATTCTCCACTGCCTGCGAACGGGCAGCATCTGAAGCCAGGTGGCTTTCTCTTTCTAGCAAAAGTAAGACTCATCTGGTGGCTTCTCTGCTCGTTTTCAAGGGGCAGATAGCAGCCAAAAGGGCTGACCCTGCTCCAGGCAGAGATGAACACCATGCATCAGCTAGCATTGCCCTGGGCATATGCCAGGATCTAGGCAGTCGCTCTCCTTGTGCTCCCACTTTGGCCCCAGCAGAACCCACTGGTCAACACCTGCAGCTGGACTCCCTGCACCTGCAACTCTCAGAGCCAGGATGGTTCCTTGCCTGTCCCCAGGACACCAGGTCAGAGCTCCACACTGGGCTCAGCCTTCCTAAAAAAACTGTTCCTGACTCTCCTGGTGTCTGCTCAGCTGCTCTGCACACCAGGACATAGATGGAGAGCCCAGCAGACAAGCTTACTGCTCTTGCATGTCCCTTATTACTTCTGCCACGGCCCCAGCCCTTATCTGGATGCCCTTGATTCCCTGTGACAGGACGGGGACAAGGAGCCCAGTGCCATCCCTACCTGCACACAGCCCACTGCACAGACACACCACGGCCAGCGCGGGGCTGGGACCACTGTCACACTGCTGAAGGGGTCCAAGGGCCATGGGCCCCCACCCTTATTTCCTTGGTAAATAAGTGCCTGAAAAGCACCCAGTGGAGACCAGGAACAGGTCTTCACACTAAACCTGTTGTGATCATTCACGGGGTGACTCGTACATTCTCCTGTGTCACAGCTCTGCCACCATGAGCGGCTGCAGGAAACATTCCCCCAAGACTTCCAGAGCACAGGGCTGAAATAAGGTGCTGTCAAAACAACCCAGATTTGTGCAGTTGCTGCCAGGAGCTGTTGCTATTGTATTATTCTTTAACAGAGAGACAAGCACTGGAGCTCAGGCTGGGACAGGCATTTGTGGCAGTGCTGAGGCAGTGTGAGGGAGCTGGGAGAGTCTGCAATGGCTCAGGGCTGCCACAGGCACCAGGCAGGTGCCAAGGGCTGAGTTTAGCTCTCAGGCAGACTAAGGCAGAGCATTCCCACCACCAACTGGGTCACATCCGAACATACTCTGTGAAACTGCCAAGTTACAGACCCCTCATCTCTCTGCTCCCAGACAGGGACAGCACTTCCTCTCCACACACATCTGTCTGTCCAGCCATGCCTCCCTCCCTCCCTCCCTCCCTTCTCCTGGCCACGCATGGGGGTCTGACACTGCTGCCACCAGCCTTCAGCTGGGGCTGAATGCAGGAGAAAACCTGCACTGTGCAAGGCATCAGCCACACACATCCAGCTCCAGAAAAGCCACTGCTGGAAATGCTGGAGGGTGAAACAGAGACAGCAGCAGCCACTGTGCACTGCCCCACCACAAAACACATGTACACACACACTCCTATGCAAACCCTCTCCAGAGCCGCTGCACACAACATGAAATCCTGAGCAATTGAGTAGTTGAAATGCTCTGTTTCAGTCCAGCCAGGGAAAAGCCAGTGTTTGATCAATATTTTCCACAACAACCACTTCCATGTGATAAATGCAGTTATAGGGAAGAGGAACAAATTAACCTTCTGGTACAGATGGCAGCCACTGCCTGGGAAAAAAAGATGGCTCAATTCTGCAGGGAAGCAGGGAAGGGCCATGCCAGAATTCCTGCAAAACTGACCAGCTGAGTCAGTATCTGGGAGGCATTAATGAAAATCAGCCCCAGGAGCACACATCCACCTACCTGTACAGGGGGATGGCAAAACCAGTCACTGAAAGTGGCACCTGCATGACTCAGAAGAAGCTGAACCAGGAGAAAATATATGAACTTGGGGCAGCTGATAGATGGAGACAATTGAGGAACCGTGCTGCAGCATCGTGAATGTGGGAAGATAAAAGGCATCTCAAAAAGTGCTTCCCAACATCAATCCTTCCACCAGTGACAAATTGTCTGAAGTCAGGGTAGTTCAGCAGCTGTCTGGATCAGAGATTCCATCACAGATTTCTCAGCCACAGGCAGCTGGATGCAAATGGCAGCGAGTGGAGATGTGCAAAGGGTGCACTGTGCAAGGTACCATGCACAGGAGCAGTGCAGCCCTGGGAAAACCAGGAGCCTGAAGATTGGAAAGATGAAAAGGCAATTGTCCATGCAAGGAGAGGAAAGGAAAAACCAGCACATGGTGAGGCTGGCCATCCATAACCTGCTCCTTAGGCCTGGAGAAGGCAAGGCAGACTTCCCAAACAGGAAAAGGAAAAAAAGGCTGGAGAAAAAGATCAGAAACCTCATGGGGATCAATTTCTCTCTATGTATCTCTGACCATTCAGGTTACATTTACTCTTCTCCCAGCTGCAAATGTGGGTGAAAATATGGTTCACTGCTCTGCAATCTGTCTTGAGCTTGATTTTGTCTGTATCTGAAAGTAACCTTGTGCTGCATCAGCATCAGAGCACAGCCAGCAGGATTCCATCTTAGAGCCTGGTCCATGAGCTCTCCAGAAGCTGTTTTCTGTCTGAACTCCATCCTGCTTCTCTGTCACTGCCAGGCTGCCTGGATTCATGCTGCTGTCGCTCTCGTTGTAGGGACAACACCATGGGATGCTCAGGAGCTGGTCCTATGCAACAGCCCCCTAGATTGGCTGGGGTTTTCCTATCAGATCAATGCAGATTTTGCCTCCTGGAATGAGTGACAAATGCAGTTGCACACTTGCATCCTGTAAATGCCTCTCTGCCATTAGCAATGAGCAGCCCCAGGTGCTCCACAGAAAACCCAGAACTGTTACTACAAAGCACTGCTTGGAGAAGGCCCAGAGCACCTTCACTGCACAGCATAACCCTGCTCTGCTCGGGGGCTGATACCCTGCCTCACTTGAGTCTGCCCTCCAGGCAGGAGATCCTGACCTGCGAGCTCTGAATCCTGCTCTGGAAAAGGTGATAGAGGGAAAAAAACCCGATTACATGTGACCTGGTAATGGTGAGCAGCAAGGCAGAGGAGTCATAAAATTTTGCTGAAAGAAGATGAAAGCCTGTTCATGTTCTGGCTTCCCACTGAAACAAATACACAAGGCATGAATTTTCTGGAAATTCATTAATGTTCTGCATATTTCTGTGAATTTAATTTATCAACTAGTAACTGCATAAATAGAACAGGCAAAAATGCTGAAAGTAGATTAAACATTGATGTAAGTATATATTGATTTGAACATTCCTGTGCCTTTGCTTGTGACACATCAATAAAATTAAATAATATCTTAATAAAATGTCTTGGTAATTATGTCTTTTCCCTTGTGTAAGTGTGCCCTCCAGCAATGTAATTAAAATCAAAATTACATTAACCCTCCAGTGACTGTTTGACAAAAAAAATTAAGAGTCTAGAGATTTCTCTGAGCTCTCCCACTGAGCCAGATCACTCTTGATCACACACCCTGCACACTCCGCTTCCATTCTGATGGCGCTGTGAACAGAGATCGTGCTCACTCAGAACGTGTTGAGTGGTATCCAAGGTATCCAAGGGAGCTCTGCATGGAAGAACAAAGATGGTTCAATGGTTTGTTCTGGCTCTGGAAGGAACTGGCTCTCTGAGCCCTGGTGCTAGTCCTCTGCAAGAGCATTACTGTGGCACTCAAGCAGTGATGAGTCAGAGACAGGCCATGGTGCCTCGCTGGTGCAGAGCAGGATCCACCTATGGGCTCTGCCACTGCCATGGGACCTCTGCTGTGAGGACACCCAACCGACTTCTCCTGTCCTGGACAGAGAACTGTGACAAAGATAGAGCTGTCTGGGTTTGCCCAGCTGTTCTGGTGTCAAGCCCAAGCCTGGGGTGCAAGAGAAGTTCCCTCGTACCCAGCACAGGGACACATGCCACAGCTCTGAAGCAGCTCTTCAAAAATGTCACCAAGGTGCTTTGCCATTTCCAGGAGTAACTGGAGCAGGTGAGAACTCATCATCAATACCTGAGGCAGTGAAACCCCTTGTCATTCCCATATAGTAGGGGGGAATGGCTGCTGTCCCATTGTCAAACACACTGACAATGTGGCCTTTCAGGAACCACCAGTAATCTGCTCCTACTGTGCTGTGTCACACTGTCAGCTTGTCACCTAAACTTGCCATTCACATAACCTATTAGTTGTCCAATTTGTCTTTCTGTCATGGACCATGTTATGCTCAGCACAGTGACTCACTGCATTTTTATTGCTCTCCTTAGTTAATAAAGCACCACTTTGGAATTTGGGGGAATTGAGAAGACACCTCTGTCACAGCACATCCCTGTCCTTAGCATCCAGCATGTCCCACCATGCTGTGGCATCTCACCAGAGCAACCCAACGGGTCAGGAACACGACTGCCACAGCCTTGACAGGGCTGTCACACAAAAACACCTTCCAGCCTGCTCAGGAGACCCGCTGTGACTCTGCTCTTGCCTTAGACAGAGCTGGGCATGGATTCCACCACCTCCAGGGCAGAGCAAAAGGTCCAGAATGAGACAGACCCCAGTTTGGCTTTCATACCTTCTGCTTCTCTTCTGGGCTTCAGAGTGAGAGGGGATTGCAAGTGAGTCCTGCCTGAGGAGCAAGCAGCTGCCGGCTGTGTGGACGGAGGGAGGCTGGGGATACTGATCAGCTCCAGCATCAGATTCAGCAGCAGACATGTATTGCAAACAGGGACTTGGAGGCTGGATTGTGTCATCCTGGACTGCTGCTGTGATGGGGTTTGTGCCATGTAAATGCATCTGTGTCCCAGAGACTGTGTCCAGGATGTCAGTGTGGCTCCATTAGGTGCTAGACCCACAATTTCCAGGACTGAAGGCAAAACCTTCCCCCGTCCCCAGGAGATGATCATAGCTCTGTATCTGAACTGAATCCAGCACAGCAAAGTCTTTAGGTGCTGGCTGGCAGCACATAGCATCCTTCAAGAGGTGACTGCACCCTCCGCTGTGCTCCTGTGGGTATTTCATCTGAAGGACTAGCAGAGAACTTTGTAGCCATTCATTAGCACAGAACTTCCTGGCACTATCAGCTAATGAGAGAAGGGAGACAAATGAAAAAGCTGTTCCTAAAACAAATATCAATCCTGAATTCACAGCAAAGCTTTTTTTTTTTTTTTTTTTTTTTTTTTTTTTTTTTTTTTTTGCTTATTAGGTTTGAAATTAAAACAATGTGGCCAACTATTTTGCTACTTTGCATATCTAATAAGCAGATATTTTTCTATTTAGATACAATTATAAAATAAACCTTGAGTTGTACAGCAAAGAGCTTGGAGTTTCTGCCCACTCACCTTTTCATTCAAATCCTTGCAACACTGTGTGCCATACTTCACCAGGCAGTCAAACATCACAGTTAAAGCCCCAGTATGACATTTTACACCTGACTTAACCAGCACTAGATTATTGGCTGTTGGCATGAGAATGCATTTTTTACAACTTGCTTGTCTCTGAACTTGTATTAAAGGGTCCTGAAACCTAGTGGGACTGAGCAGACTCAAGACAGCAGTGCTATAACTTCGCAGCTCCTGACATGCTCGCACAGACCATTAGGTGCAGATGTCCTTCTGAAGATCAAGAACCCTTCAAAGCCTTCTAAATTCCTTCCTAAGCTCAAGAGGCTTGGAACATTTGCACAGCTTACACCAGCTGACCTCAATTCATGAGGCAGCACTCAGATCCAGACTAAGACTTCTCCTAAAAGTAGTTTTAATGTCTCCCATTCTCTGTAAAAAAATAATCAGTAGGTCTCATTTGCACACATTTGGAAAGTTACATTTTCAATAGTCTGCCTTGTCTGCTTCTTGCAGACAGTTGCCTTCACAATAAACTCAGGGGAGACTCCCCATTCATTCTGTCTGGGACAGCAGTGGAGACATTCCTGTTTTTCCTGACTCTCCTGGAACGAGAGAGCAGCTGGCATTAGTATTTGCACGTTCACGAGGAACACTGAAAACAGTTAGTGATTTCTGAGGACTATTGTTAGCTAATCTGCAAATATTCTACTGAGGGACAAGTGCTTTGGAATTTAAGGATCGCTGATGACTCCTTTTGTCTATGCTTACTGATGTAATATTAGTAGCAAAATAATTAAAATTCAGATAATGTAAATGCTTCATGAAATAAAAAGCATTGTCAGTCAAAGATCCAGGGTTGTGGACATTACCCAGGGAGGCAGACACTCGCCGGTACCTGGAAATTTGGAAGGACAGGAATCCCTGGCACACCAAGCTCATGCTCCCTCTTTCCACTGAGAACCTCCTGACTTACTGGCATGACAAGGATAATTCATTTCAATGTTTTTAAGAAAATGAACCGGGCATAGCCCACGCAGGACAGCCCACAGCCTGGGAAGCAATCACTGGAGTCTTATCAGAGACCAGATGGCCCACACATGGCAAGTGGCACAGCAGCATCTGCTCCAAAGGAGGAAAACCAGCACAAATAGCAGCAAGTTTCCATGCCCTGGCAGCCCCTGCCAGGGATGAGTTCAGAGTGGGAATCAATCAGGCAGGAGTCCACTCAACATCATCAGGAATGGTGCTATATGGGAAATTGATTTCTCCTTTAGCACTCTCTCCTCCAGTGGATGCTGGCTCTCTCCATAGTGATGGCATGTGCTGATGGTTTAACAAGCTGCCAATGGGATTATGCAGAATAATTTTATCAGGTTCAGGAGCTGTGTGAAATGGCATATGCTGGAAGAATAAGACTGGCCCTAACTGCAAAGACAATGAGATCTGAGCCCAAAGCCTTGTGATAAAGACGAAAAGACATGCAGAGCCCGAACATCTTCAATATTTCAGAGCAGAAAAGTCCAATTCCTGCAGATGGTGGGCATCTGGGAGCTGCTGGGTTTTCTAGGACAGGCAGGGATGTCTGCAGCATGCATAACAGAAACTGAGAGCACCACGGCGATGAGTATCTCCTGCAGAAAGAGCACTGGAAGGCTGGTCAGCCCACCCGTGTCCAGCACCACTCCCACCCACAGGACAGACACACTCAGGAAGGGCAAAGGATGGTCCCTTCATGACCTCTGCTACTGTCAGGACCCTATAAAAAGAGTTCAGACCCTCCTAGTGAAAGGTGAACAGCTTACCTATCTTCATTAAAAACCATTATTTCAGCCTTCCCAGGCAGGCACAAAGATAGATGAAAGGAATAAAGGCAGGCTAGAAACATCAATAAATCACTGCATCTTCTTATTGGCTGCAGTATTCAATAGTTTCAAATGTTTTCTGGTGCCTTTGGCAAACAGAAGGTTTGCAAAAGTGCTGAGCCTGTCACCTGTAACATGTCATCATCACTTATCCCCGCCAAGCTGCGTTTTCCCTCCCTTCCTAGGGAGTGCATATGACTCTAAATGGCTGCACCAGTGAACTGGTGATGATAGCTCTAAGCTAACAGGGCTTATTGGTAACAGGAGGACAGTCCCAGATGGACGAAAGCAACAGAGCTGAGTGAGTGCAAGGTAAAAGATGTACTTCAACTACAGTCATCAACTACCCTAAAAGAGTTGGACATCTTCCTAGGTGAGGGGACTTGCCTGCTCGCACACAGACCTCCCCAGCCTGTCTCTCAGTGTCCAAGAAGGACACTGCTCCCCATGAAGACTCACGTGTCCCCAAGCAATGATGTGCCCTGCAGCCAAGGACAGAGCTCCTTGTTTTGAGAGTGCATGGGAAAGCAGAGGTGAAGGCTCCAGTTGTGTTTACTAATGAGCAGCTGATAACGAGTCACAGATCCCATTTCTATGAGTTGACTTGCCCAGCTCAGCAGCTTCTGAGCAAGTTCAGGGACTCCTAGCCAAGAGTAATGGGGCCACACTGCAGTTTTGATCCTCTGTCCAGTGCAGAATCCCCAGCAGCACTGACCCTTTTTCTGGGAAAGAGCTCTGCCTCCAATCGTACGTAGAGAGCCCATGGAGAGCCCACGTGTGGAGGGGATGAGATGTGAAGGACATGGTCTGGCCCAAGGAAGCACACAGGGTGCCACAGGCCTGGAGCCACTCACAGGCATCCTCACAGCAGCCCATGGGGAACCACTCCAGTTAAAACCATCCTGGATGACCTGCTCCCTGACTGTGCCATGTACCTGCACCAAGGATTCTCACAAGTGTAGTAGACTACACCATGTGGCTCTGACTGCTGTTGAAAATATTTAATAAACTCTGGAATATGAATCACTATCAAGGACCCTGAACATTAATTTCAGTCACAGCTGGCCACACTCTATCACCCTATAAACACCTCTCCAGTTTCAATTAACATTTTGCTATCTCCTGTCTCACTGAATATTATATTTAACTAATTTAAGAGGATTGGTAAAGATAGTTTTCACACTTCACATGAAAGCATAATGAAATAATGATACCTGTACCCACAAAAAGCATGAGGATACTGCATAAAGAGCTTTAAAGTCATCTGAAGCAAAAACCTCTCCAGGAGACCTTCATTCTAGCTTTGGCTACCAAGGCCCCCATGCAGGTGTGTGCCATCCCTGGCATGGTGTCCAGCTCTGGACCCCAGCCCACAGCAGCCACAGCCAGCTCAACTTCAGTGTCCCTGCATTTGGGTTTCCCCATGTTGTAACAAATGCCTTCAGAAGGAGCAGGCATTTCCCATGGCAGACCCAGAGAAAGTGATTGTTGTTTGTCCTCATCTATAACTTCATTTGCAAAAAAACAGTACTGCAGGTTTTCAAAATCATGGAGATTTAAGCCTATGAAGGACAGAAGACAACTGAATGCTGTCCTTTGTGCAACAACCTCTCTTCTGTTTGAAGACTGTCACTTCCCCTGCTCTTATTTTTCCATTTCAGGTCAACAACACTCAATTCTTTCTCAGCACCTCTACCAAAATTTTCCAGTACTTCACTAACTTCTCTGTATTTTTTTTTAGAAGAAATATATATTTCATTATTTTTAAGAGATAAAATATTATTCTCTGATATTACACACAGGGGGAATGTTTATACCTGGGCCCATACAGGCAACACTCATGCTAATGTATCCTAAAATAACGCTTTGCTTTTTGGCACCATCACACCCACATCCTTTCCTGCAAAAATGTTGCCTTGCCAGATATTTCATATATCAAAAGCAGAATATATAAATATATAAGTATGTATTCCTGCTTTTTAGTTCTCCCTTCTGTGCAGGACGTGGACTTTCTGTATCAGTGCAGGCTACTTTCCGATCCTAATTGTGCCCCAGGGACTGCTCAGACTCTCATCTACATGACCAAGGCCAGAGTTACAAGGTTTATAAGCATGTAGGCTCTGCCCTCATCCCCAGCCAGGGTTTAGTAGACCTCCCAATTTCCTGTATTAAACAAAACAATTTTCCAATAATGTGCTTGCTTCGTCTCCCTTCTGTGCCCAGCAGAAGGAGCTCCCTGTGAGAGCGCAGCTCTGCCTGGCTGCCACACGGCCAAGTGCTGTGGAAGATGCCCGGGTGGGAGGCAGATGTGGGGGACACTCGGTGCAGAGACTCTGTTCACAGCACTCCTCAGCCTCCTGGAGCAGCTGCCCCCCGTGACCCCAAAGGCCGCCACGCTCGGGCTGCAGCGGGACCGCGCGGCGCAGGGGCGGCTCCGCGCCCACCCGCATGGGCAATGCCCCCGCTCTGGGCAGTCACACCACAGCTTTTACCACAGCAGAAACGAGACTTCTGAGGACTTCTGTAGAGCTGAAGCATCAAGATGACCCCAAAACTGTCACCATGTTCTTTGTTTTCTAGGTCATATTTCCCCTTGGAAGGGTGGCAGTGGACACAGATTACATGCATCATCAATGCAGCTATTTTTATTGCCCAGAAATTAGCCCAGCAGGAATTCAATTCCATTAAATTTCTTTATTCTGGGAGGGGAAACTCAATGCTGACTTCAGAGAACAGCAGCCACAAAATCTGAAGAAAGGCTCAGAAAGGCTAGCAAAGGAAACGCTGCAGGGGAGGAGTGGGAGTGAGGCAGGAAGAAGGTGACGAGCTGCCCCAGCACCCTGACACCTCTGCCCAGGAGAGCAGCTCCCTGTAGGGCTGCATCATCCCTGCCACTCACTGGTAGTGCCACAGCATGTTTGGGACATATGACTTTGCTGGACTCATGCTGTACTCAGAACTTCTTCCCCCCACAAACTGCTCAAAGCAGTGCTTGCTCTACTTACATTTCCTCATTCAGCACTGCTATGAGTTTCCCATTGAAATGCATCATCCTTGAATGGGAGTCTGTGGATTTCCATTCTTCACTGCTTGGCAGACTTTACTGTTGTCCTTAAAAACAGTTTCAGAATGCCTGATAAGGAGTACTAATTAGATGTGGTCACCTAGGAGACAAAGGGGGATTCCCAAAAATCAGTGCCAGAAAACATGGTAATCCATAACTAATTAAGAAAAAAATAATTAGATAAGGCCTGTGTGCTTGCAGCTGTGCAATTAACAGCACAGTCATCTGCCTGTGAGCTTCTGTGGGGTTAAAATACACAGGACAGTGATGTGGGATTCCAACAGCCCTACCCTCACCCCAGCCCATCATAGAAAAAACGGCTTCCTGGCCAGAACCAAGCAGATATAGGAGTTGCCTGATTTGAATTTCACTTCTACCCCATAACTCTTTACAGAGGTCAAGAAGAAAATGACACACAGAAAAATGTTTCTTGGAATCACCAACTGGAGGTTTAAGATTCATTCCCCAATGTGTTTCTGCAGACAGCAAGGGGAGAGGAGCAGGGCTTGGTGACTGAAGTGGCAGTGTGGGAGGGAAGAAGTGAGCCCAGTCTGGCAAGACCAGGATGGTGCAGGGGCACAATCCTGACACCAGTCTGGAAACGCTTCCTTCCAAACCTGATTTTAACGTTAGGGAGAAAGCTCCATCTTGTCTGCCAAGCAGACCATCCCAGTGAGTATTTCCCAAGGCAAACCTCAGACCTGCAGCAGGCCAGGGCTCACTCCCTGCCCCTACAAACAGTCCATGTGGACCCACACTGGGACCTGCTCCATAGCACCTGGGCAGAGATGCTGGGGAGCTGCTCCAGGAGTACTCCTGATATTGCCAGGCACCCAGGTGACCCAGTTGTTTTCTGTGTGAACAGAGCACCGTTTTGCAGTTCAAGTTTCTGGGAACTGTAAATGAACTTAATTCACTTGCCATCCATCCCAGAGATTTAAAAAACTCAAAAGTTTAGTAATTAGATAAATTTCCTCCCTGCACAGGGCTCTGTATTTTAATAGAGAACTTCCTCAAAACAAATGAGAAGTGAGTGGAAGCATCAGAAAAGGACAGCAGCAACCAGTAATTCTCCTACACTAACAGGACTTGGGATCTACCTATGCAAACATACTGTCATGCTCTGTAACCACAATCTCCCAGTCGGAGACCTGTGCGGGACGCCGGTCTGGCTCAGAGAAGCAAGTGCATTTGCACTCAGTTGCCCCTGGAAGCTGTTTCCAGCAGCAGCTCCCTTTGCTTGCTGCAGAAGCCAATATTCCCATAAGGTCTGGTGGATTCCAGAGCTACAGCTCAACACACGCACCTTGCACTTGGTGTAGGACAGAATTCCTTTCACACTTCTCAGTTCTGCGGACCTGCTTACTCAGCCCCACCACCCACGTGTCCCAGAGCCTCCCCAGGATTTAGAAGGAGCCATCACAAGGCCTTGTCCTTTCTCTTCCTTTTGTAAACAGCTTCCCCAGGCTGGGCATGCATATATAGACACACCTTGCTGGGGCAATGTTGTGCCGAGGATGTTTTGCATCTACGTCTAAGCACAGCCATGACTCTGGCTCCGTGGCAGCTCTGACTCCTCTCCCCCAGCTCTGTGTGAAGCAGAGTGCCACTGACTGCAGTCGTGCTGCTCCTCCTGCTGAGATGTCACCAAGTTGGATTCACTGTCTGGGAGCACCAAAGGAGGAGCTGTGCAGGTGAATGGCTGTACCAGAGGGGACAGGCACTTCCCTCCCAGCCACCCCACGTGCCATCACGCCCTCTGATGTTTTCAGTCTGCTCTTAGACACTCCATGGCACTGCAAGTTCTTTCCTGATGGTGCAAAACTGCATAGCTGCACCACTTACCATTGTGTGTTTTAGCCAAAGGCAGGAACATGTTTGGCTGCAGGGACAGGTCAGGCCTCCCCAGCTTTTTCAGGGCTGTAACACAGCATGCAGCCACAGCCACACAGCCCACACTGCTTCACCAGCCCCTCAGGACAGTTCAGGAGCACCCCAACCCACGTGCTTGGAAGCTCCTCCTCAAACCTCCGGGGCCCCATCCTCATGTGAGCCTGTGCACTGGAGCTGCGTGTGCCCCCCTGCACAGCCCACTGCCCCCCTGTGCCACCGGTCCAGCACCCCACCATGCACCTCTGCAGAACGCTTTCAGCCACTGAGCTCTTACTGGAGGCTGCATCACTGCATTATCCCTGCTGACAAATCCCTCATGCCCCATTCCTGAGAGGTGCAACAACTGCACAGTTGGGTCTTTGCAGAAAGTCTCCCACAGCACAGCACAGCCTGTAAGGGGTTTCCTCTATCCTTCCCCAAGCACTGACTGTAGAAGCCAATGGTTTAATGTTGTCATTTCCTTTAGACTGCAATGCTCTCATTTTAGCACAGCAACTTATTTTTAATGGAGTTTGGAAAGATTTTTTTTGTATGTCCTCACTTCTACTCCCCAAGCATGTTTGCTCTCAATTTATTTCTGCTCTTATCGTCTCAACAACTGCATCTCTTGTTCCAAGTCCTGCTCATTTTCTGCTCTGTATTGTGATTTTTCTTTAATTTCATCTTGTTCCCACACTTCCCAATCACACATTTCATCACTCCTGCTTCCCTATTGCCAACAATATGTGATTTCTTTATCTTAATTGTATCACCCAGTCATCTGGTTCCAGGATGGCATCTCTTTACCTCACAGTGCAGTCCCTTTAATCATTACTGCTTCTGGCATGTATAATAATAGCTGAGACCAGCTGTTAGCTTTCACCTTCCAGTTACAGGCACAAGGGTTTTTTTCTTCCATATAAGTCCTAATGACAACACAAACTGAAACCATGCAAACATCACTTCACACAGGCTGCAGGAGTAAATCCAGTGCTCCATGAGCTACTCTTCCCTAAGCAAGCAGGGAGCTAAGACCAACGTTTGAGGAAACAAAGTCTTTCTGAAGGATCAGACTCAAGCCCTTGCAAGGAGCCCATCAGCAGAAGTACCTGTGGCCCACTGGCTGGTCACAGATCCCATTTCTGCTGTTTGCTCCCCATGTCGCTCCCAGGGGTGCCTCCATCCCATGAAGCCTGGGCTCTACCCAGACCCCTGCCAGGGCTCTGGCAATGGGCAGTGGTCTCCATGGGTGCCAGAAATGCAGTCTTCCTCCACAGCACATGAGACACCCTTTTTCCTCCCATCTGCCAGAATACACCTCTCTGATGCCCACCAATCCACCCACAAATGAAAGGCTTCAAATAGTCGGCAGCCAGCCCATTGCCCAGTAGAGCGGGCTCCCACCCTCCTCCCTGTTAGAAGGTCCCTCTCCCACCAGGCTGGGGGACTTGGCACCAAGTGTCTTTCTCAGTGCATAGCAGAAGTTGTAGCTGTGTAGAATTGCACCATCTGGGGTGCTGGTCCTTGTCCATCTGCAAATGTGAGAGGTCCTGGCACTATCACGTTCTCTGGACAACTGGCTACACAAGCTGCTATAGGCAGTGCCCTCTGTGTCTCAGATCTCCATCCAGCTCCTCGGTCTATAGTACCCAGAGCCCTTACCTCCCTCAAAAAGATTTTCAAATGGCTGATTCATGTTCAAAGTGTCTTCAGCATTTGGGGGGTCCTGCTCAGTGCAGGCAGTGACAGCTTCTTTTCAGGGATGCAGAAGGGAACTGCCAGCCCAGTTTGGGAGGAGACATCTGTGCAGGCCTCTGAAGCAGCCAGAGTGGAGGGGATCATCACAGGGGTTCAGTAACTGTCCATTCCAAATGAAAATTCTGCTGTCTGGATCCACTTGACCAGCTCCAGCAAAAGGCAAAGAGCTGGGAATGCATCACAATTTATCATTAGTAAGAAGTTTTACATGGGGGTATAGGGAATAAAAACTGATACTACAAGCTGCTTAAATGCCACTGCAAAAGGCAGCATGCCACAGGACTCACTGTATGGGTCTAAGTCAACACCTCTGTCTGTATCCTGATCCACACGTGCTGCTTGGAAGGTCAGCAAGAGCCGCACCTCTGCACAGAGAAACATTTTATATCTGTCAGGGGGTGCTGTGGTGCCAGCCATGAATCAGGATAAGAGAGTGTCTGGTCACCTGATTTACACAAAGGTAGAACTGAATTGGAGCTTGAATAATACAGGTCAAACAAAGAAGAGAGTGGGAGATTATACAGCAGGAAAATCTGACAAAAGGACTTATTTGGTGTGGGAAAAAGCCATTTACACAGGGCACCATACGTTGTCAATGGAAAGCAATCCTTGCTGATCTGTCTCTAGACAGGCCCATGCTAAAAAGTCAGCAGCTCAAGAATGAGCTCCATCAGTACTCGGGGCTTGAGCTATGTTCCCACTCTGCCAGGACCATGGCACCCAGATGCAGCCAACACAATTAACCGCTCTAGCACAGCAGGAGAGTCAGTCAAAGAACCATCCTGTCCCTTGACTTTGCTATGGGGTTGACTTTTCCCCTGGAGCAACTGTGCTTTCCTGGTTCAAACATTTAACACAGCATAGGAGTGACCACTCACAAAACCTGGGCAGAGACAGAGCGTGGAGCAGCTGTGAAGCATTGCCAGAACCAGCATGAGCTGTTCAGGTTGAAGAGCTGCATGTAGGAGAGAAAAGGAGAGGAAGCTTTTACCAAGTGGCAAGAAAGCAGATATTGCACAGGGTCAGGAGCAGAAGGACAGCCTTGCTGACCAAGATGTCTGCATTTACCTACAGGGAAGGAAAATGCACAAAGAACTAAATAAGGCTCCAGAGTAACAGAAATGTGTTTAAGGGCCCTATAAATCTTCCTGCTTCTACTCCTGCCAGGACTAGAGGAGCAGGCACAGGGCGCACAGGTTCAGAGGGCAGTGTCACAGGCTGGCAATGAGCCTCTGCCTGAAAGGCTCTCACAAACCAAGGTGAGTGAAAAGGCAGCATGTACAAATACTGACAAAGATGTACAAAAGGGCTATCAAAAGAGATGTTGGCAAATGGCAGAGACAAGGGGAAGGTGCTGGACCAGTCCTTTGGGAAGCACCAGATCTGCAGACTCTTGCCCACTGCTTCAGCCATTCCAGGGTGGGCCTCAGGCACAGGAGTACACACGGGAATCTCCCATCCAGGAGCCCCCAAGGCTCCACACTGCTCAACACGACTGAAAGAGCTGAGTGGCAACAACACTCCCTCATCCCTCCTTGTTCCTGTACACTGAACCTGAACACTGTGTGGTTTAAATCTTAGGCATTCAAGGCATGTTGATGTATTCAAGTATTTCTGCCATGAATATAAGACTCTATATAATCCATTCTAGGTAGCCATAACCTAAACTGACAGCTAAGGGAGCCTGCCATGACCATGACAAACTCAGATACCAACCTTGGAGGGCAGTACCCCAATAGTCAGCCCTAGATGGATGGGAAAAGCCCTCTTGGGCAATCAGGTCAATGAAACCACAATTCACCACATGGGTCTGGGCTTATTGAGCAAGTCAGTATTGGCACTTTGATTTCTCTCCCTAAAAAAGAATTGCTGTAGGAAAGATAAAATCAACAAGTACTGCCATCTGAAGCAAAGTCTCAGAGTCTTTTTTGAGAGGAGCTCTTTGAGGGCACATTTTTCCCAAGGAAGAGCAGCTGCCAAAGTAGCACACACAGCCCACAGTGCTGCCCCGTGCAGCCCCCATAAGCAGACACTGCAGTCTCCAGACCAGCTGCTCTGATGTTCAGTCTCTGCAATGCTTAAAGACCCTCACACCTGGCTTTGATCTGTCACCTGCCCTCACTGCTTCCCCAGAGCACCCTCCATCCCTGCCAAGCCCATCACCAAGACCAGGGCAGCTCTCCACTGTGTTTGTCCAGACATCTCATTCTGGCACTGCCCACCCTGCTCCAGCTGCTCATCTGGAGCCCTGCACTTCGGCCTTGCCAGGCTGATGGCAGAACCATTTGCATCCTACATGCATATACATTTGTGGGCAATAAGGCCAGAAGGGACCTGATCATAGAAACATAGAATGGCTTGGGTTGGAATGCACCTTAAAGCTCAACTAGTTCCAATCCCCTGCCATGGGCAGGGAACCTTCCTGGTTCTAATGACCAGGTTGCTCCAAGCCCTACCCAACCTGATCTTGAACACTGAGAGGAATGGGACATCCACAGCTGCTCTGGGCAACAGCTGCAGCTTTTCTTCCCTCACAGGGAAGAATTTCTTCCCAATATCTAATCCAAACCTACTCTCTGACAGTTTGAAGCCACTCCCCCTGGTTCTGCTACTACATGCTCTTGTAAAAAGTAAAAAGTCTCTCTCTATCTTTTTTGTCGGCTCACTTCAGGTCCTGGAAGGCCACAATTAGGTCACCCCAAAGCCTTCTCTTTTCTAAACAGAACAACCCCAATTCCCTCAGCCTTTCCTTATAGGAGAGGTGTTCTATCCCTTGTCTTGCTGGCCTCCTTTGGACTTGCTCCAACAGCTCCAAATCCTTCCTGTGCTGGGTCCCAGAGCTGGATGCAGCACTGCAGGTGGGGTCTCACCTGAGCAGGACAGAGAGCTCATGATCACCCAGGATGATCTTGTGCCCAGTACAGGCTTTCAGACTGCCGTGGATGAACTCCAGTTTGAGCAACCACAATTTTTTAGAAAGAAAATGTTTGATCTTCACAGCCAGCGTTTCTAATGAGGAAGACCTGAGATCCATTGCTCCGGTGCTTAATTACATTCAGTAGGTTCTCTCTACTCTAATCTAAACTTGTCTATCTTCAGCTGCATCTAGTCAGAGAGATCTTTGTCTTCCAGACAGTGTCTGCTATCTGAGCTCTGTCCCCTAAGTAGGGGCTGAAGGGAGCTGCTTCCACAGCCTGTCTCTGACAGGGAATTAGAGATCCTTTCCTGCATGCTCCCAACCCACAGCATGATTACATTCTCAATAATCTCATAGCTCTTCCCAACTCTTCTCTCAGACATTAGCTTTCACCTTAGCACAGCTGGCAGAGCCAGGCACTCTGCCACAGGAAAACTCCAGCTTCAACCTATTCTGTTCTGTGTCCATGAAGGGATGACCAGATAGATTTTATTGTGTTCATACAAAAGAAACAAGTTGAGTCCTAACACCCCCCAGCACTCCTTTCAAAGCTACCTGGAAGGTCTAGTTCAGGGACCATATCCTCACTGCAGAGGGGTTAACAAGGTTAACGAAGAGTTAACAGCTGCTCTTCCTTGGGAAAAACGAGGTCCAGCACAGAACTCCTGGATGCAACTCAAAACTGGGTGGTTGTCATGTATGGGTTTGGAAATATGGGGTCATTTTAGATCTGGTAGCATGGGACCTCCAGCCACATGACTCCAAGCAAAATACCCTAGGTAAACCTGGTCTTTTGTCCTCTTTCCATAGATTCACAAGGAGCTATCCTCCTCCTCCTCCATCACACATTCTGTTTTCTACAGCAAATATCAGCCACCATCCCACCTCATACACTGCACACCAGGACACCCAGCACCACTGACCCAAGAGCACTTCTGCTGAGATGGACCTTCCACTATCTTTGCCCCCCAGTCCCTTCCAACAGCTTTCTGGCTAGAGGTTTTCCAATGTAACTTTTCAGGTAATTTTCCCAGCAGGTTTTCAGCCACAACATATAGTTGAAATAGACTCTCATAAAGGAGCAATTCTAAATTTTGTGTATTAGCCAAGTTCCTGGCATTGATACACAGCAATTAAATATCTTTGTTAATGTATCTTTTCAAACTTCTTACTGCATAGGCAGGGAATGCCTTGAGATTTTATCAGCCCTGCCCAGAGACAGGGATTTATAAGCACAGGCAGCAATTCGATGAAGACAGACCAACTGGTGCATGAAATCATACCAAAGTTCTCCCCAGTCCACTCACAACAGGCAATGCAGCCTTCAGGGTAAAAGCTGCTGCTTCAGAGAGAACCTCTGCCCCTTGGCTACATCTCTTTGAGAACCAAAGTCCCATTCTAATCAAATTGTCATGCCAATGCCTGTCTTTACCATCAGTGCAATTAACCCCCTAACACATAAAATACAAACGATTGAAACATTTCTCTTCTCCAGGCTCTGTGTGACTCACACATCGGACAGGAGTGCTGCTAGCCCACCCCCACTGCTGGGAGCTTCTGTGACTTCTCCTGGCTCCAGCAGCATAGTCCTCCTGCATTCATCTCTTCTTAGGGAGCACTAAGCACCAGCACCAACCCCATCTCTCTGCACTCCTTTTGTCTCTTCTTATGGAAGGAAGAACAGGAAAAAAAACCCTGAAGCCCGCAAGACCTCATAAAGAACTGGTCCCCTGCTCCTGTAAGAAAGGCATGGTACACACACTTGGTGCCAATGCTGCCAAAATATGAAGCAAATCAGATCTGCCCAGTGAGAGCTGTTTGTCTTCAGGTGACCCCTGCCCAGAGGCCAGCCACATTGTCAGCAGCTGGTGCTGGCATCTGGAAAAGAAGACACACCAAATACTGGAGCTTTTCCCTGCACCTGGCAACAGTGTCCAGTGCAGAGGGAACCAGGTCCCAGCTCTGCAGGAAGCACTGGGAGGGACAAGCCCTGGGCTGATTTACACAGAATGAAAAAACACTTTATACATTGAATCCCTGACACTGTGGTAACCATTTCCTACACATAAAACAAATGCAGTATTGGTTGTTCTTTCAGCCAGTCTTTCCCTGCCCTAGAAAGAGCTCTGAATGCTCTTCAGCATCCACAGTGCTGCTAAAGTATTGTTGACTGCTGGAGCATCCACTCCACAGGGACACTTCAGTGGAGGGCCCTGCCCAGCCCTGCCCAGGCTGTGCTGAGGTGCTGTTCCCACGGGAACGTTCCCACATGTGCAGCACATGTTCATCTCCTGAGCCTCAACAGCTGCTCCTGCCCCAGCAAGCCCCAGTCAGCAGAGCCCTGGCAGTGGCCTGGCAGTGCACATCAATGCAGGGTCCAGGAAGGGCCACAGCCAGGCAGGCACAGGGCACTGCTGCTCCCTGGCCACATGGACATGGGGCAGCCAGGTGGGCAGTGAGCGCTGCTGGCTCTGTGAGCAGGTGGACACAAGGCCACATCTGCAGGAGGCAGCTGCCTTGTAAAACCCTAGGAGCTGCTGGAATATCCATATGTAGTCAGTACTGATGATGTATTAAGAGAGGATAAAAAGCCTTTTCCTCACACACACTGGCAGCAGTCACAGTCTCTGCACCAGGCTCAGTGCCACGGCACAGCTCTCCCACCAGTGCAGCCCCACCACCACCTCCAGCCTCCCCCTGCTCACAGCCACTGACAGACCACTGTGCAGGTCTCCAAGGAGCAGGTACTCCCTGTACATCAGCAATTCCCAGACAGGGATATCAGAGGCTGCAGCCCAGTGCAGCAAGCTGACATCATGTGCCTGATGTTGCCAAACATGGATGAGCTGTTGCTAGAACAATCAATTTTTAAATATCTCTCTGCTTGTTACTCTGAGCCTGCAGTAACTATAGTAACATGCTCCAGGCTCCCCTCTTCAAAGGCACCACAGCTGTGCCTGGGGCTAGGGGGCTCCAGGGACTGGGAAGGCCGATGCCTCCTGGGCTGCGTCCCAGGATGCTCTGTGGGTCACCCTGGAGCATCCCATCTGTTCTGTCCTGGCAGCACCTGTCCAGGCACCGGCAGAAGGACTCTGCAGACACCAGGCAGCTCTGGCCCCTTGGACCACAGAGGAAGCATTCCTCTCAGCACTGCCAGAGTCTGCCCCAATACCTTAGGAACAGGAATCCACTGGAAGGGGCCACAGTGCCCACCCACAAGTCTTTTGCAGGGCTTTTTCAGGGGGATCCAGCATAGTGTCGCAAATCAGATTTCCTCTGGCACATGTGGCTTTTGGCAACAATTGGAAGAGTCCTGACATCTTGACAAGAGCCCTTGTGCCTCAGTCCCTGCCTCGGAGCAGTGCTGACTGGCAAGGACTGTATGAGTGCCCCCCACCCCAAACAGTACTGCCTTCAGCACCAGTGCTCACAGGGAGACCGTGCGTGCCATGAGGAGTAATGAAGAGGAAACCAGACTTAGCTTGTTTGCTGAGTTGAATTAAAGGATAAAGCAATAAATACCAGGCTCAGAAGTAGGAAAAGGCAGAACAGTGATATGCACTACCTGTATCAGACAGTCCGGTGGCTGCCAGCTGACCTCTGGGCTCCCTCAGCATGCAGAGTGTTGCCATGTCCAGCACCAGAGCCACAGATCTCTTTCCAGAGTGGGTGCAGAGACACAGCTCTCAGAGTGTGCTCTTGTCCAGTGTCAGTGCAGTTCAGGGGCGATCCCGTCCTCATCTCCCTGCATGCACACAGCCTGGTCCAGAGTGCAGCATCCCACCACCTGCACAGCATCTCACCACCTGCATCAGGATGGCATCTCCTTGGCAGTCTGCAAGTGGGCTCTGAGACACCTACCCCACGTAGGGAATACCTCATTCTGTGGTCTGGGCTGTCTGGGATGTTCACCTTATTTTTCTCTTTACCTCTATTCTGCTCAGTAAAAATGCAAATGAAGTGTTGTCACTCTGCTCACTCTTTCTGCAATGCAAATGCCTTGTGTTCCCTCTGTACCTGCTGCTTCCCAGATTGAGGGGGTGGAGAACAAGGAGGGAGGTGGGTTGGCTGAAATGCACCTTAATTGGATTCCTCCCCAGACAACCTGCACTGTGAATTTTTCAAAATCATATAAATTGTGTAATATCAATTATTCAATCATTCTGCTAATCTAAAGGCTTCCAGAAGACTTCTAGCTTTGTAGGAAAGCTAAACTTCAAGTACCAATAATTGACAGCTTTCCCATCAGAGGATTAACTCCCAGAACACATTCCTTTGGAAAGCAAGTAGAGCATGCAGTGCTCCCTGGGGAGGTGTTACCTCCACTAGTCAAAGTGCTCTTGGAGAGGTGTCATCACACCAAATTCCATCACTGCATTTTATAAATCCTATCCTATTAGATGCATTTATCCTGCAAACAGCTTTGCAGTATAATTCCTAGGTTTTTTCCCTGACATTACTGAGGTCCACATAACCAAGGTACATAAGGGATTAACACAGCGAGCACATTCGATAATCACATTTGCAGGCTTCTGGAGTGTCCCATGGGACTGGCCTCTGTCTGCATGCACTGGATCAAGGAGGGTCACATCCTCTGCATACCATGGAAGCTGAGAGGGGGCAGTCTGTGTCACACCTCAGGGTAACCTCATGCTTTTCCAGCCTCTGTTCATCGCACCCAGCCCCCATGCCTAGCTGGCATCCACTCCCAGAAGGCACATTCCCTGCAGCTATTAGGAAGACTGGGATGCTCTCCGGGCAGTTTGCTGAGGAGGCCGCCCTGGGCAGAGGTGCCTTCCTGGCACACGGCGTGTGGCAGCAAGAGGCTGAGGATGATGGTTTTCCCCGGCAGTTCTGTAAGCATTCGCTACAGAGGCTGCTGAAAGCCGCGAGCTTGCCAGCACCACGCAGAGCGTTTGGATGCCTCCTACAGGCAGGAGGGGCACAGAGAGTTAATTAAAATGCACTGAGCAAGTGTAAAGTTTCATTACAAGACACAAAGGTAGGCTGAGTTCCTCCTCCAGCAGACATATCTGCATAATCCGACCCGGCCCTGCAGCTGCCGCTGCCGCTGTGCTCACTGCTGCTGCAGATACTGTTTTCATCTGGTTTTTTTGAGTAAACACTACCCCAAGTTGAAGCTGCATAATCAGTCCTGCTGCGTAGTAATGCATTTGTTTTCTTCCTACAAATCTAACATAAAAGTGGCCATCCTGCAGACAGGCATGGCCATCCTTTGGCACTGCCTTTCCTGCAAAACTGGGAAACCTCAGGAACAGGCACAGTGAGGGCAGGAGGGGAATGTCAGCTTCGTGGCAGGCTACAGTTACACTCCACGCTCCCAAGCCATGCTAGCACTGGCTTTGCTCAGCACAGAAGTAGCACGGGTACCATGCTCCTGCACAGGTGATGGGATGCGTGAATCCTGGTGACAAGCACCAATTCCCACAAGGAAATGAGCTGCACTTGAGTCCCAGATGAGATGCAGCTGATAAAATACAGCAGCAGCAGCAGCAGGCCAAACCCTGCTGCACCCAGACAGGCGCAGGAGCTGGTGTGGTCCTGAGGGCTGTGGGGCAGCCCCTCACGCAGCAGGGCAGGTGCCCGTCCCTCTGCCCCCCAGGGGCAGGCACAGAGGTGTTTTCCAGCAGGAATCAAATGCTGGGCGAGAGGATTGAAAGGGCATTGGCACAAGCAAGGAGCAACTCAAGCTCTAGAAGCACAAGCAGTGTGAGCTGGGGTCACGCTCAGCCCTGAATGTTGTAGGGAGGAGAGAAGCAGCAGGAGGCACTGTCAGGACAGAGGATTGCAGAAAGGGGGAGATGGTGCTGCCTCACTTATGATAAAGAGAGCCTGGATTTCAGCATAGTAATTAACGAGCTCTTTAAATTTGGCCTATAACATCCAGATTACCCCATACAGGC
Organism: Notiomystis cincta; assembly: GCA_013398075.1. NCBI lineage: Eukaryota > Metazoa > Chordata > Aves > Passeriformes > Notiomystidae > Notiomystis > Notiomystis cincta. The sequence continues at coordinate 312,599 of VZRX01013797.1, forward strand.
AAAGAGCAGTTCCAACTGTCCTTTCCTGTGATGTCAGGGAGATGCATGGGGAGCTCTGGAGCGCAAAGCACAGATGGGCTTCTCCTGCAGTGCCAGACATGCACCGGGCCACAGCCTCAGCATGGCAGAATTCAGCCATTCTGCTGGCCTGGAAGATGCCGGGGATGCCCTCTGCCTATTCACACTGAGTTGCCAACCTGCCCTATTCTTCTGCAGAGGCTCTAGGAGTCCACACCTCAGGGCAGTGCCAGGCTGCAGTGACCAGAAGAGCAGTGCTGAAGCAAGGTGACAACTGTTGGCTCTGCTACTGGTCTCCAGTGGCTGCATCACTCTGAAGGAAGGATGCGAGCCCTGTGTCTGAGCCCCAGACAGGCATCTGGCACCGGAGACTGAGCATCCCCATGTACAGGCTGCTGGCATAGCTGAGCCTAGGACACCTTTAAAACCTCAGGTGGTGGCTGGGGTTGCAGCAGACTGGAGACCATCCAAGGTCAGCAGTCCCACTGCAGTGCATTTTCCCAGGAAAACATTCACAAAAGTACTGCTGCTTCCCTGGCTGAAACCCAGCTCAGCCTGCAGTGTTTGGAGTATGAATATACTGTACATGTGAACTGCAGATTTGCTCCACATATTTTCCTTGAAGACTGTATGTCTTTTCCTTTTTTTTTTTTTAATAATGCCAGTCATAAATGTCATGTGTTGGAGCCCAGATCTCATTATTGTGAGCAGAGAAATGTATGCCAGGCACTAAATTCTTTTGTTGGAAATAACCCTGGTGACTCGAGAAATTTATGAATTTATTACTCTTTGTAGGAGCCTTTCCTCCTATGACTTAAAGAGAGATCTGTCATCCTACAGGAGACCTTGCTGGTTCTCTAGAAACCCTTGTACACTTTTATGTTGCATTCCTTGCCTTCCTCTCCTAAGGATTCATTCACATGCATCCTCATTATAAATAAGGCATTCTGAAACTGGGCATCAGCACAGCAGCACTGCCAGGACCTCCCACGCTGGCACCGCTCCCACATGGGCCAGCTGCCACGGCCCTGGTGGAGAGAGTGTCACCAGTGCCGCACACCCACACCCACGATGGTGCTGGCAGGGATGTGCTGGGCCCTGCTGCGCCGGGGCTGCGCGGCTCCAGGGGAGCAGCCCTGCCAGGGAAGCCGCGGGCTCCTTCTCAAGCCCCAGCATTAGAAACTCTGCCAGCTGCTGAGCAGTGAGATGGGGCTGGCAGTTGAGGAAGATCAGAGGAGTAAATGGCATCAGTTTAGCTCCAGACAGCACATCAGGGACCCCCGCTGCCAGCTGCAGAAGATCCAGAGCGCAGGGATGGGTGTGCGATCACCTACTGACAGAGCCACTACAGAATTACACCTTGTTATCTCACTGTCAATTATATTTTCATACAGGTCTGAAATACTTTGAATACAAACCTTTTCTGTAAGATTACAAATCGCTCAAGCACTTCTGCAATTTGGATGGCGGGGGGTCAATTATTTGGGCATGGGTTTGCATATAATGGCCTACAACAGATTGTAAAGTTTCTCTGTTAGTGAAGCAATTATAAACACTGAATCCAAACTACGGCTGGAGGGTGGTGGAATGGGGCCATCTGGACATGGAGACACATGCACAGCTGTGAAGGGACTCCCTCGGCCAAGTGCTGTAGGTACTGCTGTATGTGTATGGTCTCCATAGAGCCTGCTGGGGCAGAGAATATGTGGTGTAAGAGACAGTCCAATAACAAAAATAAATACAAACACAAATGTAAAAATAAGAAAGAGAAGTGTCAGATTTTTTTTTGCCAAGAAGGAAGTTCAGACTTCAGTTCCATGTGATTACTGTTTATTCCAGAAGACCAAATCACTTCATTCATTTAATGATTCAAAACATGTTATTTTCGAAAGTCCTTAGAAGCTTTCCCAAACAGACTCTCATGCAGCCAAAATCCAGCTGGCAAAGCTCCTGGGTATGAGGATAGATTAATTTATCACTTCTCAGCAATGAATATTAGTTTATTTTGTTGAAAAGGAAAACCAGTCAGGATTTTGACCATCCAAAGTGGCAATCACTGCTGTTAAACACAGAATCCAGAGTGCCTGCCATGAAAGACTCTAGAAACCATCTCCATTACAGCACATTCCCAGCGCCAGGCTTTGTTCCTGGGCTGACATTTGCACTGTTCCTGGGCTGTCTCCACAGCTAGTTTATCAGTTCCAGGCTCCTGTCCTGCTCCCCACCACCATGACCAGGGCACCATGTCATCTGCTTTCCTCCAGTGGCACACGGACCCACCAGCCCTGTGCTTCTCTGCAACATTTCACCACCATCATGTCACAGCTGTGCCCCAGCCCAGCACAGCTGAAGCCTTGTCACAGCCAGGCACTGCCCAGCTCCCAGCCACCTGCACTGACAAAGCTGTCTATTCCATACCCAGCCACACACCTCAGAGCTATGGCCTTCATTTCCTGCGTTTTCCCATCCCTTCATAAAATATGAATGTTGGATGAAAGGTTTTACACAGCAAACAGAACTGAGATTTAGGGCTACAAATGTCAGATTTCACAACACTGTGCCCATAAAACTGAAAGTCACATCACCAGTAGCATGAACCAAGGGATGGGATCACAGATTTCCTAAAAGTAAATGAAAATGACATCTGAAGTTATTTTTCTCCAACTCTTAAAAATCAGCCTAACAGGAACATCAAAGTAATCCATGAGCCTGGTCATTCCTGTAGCACATTGGCATAAATCAAATACAAAACCATGGTTGAGTCGGTAGAAAATCATCTTCCAGAGACATCCAACCGAGCTCAGCAAAGGAGAACAGGCTGACACAACATCTTTAAACATTTTTAATTACCCTGTCAAAGTGACAATTATGGAGCTAATTATTAGGAAGACAATATGAGATATACTGAATAGCACATCAACAGTGTTTCTATGTAATTATGCAATTTAATGAATTGAAGGCTACAGTAATGGACTATATCTGGTTAATTAGGGACTCCCTTTCTGCTAATAATGCCATTTATTTTGAATTCGCTATATTTTTTTTCCTGGAAGACCAGGCACACAGAGTTTTTCATGAGGTGGACAGTGAACTCTAGCTGTTACTCCTTCCTTTCCAATTTTGCCACGTTCTTTAGGGATTAGTTACATCCCAGGGCTGGGCTCCTGGTGTTGGCACTCAGCCTGCCCAAAGCCACCCACCACCCTGGGAACGGCTGCCTCCTCCCTGACCTTCTGGCCCAGTCCCCCACCTCAAACCCAGCGCCCTGCCAGGGCACTGGGACAAGGGGTCCTCAGTGGTACAAAGATGGGTTGAGGTCACCTGTCTCTGGAGTCCTTGCAGGACATTTGAGGCCTGTTGAGCCAATTTCCAAGTGTACCCTGCCCAGCAGCACCCAATCTGCATCAGGCCTCACACTTCTGCCAGCCCCTGACCCCACTCCCAAGCCACAGGGCAATGTGTAGAGGCCTAGGGTTGGCTGGTGTTGCTGCTCCTCTAGCACCAGTCACAGGAAGGAGAAGAAATAATTTAAATATTTTCCCCAGCAGATAAAATTTTTGAGGGTTTCAGGCCTCCTAATTTCCCATTGTTGAACAAAAATTTCTCTGATGAATTATTGACTGTATTTTAAATGTACCCACAGAAGCCATTTTAATTCTTCTTTTCTCTTTTTGGAAATAATTAGCCTGTTTAAATTTTTTAATCACTTGAAGATATTTCCCAATTGTTGTTATCTGGTGGGGAGGGGCCCTGCCTGCCACACAAACCCATTGGCCTCGGTAGACTTGAGATGGAGGAATGGGCTGTGGGAAACCTCATGGCCACACTCCAATGCTGGACCAGATCGCACATCCCAACTTCCCACAGCATGCCCAGGGTGGGATCTGCCTTGTCAGCCTGTCCCCAAGGAGAAGACGTTCTACAGGACAGATGTCAGCTTGTGCCTATGTGTCTTCCTTCTTCATGGCTCATCCCACAAAGACAAAAAAGATCCGTCTGGGCCTACAGCTCATAGGGGACAGAAAACAGCTGAGAAACCACACCTGGCCCCTCAGTTCTGCAAAGAGGGCTGTCGAGCAGCACCTGCTGCCCCATGCTCTCCCACAGATGTGCAGCAAAAACCACAGCTGGCACAGAACCCGTGGCCAACAGGCATTTGGGCTGCAGACAAGAGACACCTGTCATGGCAGAGGGGCCCCAAATGTTAACACAGGTACAAGCTCAATTTGATGCCCACCTTGACTCAGAGGGCAATAGAAAGCAGCTCAGTTGAGGGCTTGCATAAAGCTGCCAGTGAAGGGCATGCTTGGACCATTGCCTGTACAGGGCACAGCAACCTGCTAAGGTGGGTATGAAAATGTGGGTAGTAAGTTTCTGCTGAGTCAGATGGGGCCGCTGTCACCACAGTTTCCGGCAGGCACTGCAGGTGGTGCTGTCCACCACCAAGGTACAGCTCAGAACTTGGCCTTTCTCCCTTCCTAGAGGCAGAAGTATGACTGCCCAGGCCACAGCTGCAATCCTGCCAGCATTCCCCACACCATCTGCCAGCCAAAAACCCCCTGCCCTGTTGCTTTGGTCTCTGCAGTTCATTTAATTGTTGTTATGGGAGGGGTTGACAGGTCCCAAAATATAGAAAAAAATAGAGGTATTTCACTCCAGAAGCAATGAGAAGTATCATAGTAATAGACCAGCTTTTTGAGGTTCTGATGACAACTGGGTCCTTTCAAAGGAGGTGCCAGTATGTATTTATGCCAGAAATACCAAGAACTTAAAGAAAATGTGATGGAGGAAGAGCTTGTGTTTGTGCCAAGTGCTGGTAGAACTTGCAGGCTGTGCAAGAGCCTCATGCCCCACCAACCAGGTGACACAGTCAGCTCTGCTCCCAGAGCCACAGCATCTCATGGCATGGAGGTGACTGGCAGTCTCTTCCTTCTGCAAAGAACTGCAATACTTGACAAATGAAAGCACCAGATTCACCTTTTCACATGCGCAGGTTACTGGCATTAATGGCACAAATATTCAGCAGGTGACACTTTGCAGAGTTTTACTGGCTTTGCGACCCAAACACACTAAAGGACTTCCCATCTAAATGGAAGCTGCTCTTAGGAAGGAAGAAATTCAATAATGTACTTGTAAATTAATAAAATCCTGGCAATTGTGAAAACATCCTGGGCTTTTGTTGGCCTGGAGATTTATTCAGTCCTGCTGGCTTCCCAGCTAAGAGAAATGCCACTGCAAAATGTTCCAGGCTCAGCTATAATATTCCTCCTCTTTCTGGCACAGCAGCCAACGTGCCCCAAAAAAGCCAAGAGCTGAACTTGCAAACCCTGTCCCATCTGTCTTTGCCAGTGGCTGCTCAGGAGCACTAACACTGACAAGAGCTAACTGTTCTGCAACTGGAATTTGGTTTGGGGGATCTTTCAAAGTTTCCTTCTTTCTAGGAGTGTAATAAACCTTGAACTGTCTTACGTTCCCATCAAAATTCCATGAGGGAGCGCTGGGAGGGGGTTGTGGGTGTCTGGACTGTGCAAATCCCTGCTGTCAGCTCAGGCTGAAGAAGAGCCTCTGCTGAGCTGCAGTGGGAACAGTCAGGGATAAGCATGCCACATTCCCTGTTCAGAGCAGAGCACCTAAGTCAGAGAGACCAGGCTGGCCTGCAGCACAGGGAGCTCATGGCAAGGGTGGCGGGAAAGGGACCAGTCAAATGCTGCAAGGCACAGCAGCAGCAGGAGCAGCTGTCTGGAGTAATAGTCATATTCCTGTTCCTGCCTGTTAAACAGGGTAGACATAGCTCCCTGGCCCTCACTCCCCCAGCAATGCTCTGAGGCAGGAAAACATTCTGCTCCTTCTGTACAAGTCAAATGCATTAACTCTAACCCTCTGGGGAGTCTCTGAGCACTGTACTGAGCCCTGCCACTTCCTTAGGGTCAGCAGCTGATTCCAACCATCTTCCCAACTATCTGTTGAGGCAGCAGAACTCACCACATATTCCTTAGATTCATAAGCACTCAGAGTCCCTGAGCCCAGGTGCAGGAGACACATGATAAGTAGCATCATCACAGGACAGAACCCAAGGACACAAAGAGTGCTGATGGGAGCGCTGCTCTGCATACTTGCAGCCCAGATCCCAGTGGACAGTGAGAACCTGCTTGCATGGGATGCTTTGCCTTCATAAGTGCAGGAACAAGATGACATCCAGTGTGTGGAAAGGGCTGAGCAGTGAGGACACCAGGGCTTCAGTCAGACTTCACCAAATATTTACTAGAGAAATGATCCAGAACCAGCACTTCTGAGGCACAGCAGCACTTCATTTTCATCAGGGAATACTCAGCTAGCTGATTTTATGACAGTATGTCTTTTTATGCATATAAAATTTGTGTATTAATTTAGTGCTTGTGAAACTGAAGGAGTAATCACACTGGCATGGGCCGTGGATAAGGTGGAAAGACCGGCCAGCATCTTGGGTCATGAGCTAGCACAGCAACATGTGCCAGACCACTTGCACCACGCCGGGAGGGCAGCTGCCCTCCTATTCCATGCACTCCACATCAGACACTGGTCACTTCCTGGGAATCAAGTACTCAGTACTTCAGGAGGAAAATCTCCACCAGCCTCAGTGCAATACTCATGAAAACAGAAGTTGGTTGCACCAGTCCTTTTGCGGTGTAAGTGATGCCAAGGAAGCTTCATGCAGCTCTGCCAGATGGAGATTGATCTGAGTTGTCTCCAGAGTGGTTAACCAAAATGTCCCAAGAGGCAACAAAAGAGAAAGGCACAACTTGTTTAACCTATTTCCATGCTGGTATAAGAAGAACTGAGCTTCTCCTTCACCTGCACCCCAGAGCACCTACCCTGTTGTGGCCTCTGTTCTTTTACCACTCCTCATTTCCATGAGAAACAGTAGTGGGGAGCCCTGGGAAGAATCTTGGGCATACCACTCCTTCCCACAGCGTCATTCTTGCTTCCAGCCCTATCCTCAGCCTCCCCTGTCTGCATGCATTAATACCAAATTCTCTGCAACACTGTCCAGGCCTTTGGTAGCATCTCACTGTCTACAGAGCCAGCAGTGATCATGGTAACATCACACTCTCCTTTGCCTCAGTCCTGTATCCTCACCTGTGCTCCCACCCCTGTGGCTTCTCTCCTTCATTCCTCCACAGCCTTATCAACTGTGCTGTCACTGTGGGTTTGATCTCTCTTCTTCTCCCTTTCATGCAATGACACAGGCAGACTTTCTTTTCAGTCATTTACAAATTTTTTCTACTTTACAGTTTTAGATTTTCTGGCTGATAACAGAAGGATCATCAGGATGGACATTCCCACCACTTTGCTCAATTGACTGCCTCTTGCACCTGCTGGGCTTTCAAATATCTAGGGTGCCTTGAATGTTTTAGCTTTCCATTCTAGCTCTTTTGCTGCAGATCCTTCTGGGCAGCTGCTTTCTCTTACCCCTCCTGCTCTGGCATGTCTTTGGCAATAGGTCAGGTTGGATAAGCAGAATCATCTTCTCTGGTCTGGGACTGGCAAAATGCCAGATTTTGTACCTGAGCTCAAATTCCATCTTGGGCTCAACCATCCATTACCCAGAGGTACAAAATGAGCCTTCACAGAGTCCTGGAGAAGGTGAGGGGCTGGCAGAGCTGTGGGCTGAGGGCAGCAGGGATGATCAGAGCACAGTGAGGTCAAAACTGCTCAGGCACAAAGGCAGCACCACTCCCAGGAAACAAGTGTTCTTCTGATGCCATCATCCCATTGTCCCAGGAGCAAAACTATCCGATGCCAGAGCTTGGTGTGCCAGGGGGCACTCACAGAAATAACAAGGGGGACTCTGATGCCAAGGAGTTCACCGTGTACAAAGCAAATGCTGATCCTCCTGCTCCTTCTGCAGTCCCAGAGGAGGTAAAAGGCAGCACTGGGGGTTTCAGGGAAATAGCCCTGGAACTGAGGAGTCCCCCAGGGCCAGAGCAGAGGGAGCAGCACTGACCAGAGGTCTGCTCTGCTGGCAGAGCACAGCCCAGCCCTGCCATTGCCAGCACCAGACTCTCTCCATTGAAGCTGCTCAGCCATCACCCATGGGGTGGCCACTCCGGAGCACCCACCTGCTCTCATCGCACCAAGGGTGCCCCATCCCACTCCTGCCTGCAGACCGTGGCTCCTGCCCACTCCAGCACAAATATCAAACCCAAGATTTTCCTACTGACCAGTCCATGGGGACCGCAGGGCAACCAGAGAGTTCTGTTTCCTGGCTTCCAAATGTTTTTGCAGAGCTCCATCTAGGGGGGATGATGCTGGACCAGGCTGCGGAGCAAGACAGGTACTAGTAAACAACACAATGGCTCCTTCCCATGGCCTGAGACCTCCCATCACACACTTACGGTGCTAATTACAAAGGAAGGGAACAGCCTATAAATTTTACAGTTTATTCTAATTTCAGTTGCAGCTGATTTCAAAAGACCTGATGAAGGTAAGTGCACCTGTGCAGATCAGTGGTGCATCACAGACAGAGAGCCAGAGCACTTAATTAAATGCTATTCTAGGAATAGCCCTCATTGGACAAGACAAAGTATTAAAGCATCAATTTTCTGAAGGAGACTGAGTGTAGTCAGAGTCCCTTGCCTCCTGACACCAACATCCCTCAAAGAGTGGCAGAGGAAAGTAGTACAGCCCTGGAAGTGCCTAGGACTGCCAAGGACAGAGTGGCCTGCAGAGAGAGAAGCCCCTGGGAGATCTCAGAGGTCTGCTCTGCTCACAGCTGGCCCAGCACAGGAAGCTGGGTCCTAAACCACCCTGACCAGCTACAGCAGCACATGTGCTGAAAACAAATGGGCATCTCCCCAGTCCCACTGCACGTAGAGCTGATGGATGCTGCACTGGGGAAAGTGTCACAGCTGTGGCAGCAAACAGCAGGTTGGGTCACTGACAGTCCCTTCAGAGGGGATAGAACAGATCTAGCTTCATCCTCTGTATGTTTTTATTTTCAGTGAATCATGGTGTCTCATTTTATGGCCTCAGCCCCAAGATGATAAAATAGCGTTAAACTTCACAAATCCTCTAATATTGCTGTGCCTAGAGTTGGAGGCCTCACATATGCAGATATTACTTCTCTGTTGCTCTGAGGTTTCTTTCTAATTTAATACTTTAACAATATTGCAAAATTCATAACACAGGCTTCTCCAGAGGAAAACAGCTTATCTCCCTGTAAAGGGGAGCTGTCACTGCAATGGATTCTCTGCTGTTCCAGCCTGTCCCCATTTCGGGTGGTGATGGCGAGGATGCCAGCACATACTTCTGCATCCTGCCAGATACTTGATGGCCATGCCAGCCTCGATGAAGCTGCGGCAAGCACAGGGCAAAGGCTGTGCCTGTGGGTTCTTTCCATCCTCCAATGGTCTCCAGGTCTGCTCGCCTGCAGCCCTGACACAAGTGGGAGGAGAGGGAGGGAGGGGGATGAAGGGACTGGCAGCCAGATCTGCCCTTTGCTGTTACTGTCAGATCAAATAGCTGCTAATTGACCAGTGTGTCTCCTTTTGCTGAGCTATTAGCCACGGCACCATGGCAGCTTCCTGACATTAATTATCTGTGAATTAGCAGCATCTGAAAGCATAGATAATGATTTGCCATTGATGGCAGGGTAAGCTCAATGCTTCAGGCACCGATGTGGCCACTGTGCCCTGGTGTGGTGGGTGCCATCACTGGGCCTATGGCCAGCAAGGTGTCAAGCACGATGCAGAGCAGCCAGTTCTTCCCAAAAGCACTCAAGAGTTTGGATGGACTATCATGGTCCAGGGATGCCCTGCTTCTTGGGATACTTCCTTGACGATAACAATACCAGAGATCTCAACACCAGACAATGGTACCAACAGGACCACAGCACTCTGGCATGAGCCAGGCTGGCTGGGCTTTGCCCTGGTTTGGAAGCACTGTCTTATGTCCAATGCAAACAAGAAATGCAGCATGAGGGTCATTCCTCCAGCAGACCATCACGACAGGGAGGAAAGGATCAAATACAGCAAGCCTTGGCACATGTTTCCGTTCCTGGCAACTCTAAGAAGTTCCCATTAGCCCCTTTGGTTAGAGGGGCTCTGACTGTACCCTCAGCAGCCACCTCTGAGACCAGCAGAGCTTAGCAGTCAGCAAAGGAGCTGCTGCAAAGCAAACAGGCTCCTGGCACTCCACTGAAGGAGCGAGGAGGCTCTGAATATGCCTTGCCTCATTGCAACACAGCTCTGCACAGACCCCCAGCTGGCCCTCCTGGCCCCACACAGGGGCTGGGACGCCAGACTCCTCTGGAAGAGGGAATGGAATTGGCCCCAGTCAGTGCTTCCTGATGCAGAATCCCACAGTCTGGGGGAGGCAGACCAAGCCCCCACATCTGGAGCAGCACCAACAAATCCTGACACCTAGACTAGGGACCAGCTGGAGAGTGGCATTGGTTCAGGGTGATGAGGGACAGGACTCTGAGGGCAGAATCTGCAGCTGGGAGGAGCCAGATCACCTCATTCCCTCCCATCAGGAGTGACTTACTTGAAGCTATGTCATTATACCCCCTCAGAATAATGTAACTGATGTGTGATACAAGGCTGCCATTAGAAAAGATTAATTAATTGATTTTAATCAGTTAATCCAAAGGCTGGGCCCCAAATTGCAATACTTATTGTGGACATTGTGCAAGAGCCAGCCAGAAGACTCCAGAAATGTGCTTAATGGAGACTTTCTGTCACTCAGAAGCTTGTTTGAGTAACATCAGCTCAGAAACAGTTGATGTTTATGCCAAAGTTGATGTTTTATCTAATAAGACAGAGCCACACAGGACACTCTCACCTAAATGGGGAGTGTGCCACCTGCCCCGTTGTCACCAGTGTGTCTCCACTAATCCTAGAACCCCCACCAAAACTCCTGGCTGGCATTGTCTCACTGTGCCCCCTCTTCTGCCTTGAGCCAGCTCAGACTGTGCCCACCAGCACTGCCAGATGGGCCTGATGATGCCCCTCATTCTTGTGCTTTGTCCTTGCTCTCTGTGCCAAGCCACATGGCAGGCACTCGGGGAAGTCCCATCAAGGAGGAAATGGAAGCAGCCTCCAGCCTACACTTCACTCTTGCCAGTGCCAAGCTCACACATGGCCAGGATCAGGCTGTCACCCAGCCCCTCCTCTTTGCCTGCATCTGCTGTCCCAGGGAGCCTGGGGCCACCTCACTGGTCTGAGGATGGCCAGGGCTGTCTGCAGTACCCCACAGCTCTCCTGAGTGTTCTTCCTCTGGTGTTCCCAAACTTTGTCACAGCAGCTGCCCCAGGCAGCTTTTCTGAAGCAGTTTCGCCTAATTCCTGCAGTGCTGAACCCAGGTGTACCAGCCCATGGAGCTGTCTCTGACCATGGGCAATACACAGACAGGGCAGGACAGCCCCTTGCCATGTACCCTGTCACCTGTCATCCTGCCCATGGCTCCATTCCTGACCTGTTTCCATGGGCTTCTTTCCTTGTGTATTTAACCCTGTCCTTAAGAGCAATTAAATTCCTGCTCTCCTAAAACAGCCAGTGCATTCAGTGGTGAGAACATGGAATGTGGTGAGTTTCTGTCCCCTCAAGGCAGTTGGTGCCCACCAGCCAGTGGCCAGATCCATGGCACACAACATCCTCCCTGGCCTTTCACCATTTAGCAGGTGGGCAAGGTGGACAGCAGGTTCAGCCAGCTGGACTCACCTCCTGCTGGAGGGGGGTACTTTCAGAGAATCCAGACCTTTAGCCAAAGGGAGATGGACATGACCTGGAGTGTTATTGTAACAATCTTGCCATTTTTATCCCCTAGTAGTTAAAATATTTCAAAAAGTGAATGACCCAAGGTCATTAAACTTTCTAAAGAGATTAGTGCAGGTATTTCCAGACATCTATCAGAAACCAAGTCACCACAACTGCCGATGACTAGAGGAGAGCACAAGCTGGCAAACAGTAAATTGTCCTGGTTTATATCCCTTCAGAATTTTTGCTGAGGTCTCCTAGTTCTTCATGTCCAATTTGATGACCATATTAATTAAAATTAGAGTTGAATTAGAGGTAACCTTGTCCTTTTATCACCCTATCTGATATGAAGAATGAGTCTAACTTTTGAGAAATATCATGAAGATAGTTAACTGTATAACTCAGGATCTTTAAACCAGTTTCTGATTTAAGGATTGTTACTTCTGGGGACTACTTTTGCTTGCCTGTAATATTCAAGAGACATGCAAAGATTTAAAAGTTGTAGGTTGCAGAAGTACATCACCCATGACTCCATGAAAGGGGCACCATAGAGCACTCTTGCCACTCCCCTGGACAGCAGCATCATCACTGGTGTGCCCTAAGCAATGGACATGATGTAGGCAATGACACCCTTGCTGGCCAGGGCCCTTGTAGGGTTTTCCAGGCCAGCAGCCCCAGTGCTGTGTAGGATAGGGACAGCACATCCACGTGTTCCAGGAGGACCCTGTCTTTAGAGGCCACACAGCAGCACTAGACACTGCTGCTCATGGCAAAAGTATAACACAAACTGATACAGTAGGATTAGATTGGATTTTTTTTTTCATTCTTTTTGCTTTGTTTCAGTATGGGAGAAAAAAATCCATCAAGCCAGAGCTAACATGATCAAGGTGTGAACATGAGCAGCTCAGAATGCTGTGAATCACATAAAAGATTTGATGACAGTCAATATCAGCTGCTGAGCTATAATAGCTTTTGTGATTCTCCTAACAGGATTTTAATTTTATGTTTATTATTTGGGGACCAGCAAAGCACAGGAAATGCCCTTGTGGTGGTGCAGGCCCCCTTCCCTCTCTTCTCTGTAAGGCTGGGAAGACTCAAGTGCAAAACAAGCTGACTTTCAGCATTTTCAATTTTTGCTTGTGTTCCCCAGGCTTGGCAGGAGAGAGTGAACTTAATTAAAATCAATGGAGAAACAGAATGGAATAAATCACAGTATGAATATTCTCAGTGCCTGCATTGAAGCGCAGCACATGGCTCTGCCAGCACTCAAACAGTGACTCCTTCAAGGCTGGAGGAGCCTCCAGCCCTCTGTTGTCTTCAACAACATCAGCTCCTGGAGCAGCCCCACTGCAGAGGCTGTGCTCACTCAGCCTCACGCAGCAGCATCCCTCGCGCACTCTGCCAGGATGGGAGAACGAAGCAGCCAGGAAGTGTTGCCGTGGCCAGCCTGTGTGTGCTGTCCCAGGCACACAGTTTGTTCTCCAGCACCCTTGGCCACAGACCCAGCCCTGCCTCACTGGCCAGCATGGCCCCTGTGCAGAGGGTCAGCCACCCCCAGCTTGACAGACCCCATGCTGTTTCCAGGGATGAAGAGGAGTTGTCTGATTCTTTTCCTCAATCAGGAAGCTTGGTTTGGCAGTGCATGTTTTCCACAGCCACACACAGCACCATCCTCCTCATGCTGGCAATACCTGGGACACTGTAGAGCCAGAGATGGGGACAGGGTGGGGATGCAGTTGGAAGGGGCAAGAGGGGGAGTTGCTCCTCATGGTGGTTCAGCTTCTGAGCCCCACCACAGACCATGAACAGGTCAGGAAATGAGAGAAAAGCAGCAGGAGAAGGGGATGCTGGGAGGGAAATGCCAGCCCCAGTCCCTGCTTATTCCCAAATAGGCTGTTGAAGGGCAATCTTGGATTGCTTTTCAGAAGCAAATAACAGCTTTTTAGAGTCACCTGCCAGCAGGTGTATGTACTTTAAAGCTTTTCCAGATCAGAATAGAATTGCCATGTACAGTGTGCTGAGTGGTTAGCACCAGCAGGTTAGAGGAGTGCCAGGAGTGCTGCACCCCAGGCTAGCCGCACATTGGAGGTCGTCGCAGTGCTTGCCATCCACATGCCCCCAGGGGATGTGCTCGGGGCATCCAGGTGTCCACCCCAGACAAGAGCAGATACACCATCACTGCCCTGAAGCCTCCACGACAGCCTTTTTTCCAAGCCTCTCTGGCTGTTACAAGCACTATATTAGAGCCACAAAGCTAAGTAGCAACCACCTTGTGCCTCCGCATCAGGGGAGAGCCCTTGGCTCAGTGAGGACCATGAGAAATCCCAGAGCCTCAGGCAGGCCCAGGCAGCCTGTCTGCCTCGCCAGCCTCAGCGCTGTCCTGATCTGCCTCCTCCTCACCCTGGGAACCTGCAACCAGCACCATACCAGGGCTCAGTCCTCCCACCGCATTTAGCTGCTGCCACAGCCATCATGCAAGAGCAACGGGGCTTCCTCTCTCCATGCAGCCAAGGGTTCAGACTTCATAAAAAAATTCATTATACCATTGTTTAACACCACATGCCAATTCCTTCCAGATGACTTAATTTGTTAATCACACTTTCAGTGGTGGAGACTGTTAGAGCCCATGAGGGAGAGGTTAATATTAGTACCATTTAACTGTCGAAAGCTTTTCATATCATAAAGCAGGCACACGGTCGAACAATAAAGCCACAGTATAATTGGCGGGTAAGAGGCCTCCTGGCGCTCATTGCTCCCGGTGCTGACAGCAGCTGCCGTGTGCCAGACCAGCGACTGAGAGGGTTCTGCCACGTTCCCCAGCCCGGAGCCCCAGGCCTGGAGCCCCCAGCCCAGCTCCATTCAGGAGGGTAACTGCAGAGTGACTGTGGGGGCAATCACCCACCTCCAGGCTGGATTGCTGCCAGTGGCAGGGACATGCGAGTGGGTGCATGGCATGAGAGAGCATTCAGCAAGTATGTGGGCTGTTCATGACTGTATTTTTCTTCCAGTAAATCTTTCACAGATTTATGCTGGAGAAATGGGAACATTAAATATCCCCTTGCTGTAATTCAGCATGCCGCAAGAGATACAGATTTAAATATTTAGTAGCACCTAACTGGTTAAAAGCATTGGCAACATTTTTAAAAATCACTTTTTAATAAAACTGGACTGAAATATTCCCCACACTTAGAATTTATGGTTCCTAATCGGTGTTCCTGTGATAAATAGGAATGAATATATATTTATGAACAACAATTATTAATGAAGAAATAATATGGGAGCCCACCTTCAGGCTGTGCAGCTGCTAGTGCTCTGCAACATTCCCTGAGGAATGCTGACATTAAGCAAACCCAAAGGCCAGATCAACACTGCTATTAGACTGAAAAATCCAGGAGGAAAGGAGCATGGCCTGGGCACAGAGGCCAGCTCAGAGGTGGCTGCAGTGGGAGCCTCTGCACGCGACTGCAAAGGCACAACTGAACTCGCTCCTTGCCTGCGGATCAAAGACTCCGTGTGTCTGAATCGCAGACTGCAAATGCTCCGGCACAACTGATTTGTATGGGGGTGAGCCATTAATTTGCATGTGGTTCCCCATGATAAAAAACCTGGAGGCAAAGCCCCCAGTAACTGCTTCTCTCTTCTGTCCGACGGCAGGAAGAGATTTATCTCAGAGTGGTGATCTCGATTACTGCCTGGGCGCAGCACAGGCGGGAGCAGCATGCTGATTTCTCTGCACTTCGCACCCAGCAGGAGCTGTTTGGGTTTTAATGCTGGCCATCTTCTGCACCAAAACCTCGAATTAAACAAGCCAGACTGAGGAATGCCAAAGGGCGTGGGTGATCCCTCCCCTCACACAGCAGCATCTGCACCTATGGGGGCTCTGTCTGCACCCCAGCCTGGACCGAGTAGAGGGAGCCAGTGGGCTCCCCGAGGTTTGTGGAGGATACCACGGCCCATGGACTATGCAGGCAGAAACGTAGTTTGAACACCATCCCAGGGGACCAGCTTCAGGGAGTCAGATCCACAGCAGGAGCTCTTGGAGCAGCCATCACATCTCTGCCCCACGGGGAGGCTGGCACTCGCCCCCACACTAGCAGTGCTGAAGAGCTACAGCAGCCAAAGGAAACATTTCCAACATTAAATAAAACAGACATGTTTATTGTACAATAGAAGCTCTGCGATCTTGGAACACAATTTGCATAAACAGACAATTTGGCTATAAACAATTTCAACATTAACTGGTATTTACATATAGAACAACTTACTCAAAATACAATTAAAGGCCTTGATGGATTGTAAAGCGTCAAAATATTTAAAAGGCTACAATACATGCTTGGTTTATGTCTCCTTAGTCAGACATAAGACTGGAGTTTGTTTACATTTTCCTGGCCAAGCCCAGAGCACATGGGGCTTCTGGCTCCCTGCGTCAGGACGTGCAGGGATCAATTTGCTGATTATTCCTCCACACAGGGAATCATCTCTGTTTTCTCTAAGAACAGATTTAAAATAGGGAGGCTATGGTTCACCTCACAGCTCTACTTGCTCAGCACCCCTAAAAGGATCTGCAGGGCCACTTAGGATGGCATTCATTCATGAGCTATTGCAGCAGAAGACAAGATCTGGATCTCACCCCAGGCTGCCTGAAAGCAGAATCCCAAATCAGCACCAGCCTTTTCCAGTTTGGGCCAGAACCTCTAGCTATCCAGAGAAAGCATCTGACTCCTCAGCATTTACTAGAACAAAACCCAAAACCCACCTCTCCCCACTCCCCACAGAGTCTCCTGCTCACATGCTCACTACCTCACCCCACCAAAAAGCTAACTACCCAACACAACAGGGAACAGCTCCAGTATCAGCAGAAAGTCCTCCCCACCTCAGAGAGACTGCTGCACTGCCATGAAATGTGGGAGATGCATGTCCAACCACCCTTGGAGAAGAGGTACAGCACAGCTCAGGCCCCCACATCCTGAAAGATGCTCTACCAAGAGCAGGGTGCTGGCAGGAGCTTTGCTGGCACGGCAGACCTGCACAGCTCAGCTCCCAGGCAGGAGCTTTGCAGCACATGGCAGCCAAGCGAGGTGGCAAGAACCAGGCTGCGCACTTCTGTCTGGTTCAGCTTCACACCCTCAGAGCTTGGCTGTCAGAACCAGCACACAAGTCACCCAGCCAAGACTGTCCCAACTGCCAGGAGTGACGCATCCCTGGAAATCTCACCAGATACTTGGTAACTTTACTCTCAAGTTCTCTGTCTCTGACTGCACGCTGAGGTTACCTGAGAGGAAGAGGAGGCTGGAGCTCAAGTTGCTTCCCAAACCACATCAGCCAAACACACCACCTACTGAAATAATAAGCAAGAGCAATCGTCCTGTCTGATCATTCTTGGAACATTCTGAAAGCTGCTCATAGCATTTCTTCTCTTCAAGGTCAGATTCTTCAGGGGCTGAACAATTCTGCATTCATCCTAAAAACACAGAGCTTATTTATAAACTGCCTAATGTATTTTAAAGGGCAGACACTCCACATCTTACTTTTTATTGCCATTTATCTTCCATCTCTGCTGTAGTTTTCATCCTCTGCTATGCCAAAGCACATCTCTGCAGCTCTGCTGCTATGTGGCTGACACGGTGGAACACTGGGAACTCAGTCAAGTGCAGCCCTTGTAATCTGTCAGAGCTCATAGAGGGGGATGCTTTCCCAAATACCACTGAGCTTATAAAGCAAAGCAAAAACCCATAAGCAATCATTGACCGTGGAGCTCAAAGAAAGACTGAGAGCTATACCCACGAAACCCACAACATCAGCCTGGGAAAGTGGTGGAGGAGCATCTCCAAAAGTGAACAGGTTTTGCTCCCGGCAGAACGGCACCCTTGCTGGGAGTCTGTTCCACTCACAGGGAGCCATTTGCCTCCCTATACTCTTTTATGCTTTCCTTCCAGGCTGCAGCAACTGCCCAAGCCTGTGCCAGCCTGTGGGACGAGGCTGTGCGTGTGTCCAGGCTCTACCAGCACACTGAGAAACTCTGCACCCTGCTCCGGGGGCACAGACAGCATGGGCAGGTGGTGCAGAACCTCTGGGATGAGGTTGCAGCTGGAGAAAGCAGAGGCGCTACCCAGGGAGCCTGCATGGGGCTACCCACTCCTCTCCTGCTTCCCACCACCCCTACTAGGCAATGCTGCCCCTCAGCCCACAGACCCTGCCAACTCCTGGCAGCACCAGCCCCACACAGCACAAGCAGCAGAACAAAGAGCTCCTTCTATTCCATCAGGTTCAACAGTCCTGTATTAATTTGGCTTGTGGAGGGTTCTCATCCCTCCTTAGCCTGTCCCTCAACACCATGAGCACCTAGCAGGGCCTTCCTGTGGTGAATCCTCAGCTGGTACTTCCTTCCCTAGCCATGGTAGAGCCCTTTGTTCATGCTGCTGCTGCTACTGTCTGGCAAGTTGCAAGTATTATTTATTACAACATAGCATATGGATGCTCTCTTTTCTATTTGTTGGCATTAAATAGTTATTTAAGCTATACTAGGTATTTATCAAGTAAACTGTCAGCATCTGAAGTTTCCTTATTGTAGTTGGAGATATAGAACAGGCAATTTGTATAGATCCTAGGCCTTGCATGGAAAGGGCTTTCTGCAGGCTGAAACGATGACATGATCATGTTTTATGAGATACTAGAACTCAACCTCAAAATCTGGGGAGAAGGACAAAGGAGTGAGGGGAAGCAAGCTCTCCAGGGTGCCTGGCACAGCAAGAGGCTCCCAGTTGTGCTTCTCCTGGAAACTCAGGGACAGCAGCTGATGGTGGGACAGTAGCAGACAAACCAGCATGACTGCCGCCTCAGGTCAGGGCACCCATTGTGGCTCTGCAGCGCTCCTCTGCTCCTCCTTCCCGAGCAGGAGAGGGACTGTGCCTGGCTCAGGGACTGACAGGGGACTGACCCCTGCCCTCCTGTCCTCCCTGAGATCTCAGAGGCCTCCACGAGGGTGCCACAGCAGTCAACACAAAGCTTACTGAAAGCTGAGTGCTTCCTCTGAGGACCCTGCCCACAGGCCCTGCCTGCAGGGCAAGAAGGGGGGTCCCAGGTCACCAGCCCTCCCTTGGCAGGGTTGTCCCCAGCACCATGCAGGGCAGCAGGACCCACCACAAGGGCCCCAGCACCCCTGTGGTTCTGCATGCCTGTAGAGCACTCCAGCACTCCAGACTTGGGAGCTGCAATGAGGAAGCTGTGGGCAGTGGCTGCCACGTCTGCTATCCAAGCAAACTACCAAAGTCCCAGCACTACTGGTGAAGAATCCTGGGCTGGAAAAAGTGTTAACAGTTCCTCTTCCTCCCCTCTAGCTTTGGCATTTCTCTCTCCCGTCCCAGCTCTGACAATTCCACAGCAGGAACTTGGTGCATTGGAATATCATCCTTTAGTTTCCCAGAAGTCTTAGGCTGTTCCTCTCCTCTCCTCTCCTCTCCTTCTTCCTTCTTCCTTCTTCCTTTCCCTCGCTGTCTCTCTGCTCTGCCAAGCTGCAAGTACCTTCCTCCATATCTTGATCAAGCTGGAGATCCACATGGGGAAACTGAGGCAATGCTGTCTAGAAAAGCTGTCAGCTCTTGGCAAGCTGCAGATGGGAGAAAGGCAACAGGTCTTGCACAAGCAGCAACTGCAGCCACACTCCAGTCATCACCACAACCACATATCATGTCAGCCTCTCACAGCAGGCCTTGCAATGGATTAATTTAAAAAGTTTCAGTTTGCTGACTGAGTCCTGTTTGCCTGTCAGGATGCCGTGGCAGAGCAGTAGCTTGTTCCTCACAGCCTACTCTCACTTCACCAGATTGCTGCCTTGGCAATTGTCCTCAGCTGAAGAGGCTCTGGGCATAGAGTGCCCAGATGGGCCCAAGCACTGGCATGGCACTCCAGTCCTCCCCATCTGAAGCTGGTCTGTATGGAGGAAGCTGGGGAGCCTCAAACAGTACCTCAACCGCCTGACGAGGGGCCATGAAATCAGGTTTTCTGCAGGAATCAGGAGCAGGTGACTGTTTGGGATTCAAGGTCGTTTTGGAGAGCCCTGAGAAGGGGGCTCTCATAAGCAAGGACACAGGGTCCCANCAGCAGAGCCCAAGCAGCAGGAGTCCTGGTGCTCTGCATGCAGCCCAAGCCTAGCATCAGCTGCGGGACAGGATCTGTGTCTGGGTCTCTGGGAGGTGCCAGGCGCCCTTTTGCCATGGCAGACCCTGCACAGATGAGGGTCACAGACAGGCATTGTGCTTCGCCTGTTTCACAGCATCTCCAAGAGTCATGTATCACCCCACCAACAGCTTCAACCCATATAATTACAGAAACTATGTAGTCTGAGAGACAAGTTACTTGTGACACACACAGCTCATGACAGACACCAGCACATTCGGACTGGGTCTACATCATGGGATGTAGATAGAAATCTACTGGATCTACATCAGGGACAGAGATGGAAATCCACATAGTTTTCAATTCCTGAAAGAAAACACATTTTTTCCTTTCTAGATTCTTGATAATTAACCTACTCAATGCTTTTTATTTGCATTGATCACATTTTATAGTATGATTAAATTTGTATGGAAGCAAACCATTTAGTTTTGTTTTATACTTATTGAATCCACTTTATGGTCAGACAAATTAACTCTCAGTTAGTTTGATCTATCTAGCAGCATAAAGCTTGACAATCTGGACTCTCAGATAAACCGTGTTAAAAGAATTATCTTTTTTTGTTATTTTTCCTGCTTGGGAAAAACCATTAAACCTGGAAGCAGGTATGAAGAAGAAGCAAACACTTGTCACAGACTGGCTTTCCTGGAGATTTCAAAACTCAACCTGACTGTTTGCCTCCTGCCAAAGCCTCTGTTGAAAGGCACCACCACATTCTGCACAGAGACTCTCTTCTGGGAGAGAGTGAGTGCCAGCACAGAGGCCCTGTCCTGACATGTGAGTGCCAGGCTGTTTTAGAAAAGTCACTTTACCCACTTTTTGGGAACTTCATGTCGGCACAGGACCTACAGGTACAGTGGGTGTCCAAGATGTTCCCCTAGGGAGCAACTGGAAATGCTGAGCCAAGAGGGTGTATCCAGGGAAAATTACCTATAGGAGAGCTAGAGGAAGAGCTCAGGAAAGTGAGCACCCTGGGCAAGGACAGAAACTTGCCAATATATGCCCCTTCCCCCTCAGGCTCCACCTAGGCTCTGCCTGTCCTGGCTGGTCCTTGGCCTGTCCAGAGGACAGGAGCTCCCGCTGCTGTGGCAGGCAGTGGATAGGATGGCCCCTGTCAGAAGTGTGTGTAACGGGGCAAGTCTTGCTGTACCCCCCACACAGCTCTCAGAACATCATTCTTTCCAGTGCTGTGTCACTACAGAGATGTGTGTCAGGATGGGGCACAGGCCATGGCTGATGGCTGCCCTTTGGAAGTGGCCTACTCCAAGGCTGGCCCCTCTCTCTTTGTCACTTGGGTTGGGCACACAGTTTGGAAGAAATGATTGCCAATGCTGGGGATGTATTCCTCTACACTAGAACAGACCTCTTGTAGCTCAGCACCAGAGACAGGTCTCTGAGCCTGGTCTTCCTCGTGTCTCAGCATTCCTTAGCCAGAGGCTCAGCAACCCTGTCATGTATAGCAGGGCCCATTAGAAGAGAAGTTTTTACTGGCAGAGTGAAACTGCTATTGACACAAGGACAAATGGGCCAAAGAAGCTTTCGGGCACCTGGGCAGCTCTGAAGCCCAACCTAATTTGTATTCAGCAGCTACAACTAAAAAGAATTTGTTCCCAGTTAGTAAATGAGATTTAGTTAATAAATTGGCACATGTGAGCAAGCTGCCAGTTGTTTCCACACAATGCAATGAATGAAGAGATGAAAGCTTATTATTTTAGGAGAAGGAGCTGTTTTGTTACAGGAGGAGGTACAGAAGAAATGTTATTTTTTGGCAGTCAGTGGCCATGTTTGATGATCGTTCATTTCATGGATCTTCAGGCAGCAGTCAGAATACTGCCAAGTGTGCTGAGCTGTGCAGAGGAGCCCCTTCCTAACAGCTCCATCACCACCAGACCCTCCCATTTCCTTGGCTCCTCAGACATCCTGTCGCTGATGCAAGCCCCAATACAACATCTACGGAAGAAGATGCATCAGGTTACCCTGTACAGCAGGGATAGGAAAACCTGTTATGTTAGATTGGAAAACTGTCCCAGGAAGAAGGAGACCTGGAAATCCTGGCAGGTGAATCCATTATCAGGCCTATCATATGGGGCCTCATTCCTTTGCTCCTTATTGATCTTGTAACATAAAATTCAAAAGTAGCATCTCTTACTGGATTAAACACTAGTTACTCTCTAAAATATCAAGCCTAAATATGACACTGGGAGTATATCAGTAGCAGACTTCCAAGCTGGGGAACAGAAGAGTAGTTTGGAGGACTGCATACAACAAACAAAAGCATCCCAGCACTCCTCGGAAGTGAGTATAACTTTGCAGGGTCCTTAGAGGACACAGTTGCTCCTCTCCCTTGCAAGAGTCTCCTTGAGAGGCTTCATGTGCACGGATTCCACAACTGCCATTTGGCCAAGCCATGAAGCAATGTGAAAGTCAAACCTTGGACTGGGAGCAGCACACCATCTGTTCAGGCCTGAAAGACAGGAAATCATTACCACAACTACAATCTAATCATGATCAGCTGGCTGGCGGTTGACAAGAACACACGCTGTCTGGTGAAGAGCAAAAATGCCTATCAGCTGAGCACTGCCAAACAGATATGAAGTGTCTGAGGGAGAAGTACAACAGGAGTGGGTAGCAAAAAAAAGCTAATGAAAGAGGAGAGTGATGTGGTCCAGGGATAACCAGGGAGCATCTACACAAGATTCCTCCACTTGCACCTATACACCTGTACTTTGTACGTCTAAGTTGAGCCTGTTTTGCCCTTGAAGTGTTTTCTCCTAGTCCTTAACTCAACTCATGAAGCCTTCATTAATTTTTTTCTCTCCACTGCCCAACTATGGCAGAGGAGGGTGAGTGAGTGGCTTTCCTGGGTGCCTGGTGCTTGGCCAGCGTCAAACCACGACACCATCTCTGGTTAAATTTACACCCTCTATGAAACAGTGGCCAGGAGGTAGTCAAATATGTCTGCAGGAACAAAAACATGCATGGATAGAGAAACTTAATCTCTGGGAAAGTCTGGAAGATATTCTGTGAAAAGGACACTGACAGCAGATCCCTGAAGAGGCCAAAGTCTGCTCTACTGAACTCTAGGGTAGAAGTAGCAATATTTTATTTTAATTATTGAACTGTCTTTATTTCAATCTACAGAAAAATACACTTTTTTTCTGATTCTCCTTCCTATCCCTCCAAGGGGGGAGGGTGAGAAAACAGTTGTGTGGGACTGAGTTGTTGGCTGGGGTTAAACCATGACAACATCTCCTATTCAAACACATGTGATGTGTTTATTTTTCCCGAACCTTGTTATCCTAGGAGCACTTAATCATCCACAGCCATTATGGACCTAGATACTCCAGACATACTGGGGAACTGACCCCAGGACAGTTCTCTGTGAAAAGACTTAAATCCATAATGAATTTGTCACTTCCTCACTGGGCTAAATAGTGAATAGCCAAGGAACAACAACTACTGCTAGTTATTGTGACATCCTCCTTGTGGTCGTAGAAATTACAGAATCATTGAGGTTGGAAAAGCCCTCTAAGACCATCAGATGCAACCATTCTCTGGTACTGCCAAGACCATCCCTGACCCTTGTCCCCAAGTGTCACATCTACCCATCTTTTGAATCCCTCCAGGGATGTTGACTCACCACTGCCCTGGGCAGTCTGTGGTAGGACTGAACAACCCTCTCCAGAAAGAAATTTCCTATTCCCATCTAAACCTCAGTAATACAACTTGAGGCCATTTTCTCTTGTCCTGTCACTTGTTACCTGGGAGAAGAGCCCAACCACTACTTGGCTCTGCCCTCCTGTCAGGGAGTCGTGCAGAGCCAGAAGCCTGCCTCCTTTTCTCCAGGCTGAGCACCCCCAGCTCCCTCACATGCTCCTCATCAGACTCGTGCTCCAGCCCCTTCCGTCCAGCTCCATTCCATTCTCTGGATCTGGCCTGCTGCAAAACTGTCATCTTTCAACACCTTTTTGAAAGCCACACCTAAATAACATGAAATTTAATCCTGGGCAAACTGGAAGATAAAAAAGGTGAAAAACTTAACAGAGACATTATTTGCTGTAATGGTATGACAGCTATCCCTTGAGAAGCACAAAGCACAGCCTTGCCTGTGCTCAGCTCTGCACAGGAAATGTAGAATTTGCCCATCATTGTTGATTCCTTAGTGATGACATCTGGGATCTGTTATAGACATAAACTGTCCTGAAACATCTCTTCCACTTTTCCTTTCAGGCCTGCAGTTTGAATCAAAGGACTTGCTTATAAGGTATTTCGAGGATTTTTCTGCATTTCTGTTGTGTATGTAAGAAGCTTTAATTGTTTCCAAAATAGCCTAGTTTCAGACAGCTTCAGCATTCAGGGTCGCACAGCAACACAGGTGCCATAAAACACATGGTGTTGGATCACACCTACAGCCTTCCACCAGCAAAAATTAATCCTGTGTGCTGATCTTGGCCAAGACAGTCAATACAGCCAGTACTTATGGAAACAGAAAGCATGTTGCATTTGAGTAAGATGAATGGCTAACTCCAGGAACACAGAACACCCCCATGGATCACAGCAAAAGAGAAAAAGTACCAGGGAGGACAGGAAGGAAAAGTCCCTCTTTTCCCAGCCCAGCCCCACAGCCCATTAGAGCTGGGAAAATCTGACACTCGGGACAATGCTGACTGCCCTGTCACTTGTTCACAGACACAGCTCCATAAACCAGGGGTAGCTGGGTGCAGGCCAGGCTGGCTGCAGGGATGGGGATAAGCACAGCGTCTCTGCCATGCAGGGACAAGGCTCTGGTCTGGAGGCTGGAGGCAGGGCAGTCTGGTCCACATCTCCTGTGAGTAGATGGAAGCAGAGCCCAGGCCAGGAGGGTCTCCACAGAGATAGCAGTGGCAACGCAACAGCCCTGTTTTCATGTCAGATGGAGGGAATGGGCAGCACCTCCCAGAAAAACAGTATCTTTCTTCAAGAGCTGTGGCTACAAAATCACTTCTCTGTGGTTGAAGGGATTCAGGATGTGCATCTCTAATGGTGAAGGACTGCAGCAGGAGCAGCTCAAAGCCCTGACTCAGAGGAGGCTCCTGCAGGCATGATGCTCTCAGAGGAGGCAGTGCAGAGTGTGGGGGACAGTGCATCCCCCCACTTCGGGAGACCCTCCTCCAGGACAGAGAACTCACTTCCCTGAAGAAACTAAACTGGAAGTTTTCAGGCTGCTGTAATACATCCAATTTTGCTTCTAACATTTGCTTTTCTTTTTCTCCTGTCTTTGGTCTTTCATTTCTTTCTGGAACAATAACAAGACCAGATAAGCATTCTTTAATCTGCTCCCAGGGACAGGTGGAATGCTGATTACTTGCTCTGCCTCTTTTGGTCAAGTATCTTTATCCTGAATTGCTATGGGGAAAGGTCTTGGCTCTTCAGGCACCAGCTTTTGTCTTTTTGTGAGCCAAAGGTTTTTTCCCAAAGTGAGTACTGAAATGCTTCAGTGATCTTTTAAAAAATATTTTGCAGATTTTGTGAGATTTCAGACTCCAGTAAAAGCAAAATTTCACGGCTGAATGTCATTTTTTTTTAAGGAGTTAAGCAAAAGGCTACTGGAGCTGTCAGAGTTTAAGCTTCAACCTTTATGTTTACAAAGCAAAAAGGGCAATTAGATGTGGAAAAATAAATTTTTCCAAGACTCTGTCAGCAGTTGTGGTTTGTACTCAGACTGCTGAATGACAGGCTAGTTTAGTGCTGCAAGCAGAGACTCAGTGTAGAGCAGCCTTGACATTTCTTTGATGCTAATAAAGACAGTCTTTGAAGTCACTCCCTCTTGCCTGGCATGCAGTCATTACAGAGCATTCCCAGGGCACCAGGACTGGGACTGTCTGCATGCCCCAGGTCTCCCATGCCTGGCATTCTTCTTCCCTCCTTGTTTCAGACTTCCTCCACACCTCCATCCACTGAACTCGAGGAAGTAAGTTTTGGAATATATCAAAGATATAGCTAATAGGCAAGTTCTGTGCTTTCACCTCTCAGCTATTTCACAAAGCCTGCTTTCACCAAGGAGTTGATGACATGGTCCTGTGAGCAGAGTCCATGAATGAACACGGCCCAGCATGGGGCAAGGACGGCTGCCCAAACTTGCAACCAGCTGCAGTTCTCCAAGCACCTGCACGAGCAGCTGAAGGCAGACCTGCTTTCTCAGCAGATGAAATAAGCTCCTCTTGGCTCTTTCCTCTGCACCCTGTCAGTCAGTTTTGAGCCTGTGGCCAGGCCAGCACAGCTCCCTGTGAAGGCAGGGTATGGACTGCAGACAGCAGTTCCCCAGTGCCAGCTGTGAGGTACTGGCTGCCATTCAGGGAAGGACTGCACTCCCTTCCCATTCCCTTCCTATCAGCCTCCCGTTCTTCATGCCTTTCTTCTCTCTGCAAAGACCAAAATGCAAAAAGAGAGATGAACAGAAGTGGGGGAAGGCACTGGGAAGCCCATCTCCAAGTATGAAGTGACAGCAGATGGCAGAGGCGCTGCTCTATGGCAGATGAAGAACGTGTCAAAGGCAGCATTACAGCACCCTGCCTGACTGCCTTAGCTGCCAGCTGCCAGCACACATTGGACTTGGATCTCCCAGGGACACAGCACTTTCTTGAGCTTCCTCCCACAAAGCTACAGACACAGGCACTGGAACAGTTCCTCAACCCCTCAGGAAGGATGCAGCAATGCAGGGTCAGACCGTGGCCCTGCAACACAAATTTGCTCAGTGCTGCCTGGGTATGAAATGCTCCTCACATGCTCAGCAAAGCAGCATTGTTCCCTCTGCCATTTATTACCCAGAGCATCAGTGACTCATGCCAAGCACAGCTGTTGGCACTCCTCCATACACAGCCTCATGGCTGGGCACACAGGGCTGGGAGGGAGCAGGGCCAGAGCAACAGCAGCACATAGCTGCCAGTGGACAGAAGACCACGATCCTACCTCAGAACTGGAGCAGGGCATCCCAGAGTGAAAACTTAATTAATTATAACACTAGGCACTGACGTGATGCCTTTACATTTACAAAGCACTGGGTAAACATTAACTAATTAGTCTACTGTACTTAGCAATTATATAGTTCTTTATATTTTCCAGGTCTTGTGCAAACATTAGCTAATTAATCTACTTAATTATTTCCATGTTTTATATTCCAGAGCACTGCACACTGACAGCAAAAGGAGGAGGCCTTAGCAGGGATAGTGGCAAGCACACTCGGCTTTTAGGTGCCTGACACATTTTGGGGAGATGTCTTGAGAAGGTGCCAGCAGTTCTGGACAGTCCTGCCACCTCAGCATGCCAAGAAAAGTAGACAAGTCAAAACTAAAGAAATATGAAGCATTTTCCATCAGAAAGATCCTAAAAGAACTGAGTCTGCCAATCACATACTCTCCAAACAAGGATTAATGTGTACCCCCTCATGCAGAGCCACAGCTCTCTGTTTATTACATTTTAACATTGTCAACAGCACTTGCTGAGGCACTTGCCATGCTCTGCTGACCTCCACTATTTGGGGTGGCATGTGAATTGATTGCAGTTGAAAGATTCTTACTGGAATAAAATGAGCTTCTCAATTATTGCAATCCAAATAAATCCCTGTATTTCAGTGATCTTCACCAGGAGCACTTCCAAAACCCCAAGTTCATGACAACAGGTATCTCCAGCTCACAAAATACAGGTAACTGTGTTGTCATCAATGTTGAGGTACAGGACAGGAGAGGTCAGGTGATGCTCTTTACAACACAGGGACGGGAGGCTGTGGGGACAATGTAGGGCTTACTCGTGTGTCTGATGCATAAATGATAAATTCTCCAGCAAAGCAAGCTGTGATCATTTTTGATACCTTTTGTCAAACACAGTGCAGGAGATGTGCAGGAAGTATTAACGGAATGATGAACAGGTGAACAAGATGAACCAGCCTTTCCTTGGATGTGTTACAGTAACTCAGGAACTAGTAGTTTCTTTACTGTGCTTCTTTATGACATTGTCACACAGGCACATATGCACAATTATTAAAAAATATAATTTTGCCAGAAAAAAAATATTGTTTCTATATAAAGAAAGGGGTGTTTGATACAAATGAACTCCAAATCTTCTCCAGAATTATCCTGAGGAACCTACACACACACATTTGCTTCTGGTGAGTCATGTCCTGTACTGCAACAGAGGCAACTTTATGTCTTTCCTTAGCTGTGGACAGCATACACAGACACACACACTCTGAATATACAAACCAGCAGAGAGCATTGCAGTAGCAATATCTATCATCAAACCACATCCTCAGGGGAAAAGGAAAATTGTGAGGTTCCTTCTTTAATCAAGATGTTCTTGGTGTACTCTCTGGGAAGTGATCTGAGATCAGGACTCTGCTGGTCTTCCTGAAAGGGATTTCCTGTGTTCATCGTGCATGATGGGGAAAGACAAGTGCAATATTTTGTGGGTGATGGCATAAAAGTGATTGAGAATTCTGAAAATGAGGCATCTTGCTGTGACAAAATGAATAGCAACAACTTGCCACCAGTCTGGTAGTGAAGATGTTGTTGCATATTCCCCTGACTATGAGAAGTTTCCAAGAGAAGAAAGAAGAGCATCAGACTGGTTGTATTGTCATGATGGATGAAACAATGTTTGGACAGCAGTTTGCAAAAGTTTTATGTTCCTAAAGTAGATTTATTTGCTTAGAAGTAACCAGTGCCTTTCAAAGGCCAATTTCTCTTTAGCCAGTGTATCTAGGAAAAACCTTCTAAACACAACATCACATAACCCATACACACACACACACCCCCCACATGTGGTGGTGTGCTGCCAGGACATTACATTCTCTGAACAGAGGTTCTGCATCTTCTCTCATGTCCCATTTTATACTTGGTCTTGCCCAAGTCAGCCAAAGCACATTTATCTTGTGTTAGTTTTGATGACCCTCTCTCTCCCTCATTCTGCCTGCAGTGTCTTGGAGAAGGAAATGATCAAGGACTAGGTATGCAGAGCAAGAGTAGAGGAGCCATTGGCATGAAGGTGGGATGCACCAAGTATTGTTTCTTATCACATTTCCCGTGAATTCTTATGCAATGTTTCATATTTTGACTACTGGTGTACACTGACCAGTTTCCTTGCTTTGCCTGCAATAATGCTACACTGAATTCAAAATCCATATGGTACACAAAAGATTCAGATTGGTCATTCCCGTGTGCCTTGCCCTACATTTGTCACTGGTGGCTAACACTCCATTTCACTTTGCTCTCAGCTGACACTTCCACAAGAAGAATGGCACACAAACTCCTGGCTGACGTCTCTACTGCACACGTTTATTCACTACTGGAGGCATTGGCTTTGTTGAGATGACCCTTAGCCTCTCAGACAGACCCTCCAGGAGATGGATACCCAGCCAAGGAAGCAGAGTATATGTCCTGCAATTCAAATGTGATCCAATTTTGAGATGGTCTGCACCAGCCTGGATCATTGAATCACTTTCTCCTGTGTCTCTGACTGTTCAGCTGCAGATGAGGGCACCCTCCACCGGCTGCTGCACAAAGTGCTGCACCGTTGCTGCTTAATTTGAGCAGGGTCTTCTGTGATGAAAGGCTCCTCCCTCCTTGAAAAAACTGTGGAGTGAGGAGCAGACCCCTAAGCACCACAAGTTTGACCTCTATAGGCTACTAGACCAAGCATCCAATCTAGTCTATAACCAGTGTGTTATATCTCCATTCAATAGGAAAATACTTGTAATAGTCCTGTTCTCACCTGAAGCCTGGCAACATGCATGCTCCTTTCTCCCAAAGCCTGCCCAAGAGGGTTGGCCCTCTCTCCCTACAGGTTGCGGATGGTGGTGCCAGCCAGCTCCATCACCACAGTGTGCCACCCTGTCCTGGCAGCCTGGCTCTTCCAACCCCAGTCCTCCAGGAATATTGGATGTATCTCATGATATGGAGAAGAGCCACATGCAGCACAGTCATGGTAACCTCAAGGTCCCACAGAGAGCAGGAGTTGCTCTGACACTTGTGGTGAGGGGAAAGGAGCGAGGATCTGGTGGAAGCACTGATTCTAGCCTGGGCACATACCCTGAGTGTGCTGTGCCAAGGACAGGCCTGGGCGCATGTCCAGACAGTGTCCGTTCCCTCTTTGCTGGCCTTCGTCTGAAGGGACCACGCACCATAACCATTGTATAAATCATAGAAAGTCACCTCAGATGCAGGTGAAATGCTCCCGCACTCATAGGATGAGCTGTATGTCCAGCACAGAGTGTCTGGCTCACCAGTGAAGCTGTCACGGACCAAAGAAAGAAATCCTTCTCTTGGCAGAGTTGCTTTTTTAATATGCCCTTCTGTTCAGTCTTGATTAATTCAGCTTCATGTCTATGTGTCTTGCAAATTAATTGGCAGAAAAATGGAATCCATTAAAAACATTAGTTTCTTCCATGTTCCCCTGAAGCAAAACACTGCAATGCTGCCCAAGCCTGCTGTGCTCCTACTGAGCAGGACTTGCAAGCCTTGGGGTGGAGTCCTGGGTGGAGACCGCTGTGGCAAACCTACTCATGACCTGCCAGGTACCACGAGAGACACTACAGCAGCAGTGTTACAATTTAAGTTGGTTTCATTCCCATGGTTCTCTTGGGACTGCAGTTCCTTTGCCTGCTTTGTACTTGATAGAGAAGCTCATGCCTTGTAAAAGGCAAGTACCTTGCCCATAGATCTGGCAATTATTTAGAGTTACATTAACAAATAGATCAAGCAGACTGCTTAATAGACACATAATATTTCATTTTTTATTGTAACCTGTCAAAGATGGATTCTCTCAAGTTGCTGTAATAGAAGAAAGCTTTCTGAAAAGCTGATTTAAATACGGCTACTCACAGGGACAAACATCAGCCATTCAGTTATTTTTGTGTACCTGGAAAGATTTTTCTTCTGACTGATACAATGAGCACTGCCTATGGGCACTCGTAATTGGAGTTCTGACAGAGCTAGTATTGTTATTATAACACTAATTAGTAACTAGATTTAAAATGTGAATTAGAGAACTATGCATCTGGGGTCAAAAAAAAAACAACACCAAAGCCGTAGAATGTTCATGAAATATTTACCCATGCTTGAACTAGCACACCCCAGCCTGATTCTGAAGAACAGCATGTATTCACTCACATCACAGCTCTGCCCCACAGGGGCATGGCAGCATGGCTCCCAGAGCAGCATTCGACCCAGGCAGATGGGCACCCAGAAGCCAGACTCCTCCAACAGCTGCATTCACTCTCACTCCTGGGAAACTGGGGCATGGGATCACTGCAGAAGGGAGCAAATGGGGCAAGGGAGAGCTGGGACAAGGAACCAGGTAGCAGTGCCACAGATCCTCCCAGAGTATCTCAGCATTTGCCTCCTCACAGCAGGAAAAAGCACTCAGTGCACAGGATAAGTGAACAGATTTTCTTCCTACTGGAAAGACCTAAGAGAAAATTTTAACCAGCAAATGTAAACAGATAACAAAACTGATGCTGACATGGCCAAACAGCCATGCAGAACAGCAGCAACCACTGAAGACTCTGCTCCCTGGCATGCACAGCCTTCCCGGCAGCAGCATTCCCACCTATGCCACCTCCCCCTCAGTGTCCTCTCACATTGGGTGAAGATGCTGCACAAACCTGCAAGGAGATGAAGAGCAAGCAACAGGATGGCTCCAGCAGCACCACTTCCCAGTCCCACTCTAGAATACCAGGATAGAGGAGCCGTGTTTTGTGCACTGTCTAGCAGAGGAGAGAGGATCAGTATCGAAATGAGGATAAGGCCAAAGGAGGAAGACAGATATCCAGTGCTTCTCTGTGACTGCTCAGTTGGGAGCAGGGAGATTTTCATGATACACCGTGGCACCTTGGTAAGATCAAATCAGACAGGAAGGCAAGCAAGGGGCAAAGCGGCACACTCTTTCCCAAGGCCAGCCAGATACAATCAGCTTGAGATTTGAAGGGTTCCACATGTCCTCTGCAATAAGCAGCACCAGCTGTGACACATTTCTACCACAGCAGAAAACAACTACATGGTCCAAGGGACAAGGCCAGAAGCTGGGATGCAGCACCTGCCAAGAACCAATGCTCACACTGATTTCAGTGTCACTCCACAGCTGAATTTGGCCACACCATCTGCAGCCTGCCTGGACCAGCACTCTACAAACCTGTGCGGTCCTGCAGCCCCACTGCTGGCTCAGGCAGCAAGCCCAGGGTTAAATCTATGCTCAGCAGCTGCTTCCTGCCCTCTGCTCTTGGGGCATCCCCTCTGCACATGCCAGGTGGAAAGGAAAGCAAGGCTGAGCACCTGGATGAGAGAGAAGCAAGCCATGGTGCTGTGCCTGCTGCTCTTGAGGGAATAAAGGGTGAATCATAACTTCATCAGCCTATAAGGAAAAGAACCTATCATCTGGCAATTGTATGCAGTCCTTTTCAGTGAGAGGCTCATAACCTAACCAGCCCTTGTAGTCAGGGGGAATAAAATATATGCTGACATCAGTATACAGAGGTTCCCATTGGAAGCCACTTTCACTGCAGTGTCGTGAATCTTTTCAGAAGCAGCTTGAAAAGATTCACTCAGTGTATCAATCTTCCTGGGGAGCAGAGCTGATGATGGTTGTACATAATAATGCTTAAGCCAATTCACATGCACTCTCAGTGGCTGTCTACAAGTCCTGGCCCTAATCAGTGCATTAAATACAAACATATGACTAATAACTCTGAAAGGACATCTCCAGGGGCAGTGAAATCCTCTGCCTTGGTCGCTGTCAGTTCCTCAGGCGGTTCCTCAGGTTCCTTCTATAGCGGTACAATCTCAACTTGAGTCCAAGAGGGAGAATGGAAAACCGTAACTCTTCTCTTTGTTCAGGTGCCACATTTTTTATGAGCCAAATTCTTTACTTTAGGTTTTGATGGTGATTCTGTGACTTTATGTTTGTCCTGTAATCACAGCACTTCTCTGAAGCATGAGCAGAGCCCATAACTGCTGCTGCCTTACTCAGTTTGCACTGGAGGGGAAGAAGTTGCCCCACTGCCGCCCCCGGGAACAACCCTGGCTGCCCACTGCTGGGGTACCATGGGTGTGTGGGTGCCCAGCTCTCCACCACGACAGCTGCCCTCTGGCAGCCAGACAGCTTGGACAGGTGGACCACACTCTCCCACTCTGATGCCATGAGGAATCCAGGACCTGTAAGCTAAACAGCAGCTAATGGAGCAGATGACTCAGAACTCTCTGCATCAGGACCTCCCATGTAGTCAGGATTTCTTGAGCAGTATTTCTATTGCCATACCTGTTCTCACACATACCCCTTGAGGGTAGCACATTGGCAAGGATGGAAAAACCTTAAATGCCACATCTTCTGCAGAAAGCATGGATGCATCCTTACCAGACATCCATGTGCTCCAATACTGCTGGGAGCACTCACTCCACGTGCTGGAAAACCCCTCTAGAAGCAACATAGTGCTGTTGCAGACTTTCCCATGTAATTGACTCTGTGTGTCTTTTTCTTTCTTTTTGATTCTTGTGGGTCTTTTTAACAGGTAGTAAACCACCTTAAAACTTCCCCTTTTATCATTATACAAACAAAATCTGAATATTTATCCCATGTTTATCCCCTGTGCACACACACCTCTGGTTACTGCAGCTGTGGGAGTCCCCTGTTTAATCAATGAAGTAAGCAAGCACCTAGTTTGTGCTGCCAGAGGAATGTGGTATTGGAGAGAGAACACAGTATTCCCCCTTTCTCACCTTGGTGTGTGCTTTACTGCTGGCTCACAGGTATGCCCTGCACTCAGGCTACTGAGGAGGTAACACAGGACACTCCAGAGCAGGCAGCCCCTGAGCATGCTGTGAGCTCAACTTGGGGGACACTGCCACCACTTGTCACAGGTTTGTAGGAATGAAGTGTCATCTAGATCAAAGTCTTGTGAGCGACTTCCTGTGAAGAAGGGGGATAGAAAAGAAAGCATCTTCCAAAGGAGATTATAGCTGCCTTAATCTTCCCCACCTTCTGTGTGACTGAGGTGCAGCTCCTGATACACTGGCTGTGCCCT
Organism: Notiomystis cincta; assembly: GCA_013398075.1. Lineage (NCBI taxonomy): Eukaryota > Metazoa > Chordata > Aves > Passeriformes > Notiomystidae > Notiomystis > Notiomystis cincta. Next base: position 346,571 of record VZRX01013797.1, read on the forward strand.
GATTCTGTGGGCAGCAGTTCTGAGCTGGGAGCCTCTGTGCCATCCTCTGTAATAACCACACTGAGGGTAGGAGAGTCCAGAAGGGGTGTCCAGGCCAGACTAAGTCCAAATCCAGTGTTAGGAGCCCTCTTAACACTCTTGTTTTCTACAGCAACTGAATCACAGATGCTGCTTCATTAAGCTTGGGATTTGTCAGCCATTGTTAGCGTTTCACACAGTAACAAAATAATATTTTAAAGAAAATAGGCATCAGAAGAAAGCAAGTCCACTGGCTGCTGGGTCTGCCATCCCCCACTGAAGCCTGGCAGCCTGCCTGCCTGCCTGCTGCCAGGTCTGTCAGGCAGGCAGAGATGGGAAGACCCCTCATGGCTCTTTTTATTGTGATAGCCCTATATGAAGCTGCAAACATATCTGTCACCTTCCAGCACACTGTTTACCAGCTCTCCTCAACATTCCCCAAACAATATTTTCTAGAGACTGTAATTCAATACCTCACACCCCAGGGCTGTAGCATCAGCCCAGAGAGCAGCATGATGAATATATCATGTTCCTCCAGGGCTTGGGCTTGGGAACTGGTTTGTGGTGTTCCAGCTGTTAATTATCCCTCTGCTTTTTGCTGTTCTCATCCCACCTGTGCCTGTGTATTTATCATATGGGTCTACATGCACTAAAACCATCCTTACTCTTTAAAGTATAAGGAGTAATTTATCCCTTTTGTGCAACACAAGGCAGCTCAGGGGACCAAATGGCAAGACTTGATCAATAAGGTGCTCACTAGATTAGAGACACCAGGGCTCAGACCTCAAAGTGCTTGTTTAGAAGAAATGCAAGCGAATGAACTGAGAATGTTAAGCACAGACACAAATACAATTTCCACCACTCTCCCTTTCCCACCCCTTCCCCAGTCTGCATCCCAGAGACATCCTCACACTAATAACTGCTGCGGACACCTTCCAGAGCCAGGCCAGCCCAGGCTGCATTGCTCACTGGGAAGAGCTGTTCCTGCTCTTCCAGGCATGGCAGCGCTGTCTCTGCAAGCAGCCAGTGCACAGGATGAGCACCCCACTTTGCTGGGAAGCAGCACATCAGCCTCCTTCTGTTCAGCCCCCAGCACCCATCAGCACAGAGCACCTCTCTTGGGTGGTTGTTACCCTGGTCTCACCCAGGGAGCTGCAGCCGTTCCCCAGAACACTCCTGCTCACTCCAGAGTCCCACCATGGCTCACTCACTCCCCCAAACCTTTAGTTAGTGTGCAGTATAAATGTTGAAGGCTGCACACATTCACTTTCATAGCATGTGATCCAGAGGACCAGCCAGTAATACTGACAGGTAACTTACAGGCGCCAACACCTGTCCTTCATGTGTTTCTAGTGAGTGTATCTCAGACATTTGTCCACACTGTACTCCACCCTCCCTTTCTCACTACTCCAGTACTGCTGCAGGGCTTTCTCACACCTGTGCTGAAGTCTTGTTCTTTGCTTATAATGATAGCTTGGATTTCTTAGGAAACTTGCAGCCTTATGAAACAGCCTTGATGTACCCAACTCAAGATCCCTGGCAGGACTGCAGTCCTGCTTTCCACCAGTGGCCAAGAGGCTTCCTCCCACTGAGGCACCACACATCTCATTCCTTACAAAAGTGAGGAATAGTTACTGACCACACGGACACTTTGGTTCTAAGGACCTCATACAGTTAATTAAGACAGGTAATTAAGACCCTTGCTGCCATTTCTTGCACTGGAAATTGCTGGTATTTAATGACACTTCCCAAATATTTTTAATAGAAATTTCAGGTCTTGTTTCTAATATGACATTTATCTTCTATTAGCATGAAAACAAATAGAAAAGTCTGAAAATCACTGCCTATATTATAAATTACTTTATTGTTGGTTTTATTACCTTCTCCATTAAGCTGTCACAATCTGTGCCTCTTCCCATTTTTGTGATGGCCAGCTACTGAAATCCATCATGTTTTTCATGTGATTTATACAGGACCCTAGTGATAACTTTATTCACCAGGAGGATAATTATCAGCTATATTATTACGGCTGCTCAGTTGCCCTAGGGGATAATGTGTCAGAAAGGTTAAAATATTGACAAGCAATAAAGTATGTATTATAATTACACCAGTGCCAGGATAGATAACTGGCTGTGAGCAAGGAACTGAGCTACATCTTTGCATTTCCCCAGTAAAGACAGCGATGCTGTGATCACACTACACACATCTCTACAGGACTGCAGCAGTCTAGGCTCATCCCCTGGGGGAGATTCCAACAAAGGGTGTGCACCAACCCATCCATATGGACCCCAACAAAGGGCATGACCCATCTCATTCACATATATTGACCATTTAAGCCCTGACAACCATGCCCACAGTGAGCTTCTTTACGATTCATAATTGAACAGGATGCATAGCTGAAGTAGAGGAGGTTTTTCCACAATCCTTCTGTATTTCTTCCCATGTACCCTAAAAAAGCTTTTCTTCATAAGAATGGCAGAAGGAGGGAGAGGGAAGAACTGGCATCTCTGAAATGAAACATTGATTTCTTCTGGGACTGGAGCAGCCAGATGCATGCCTTATTGGTAACATGGTATATAGGTATAATCTGAAGGACGTTCCTGAGATAAATTGCTTTTTGGTTCAGGCACTAACAAAATGGAGTGCTGAATAACTTGGCACTACATCTGAAGTGAGACCATAAAAATAACCTTGGTCATTCCTCCAGATCTACTATTGTTACATCAAGAAGACTAGACCAGGGATGGAGGAGCTCATAAGTAATTTCTCATGGAAAGCACGTATACCAGCCAGACAAAATCTCTCTCTGAGAAAATGTGGAAAAGTAGTAGATTTAACCTACTTCAAAATGTCATTTTTTGAAGAAAAAAAAGCCAATCCACGTCTCTTTCTTGATGCTTAAAGGATGTGTCTGTACCACAGTAGCATGTTAAGCACCAAGCCCTAGACCTGGCTATGAGCTGCTGAAAGAACTTGCTGCATCAAACTATGCCACTTCTCTCCAGTATAATCATATTGGAAATAGATGGTCACCTATGGATAGACATGACTGAACAAGAACTGTAAGACATTTAATAAACTACATTGGTTAACTTTCTTCTGCTAAAGAAGTGCCAAGGACTACAGAAACTGTATTTAGCTCAGGTTCATCTACATCTCACTGGATTTGTCCAGGCGAACATAATTAATGTAGACGGCTGTGGTCCCAGAGATGAGGGTCAGACCTCTAGCCCAGCCAGCCTGAGACACCTTGCAGCATTTCTCTGGAATATAAGCTCATGCTATCCTTTCACTGACCCTCTGAATGAGTCATGGATGCTGAGAATTAGAGGTAATTCAAGAAAATACTGCTTCTCTGTTTACCACAAGTACAAAAGTGAGATCAATGGCTTTCTTCTCTTATTCAGAACCAAGAAGCATGGTGCTATAGATGCAGCCTTGTGCTCGTGAGCAACAGTCTTTCAACACAAGATGTGCAAGACACACCCCTGGGGCAATAAGCAGATTCAAGAGCCCTACAGTAATTACAAATCATGCCAAAAATTAGCTATAGTGAGCCTACGAGGCACTCCAGCTCCCCTCTGAAGGCTCTCTGGAGTCCCAGAGGAGATGCTTGATACAGTTCCAGAGAAGCTCCTTGGATATTCACAACCACATCTGTCTCCAGGCTTAACATTTGCTCTAGACCTGGACAACTTATTTCTGCAGCACACTGATCTGGGCTTCAAGTGAGAAGACCTCTGCAAGGGCCAGCAGCAAGTTTGCCTTCCTGCCTGCTCTCCTGTTTTTTCTCCTCCATCCAAGGAGTTGGCTGGCACTCAGCAAAGTATCAGAGCCAAGCCTGACTTGACTTAAGGACCTACTTGTGTCACCGCCCAATGCCAGCTCCAGCACAAATACACAAATGTTCTCAGAGCATGCCATCTGCTCCCCAGGCAAGAGGGTTTTCACAAAGAGGGATCAGTGCAGTTAGTTCTCCCCTCACACAGGAAGGAAGGCTCAACCCTCAGAAAGGCTCCTTTTCTCTGAAAATTTGTTGTTAAGTTCCCTGATGACCCCCACACCATGCACTGCAGGAGGTGTTAAAACATGGATAGATAACCAAGAGTCTCCTCAGATGACAGCTTTGTGGGACTGATTTGCAATGTCTGGCTCAGCCTGGCCACAGCTGGTACTGCCCAATGCCCTGTGACAGGATGAGTGAGACATGAGCACCACGAGCTGCAACAGAAGCCACTTTTGGTCCACAAGCACCTTGGGAACTGAACGTGTTTTACAGTGTCACATCAGCACACAGGGAACAGATGACATAAATGGAGGTGAATTAAAACCCACATCTCATGAGGGCAATGGCTGTGCATGCAGCATCTGCTCAGCCTGCAGCTTCAGAGCAATAGCAATTTTAAGTGCTACCATTTACAAAAGGTTCATCTTCACCTTTTGTTTGACTGTAAATCTCTGAAGCTCACCTTGTTAAGGAAAATCGTGGAACAGCAGGAATCTTGTACCTCTGCCACACCTTCCCTGGTGTGTTCCTCCTCTCTGATGCATTACAAATCATCTCCAGGAGAGATACATCTGCATTACAAAGCATGAATACTCCTTTCAATAACAGACGTGTCCATCACACGCCTGAGAGCAGGAGACAGAGTACTTCATTTGCAGTCACCTGCTCCCACCATCAGCTCAGCCTGCAAAGGGCAGTGACCCTAGGAGGTGTTTTCTAGGTGTGCAATAGGGAGCAAGAGCACTGGGCTATTTAGTAGGAGCTTTCCAGTGCTTGTCTTTGCTCCATTATTAAAAAGTCCAGACAAAATCATGGAGTGAGAGGGGCTGGTGTCAGCCTGGAGAAGACCCAGGGAGATGGTCTTCTCTCCTACCAGAAGCACTGAAGGCTGAACTCTCTCCTCATTTGAAAGAAACACTTCATATTTACTGGCCGAGAATTAGACAACACAGACTTTTAGAAGAAAGTATGATTAAATAACACACTGTCCTTTGCACAATGCATACAAATGCCTATGTTGACTCTCTGCAATCATTGGGCATTATAATACTTTGCAGAGCACCAGAAGACTATCTCCACAGGACTATTACCTCTGACTCCTCATAAAACCTCTCCTGAAGTATTGCACCTTGCAGATGTTTCTGTTTTTAATTTGTCGGGAACGAGTAACTGCACCTCTGAAAATAACATTCTTCAGTAACACTCTGTTTACTGCCAGATCTCCTTTCTCAGCTAGTACTGGTTATGTTTATCCTTGTTTATCAGATGGACAAACTGCAGCCCAGGCCCATAGTTTGGGTTAATATCACAAACATGTTCAAATAAAAATCAACTTTATATTATTGAAAGCTCTATAGCTATGAAAAGATGGGAAACATGAAGTCTTCTTACAGCACAAGGATCTCTGGCACTAGGCTACAACAGAACACTGGAGAGCACTGAAGAGCACTGACGGTACCAAGCCACTTCCCCACCCAGCTTCTGCCACAGAATCTGCAGCCAGAATGTACCTGATTGCATGCAGGTCACAAGCCTTTGTCGTTACTGGGTTGCAGCTGCTGGGAACATACAAATCACTCAGTGCATCTTCAGGGAACCCAATACCACAGGGCTGGGAAATTCCTCCTACCAATTGTTGTCCATTTGTGTTATAGTCAGCATAGTCCAGGAATCAATATTAGTGCTTGTAGGAATTACACGCACTAAGGATGTTAGATAGAAGGTGAACTTGTCCTTTCCTAGAGCTAAATGTCTCTTCATGGCACTTGAGCAGCCTAGCAGTAATCTGCTCTTGCTGGATGTACAATCACAAGGGCTCTGCCAGCACTATAAACAGAAGTGGAGACCCGGACCAGCACCTCAGAGGACAGTATAGCAGCAGAGCAGGCGCCAATGTGACCAAAGAAAGTCTGAAAAAAGGAGCACCTTCTCCAGGTAGATGCTGCAGAAAGGTGCCAAAGTCTCCTCCATTCGTCATGGGATACCATCAGACTGAAATAAAAAACACAGAGCAAAAGGTGTCCATGTTCTTAAGGGAGGCAGAAATTTCAGGATTCACCTACCCTTGACCCAGAAGCACTCCTGTTGAAATCTCCAGTCTTCACAGCCCACAGACCCCTACCTATACAGAAAGTCCAGTTCTACTAAGATATATATAATGAGGCATTTTGTCTCGCCAAGCTCACCTGTAAGAACTAAAATGACTTGTCCCTGTTTCCTTCAGTGAGCTGTGAACACACCTGTGATACAGCCCTTTGACAATGGCATCCTTGCTGCACCTGAGACTGGCAAGTCTGTGTTAGTGACCTCATACTGTCCCTCTGGGTAAGTGCAGGGCAGGTTTCCAACTCTACAGGCTGGTAAACTTGTAGAGTTGCATAGGCCAAGTAGAAAGTATAGGAGGGATTCTTCCTCCTAAAATTAAATAAACCTTATGTGAAAAATGCCATTTTGAGTGTCTTGAGCTGTCAGTTGCAGGAGAAAGTGATATTGATTTCTACAGAAACTTTATTTGAGTAACTTATTAAATGAAACTTATTTGACAGCAGATGACTCCTGCAATTTAATTCCCGAGTGAAGTGCTGTCCTCCAAGGCTTTGAGATGTTCTTTAACCTGAATGATGAAAGGCATTTTCCTTACAGCCGTTTGCTGATGGATCTCATGATATTTGCAAATAAAGTCCTCTAAAGGATCCAGAACGTGCTTTCACTGGCAAAGTGCAGCTGATACCCCAGATAGCCCAGAACACACCAGCCATTAAGAGGAAAGGTAAAGGTGCAAAAAGCCTGAGAAGAACTGCCAGACTCTGCAGCCTTCACCTGAACAAAAGTGCTGAGCAAAGCCCCAGGATCCAGGAGCTCAGTGGCTGCAGGTGTCACAGTCCTGCCCCAGCCAACACTCGTGCCAGGGCAGCCCAGCTCACGGCTAGGGTATGCTCAGACCTCAAAACCTCCTCCCTTCCTCCTGCACATTTCTATCCTCAAGTGCCTCAAGGCAAAGCTAGAGCTGCAGAGGCATTTGCTTTTCAGTCCAGCCCCCTCTGCATTCCACCTTGAAGACTTGTTAGCTGGCTGTGAACACAAACCTGCTGGTCATGCTTCAGGGGCCACTTGCTTCTGCTCAGCAAAGCTTTTCCACAGTTGTTCTTCTAAAAGAAGCCTTTTTTTTTATTTGAAATTTACAAGAAAGAGTTAGATAGCAAAAGTATCAGATTCCACTTCTTTCATCAAAATGGCCTAGTCATGTGTGGAGTGTCAGCAGTAACAATCCCAGTTCTTTGGTGCTCACAACCCCAAGAGCTCATGCTGCAGCACCAGATGAGCTGTGCAGAGTCCTGTGCTCTGTCACCCGCCCTGCAAGGGCTGCTTGTGCTGCGAGCTGAGTGTCAGCGGTCCTTCTGACTCAGAAGTCTGTCCCAAGGGCCCTGCATGTCCAGAGAAACACACTTACCTAATCACTTTAATCCCTCTATTCCCAAAGAAACAGGAGCTAAGACTACCTGAAGTTTCAGGAAGACTTTTCCAGCTGTGTTCTGCAGGAGAGGGAGGAACAGCACAGTGCCTGTGTAGAGAAGGAGCCTTCTATGGTGCTCTGAACAATGCGTAGGTCAGGCAAAGCCATAACTTGGTGGCAAATGTGCTTATGGGAATTCCACGGAGTTCTGGAGCTCAGCAAACACCTCAATCAAGACTAAGGAGTGGGACAAAAGCACTGCTGTGGTTCTGGGCTAGTTGGCAAAATCTCTCACTAGGGGGCCTCAGACCACAGTACTGGATGCTGAGCAGACCGGGGCAGGTAAAGCTGCCATCGACAAACCAACACCACATCTAAAATGAGACCCACCCTCCGAGCAAGAAGCTGCCTGAGGAGGTGCTCCCTCCCAGTCACTCTCAGCAAGCATCCTGGGGCACGGACAGCAGGCAGAGGCCACTGGGCACTCAGGTTCCCCAGGACCATTACCCTGGACTGTGGCCACAAGAGCATGCACTTATGCCCTGCCCGCTGCTGTTCCATCTCTGGCCTGGTCAAGAGACAGTAGAGCCCAGAAACCAAATGCCTCCTCCTGCAGCCAGCCAGCCAGCCAGCCAGCTTCTATAAAACCACTTTGTACATTTCCCCTAATTTCAGTTCAGTCATGGCAGATCAGCCTACAAGATTTTAATACAATTTTTTCATTGAGTTATACTAAATCCTTCAGGGAAGGAGACAAAACTATGTAGAATACATAAAAATTAAAGTAACACTTCTATTCTGCGTTTTAACATTTTATTATTATTTAGAGTTAACCTTTTATACTTCCAAATCATTTACTAATTTTACATCCCACTATCATATATGGGGGCCTTAAGCTACAGGAAACATGAGATCACTGTTTGTTTCATACATACTTGAGCTAAAATCTAATGGGGCACCCAGTGGTCATTGCTTCTCAGAGCCCAGAGAAATCAATTCACTCAAGGCACACTACAGGCTGCTTGTTCAAAGAGGACGTAATGATACAGATGATACATGGATTCCACTGCAATGCACCCAGCTCAGCTCAGGGTGTTTGCCCCCAGCAGAGCTTCTCCCTCTGCTCAGAGGGTCATTCCCATCAAATTTAAACACAACAGCTGGGAATCTGGGACATAAGAAGTTGGACAGTAAATACTGCAGCCCAAAAAAATCAGAAGAGCACATTTAAAACAGACAAGCTCTCAGCTGACATGCACAGAGCACCACTGCCTGTCAGTAGCAGTGGAGGCTAGCTGGAACTGCTTTCTTGCAAAGCATCACATATGAGTTGTTATTCCAGGGACAGAAAATGGGCTTGACAGATGAAGAGTTAAATTAATGATGACCCTTTCCATGTTAGGTGCCTGAGGGCTGGCAAACAGCTGCCACAGTTACTGTTCTCACACCTGGCCTGTCTGCTGGGAACCTGCAGGGCATCCCCTGCCCTCAGGAGAGTCCAGCCAGACCCAGAGCCAGTGTCTCAGCCCACTGCACCAATCCAGCTAGCTGCTGTGCTCCCGAGACAACTCACGCCACAGGAGTTAATCTAAGATCAGCCCAAGCTTCTGGAGGGAGAACCTGAAAAGCTCACTAAAGCCTCAGACGGCACAGCAAAGGGGAACTAGGGCTCACCTGTCCTGCTGGCAATGCCTGGTAGCCCAGGATCCTGTCAGTTCAGCTCTCATGGGATCAGAATCTACACGACTCTGAAGAAGCAGAAGGTGTTCCTGGTAGAGCACGTGACATGTGCTGTCACAGAGAGGAGCAGCCAGTGTAATCACCCTGTCAGGTCAAAGCAGCAGCTCCTGCCAGAGATGAGCAATTTGCCACTGAAGCCAATTCCTGCCAAAGGTGTTGGGGTGCTGCTGAAGCCTGTTACACTCAACATACAGCTGATGGGCTGCTACATGGATCTCTCACAGCTGTGTACTGATAGCTGATGGAGTATATCCTTAAAGACAAGTTTCCATCATTTACTATGTTTGTTTTCTCTTCCTGCTGCCTTTCCAGATGCCAAGCCTTCTTTAAAAAGAAAGCATATGAAGCACCATTTAATTTATAAAATACTACTTTCTTTCTGAAATTTCAGCAAAGCTGAAACTCGACTTGAAAATTAACATCAGCTACCTTTATTCTACAAATAATTAATTCGCTTCATCCAAGTGCTACCTTGGGAAAGAGAACAAGTCACAAATATATTCACCTGTCATTAAAAAAAGGCAGATAAAGTAAATAATTCAAGAGGTTTAAAAATAAATTCACACATTCATAGAAGCAGACTTCCAAGCTTCTTTTCATCTCCTCTCTGCAGCACCCTGCTGTAATAGAACAGTGATACAAATATAAAGGGAGAGAACACAGAACAAGTCCTGGGTTTGACTTACTTGCAAACCAAAGGAGTCTGTTTGCAGGGACAGAGCCCTGTGGAATACACACAAAGGCTCCTGGATTTGCAGTTGGGCCCAAAGGAACCAGACTCTTGATATTCTGGAAAAAAAAATGCAGGCTTTCAAAGCAGATCAGGCCCTTTTGACCAGATGGGGGAGGGAATCTGCAGTGCCTCCTGAGAGCTCTGTGGAAGGGAATATACAGCTGTGTTGTCTAACAGGAACTCCATCAGCTTTGCTGCTGCATTTATGATGCAGCATTCATTACTATTGTGGTTTCAACTGGTATTTTCAAGCCCTACATTTATTCTCAGCATCCTTACTAGAATGAAATAGTACTGCAGGTGCATCAATGAGGGAGCTGACTGCCCCTGCTCTTCCCAAGGTTCTGTGTGTTTCTGAAGGATGCCAGGAGAAGGGCATGTGCCTAGCTCCACTGCTGTGGACCTCTGTCCCAGGCTGGGCCTGGGACTGTCCAGAGCTGGGTGCTGCCAGACCTCACCATAGTCCTGTGCCCAGGAAGACACTGCTCAGGGACTTGCCCCAGAAGACTGTCCCTTCAGCAGTTAAAAAGCATTTTAGAAATGATGGGCTTGGAGATCATCGCTAGAAAGAAGGAGGAAGAGTCTCTCCTGGCTCCACTATGCCCAGGATATTCTGAACCAAGGCACTAAGACTGCACAGAATTGATGTTCTTTCCACATACCAGTATGTGCCTGACTATTCTACACAGAATTGAGAAACATCATTCCTAACACCAGTTGATAATGATCCATGACTTTTGGTATCTTCAAAACATGTAAAATTATATTTCCTGGAGTGTTTGAAAATTACTATTTGCTAATGGCTAGCTAAATGTCTTTAAAGCCAAACATCTTTCCAGGGGTGTGTCAAGTAGCTCAGAGAAGTCACCATCCCTTGGGGTAGAGGAGTCACAGCTCACACAGACTTGGAGGAGTCCCCAGTTCAGCACTCACAGACTGAGGAAGAGAACTGTGCAGAGACAGAGTCCCAACAAAGAGCTGCCTTTAAAGTAGACAGAAAACAGGTGGTATTTGGCCTATATTATTCCAAGTGCTGATCCTTTATTTTCTCCCTTGCCATCCACCAAGCTATCCTCTCCACTTACAGGTCAAATCTGATTTATTTCTGAGAAATCCTTTTTTATCTCTTTCATAGAAGCAGCAACAAGAGTGGTAAGGTCTTAACTCTCTTAGAAATGCAGTTCCCTGAAAGTGTTCCGTCTTGCAGAAGGATACAAAGAAATCAGGCAGCTGTGGGTGCCCCTCCTGGGGTGTGCAGCAGGAGCAGGACAGTTCGGGTTATGCTGCTTCGTGACCTGTGATGACGGCTGAATGCTGGGGGTCTCCCAGGAGCTGGCTGAGCCAAGACTGCAGAGGAGTTGGTAAAGATGTGCTCGGGATCTAGCATGGAGGTGAGATGGATGTGGATCTGGAAGCCTGGCACAGAGCCCTGTGGTTATCTGCTAGGGGTGAGGGAAGAGAAGCCCTATGTCAGCATAGCTTCTGTCAGAACTGCTCTCAGTCTGCCTCAGCAGCCACCACTCCTCTGCTTGGGAGGAGGGAGAAGAGCTTCACTTTGACAGAATTTCATTTGTTCTCTTCTGTAATCCCAGCAGCAGGATGGAAGCAGATAATGTGCAATTTGTTTTAATTCAGCTTTATCTTGTCAGTCCTAGCTATAACATTGCAGCAAACATCATTCAGAAGAATAAAGATGTGATGGAGCAGGGTGAGAATCTGCAAAATCTATTGATTACATCACAAGTCATCACTATAAATATTTGAAGGAGAGAAAAACTCTTGATCTAAACATGTTCATGTAACAAAATGTGCAATTGAGAGTGAGTGAGAGATGGTTCTAACAGGACAGGGATGCTAGAAAGCAAAGCATTTAAGCTGCTTAACCTTCAACCCAAATAACATCCATTAAATGGAGCACTGTGGAAGTCGCACTGAGAAATACAAAAGGCTTGGTGTGCAGGAGCCTCAGAAGCACGTGAATGAAGTATGTCATGAAGGAAGCACTGTGTTTCTAATCACTATAGAGCAACTAAAGAACTTTTCTACAGCTCATGTTGGGGCCAAGAACTGCTGTGAAAATGAGGAAGCCTAGAATTGCTGGGTGGAGAAGGGTGCTGACAGCCATTACAGACAGGAGAACACCAGTGTAGCACTGCAAACCCTGCTCAGTATTCCAGGTTTGTCATTGTGCCACACTTCTCACTGCGGGAAGCAGAGAACAGGGATGTCTGGCAATCCCTGGCCTGCCTGTCCTTGGAAAAATCCTGGGCTCTTGTTCTTCTTAAGAATAAAGTAAAATTCTGGGAAAAGGCAATGCATGCTGTCAGCGTGGCAGTCAGTAGCAGCTGAGGGTCTTCTCACCAGGTCTGCAGAAGTGATGTACACAGCCAGTGGCTGCCCTCCCAGAGCCAGCACCTGTGGCCACAAAGCCTGTTCCTTTCCTTGTCTGTAGGGAGCAACCCTGATTCATTCAGTCAGTTTGTATTGATCCTCTTTTTGTTATTTTTGTGAGAAATTAATTGTGAGGCAAGTTTTCCTCTGTTTAAACTTGGGGAGATATTGTTCAAATACTTGTCATGATGCTACTCGCTCTGACAACTTTATTAGATAATAGCCACAGACAGTATAGATGTGCACAGTCAGACCTTTAAAACTATGTGTGTTCCCATAAAAATGATTGGGTATAAAGCATTATTCTAGCATTGTTGTGATTGTACCACAGGACCAAGCAGCCTAGAAGGCAGATGTGAACTGAAAGCATATCAGTAAGTGTGCCCTGATCCTCCCTGTCCTCCATGCCCAGCAGGGAGGAGCCAGACTGGTATCTGCCTGCAAAAGCAGACAGCATAGAAGAGGAAAGCATAGCTCTACTGAAATTCAATCAACAAATTATATGCAGACATCCTAGCTCTCATGGGGAATGGCCATCTCATATTTCCCTCCTAAACCAAACATGGCTCTTCCATCACTTGAGGCACATTCTGCCCATGACAATGTCCCTGACACAAGCTGTGGAAGTGCCCAGGCAGACATTGCTGGGACTGCCTTTCAGTATGACATAGCCAGAGCTTATGGCCTTCTAGGGCCTCTGGTAGCCCATCCCTGACCCCAGATCTCCTAAAACAGTGTCCAAGGACACTGTGTGCTGCTGCTATGAGCACTCATGTGCACAGCAAGCTCTGTTTATGGCATAGCCTCACAAGATGATCACTGAGGGCTCTCCTGTTTTTCAGAATGTTTTAAAAGACTCCACTGTGTGCAGCTTGGAGGGGGTTTGATCTGACTGTAAAGCAAAGGACAGTTCCTCTTTAAAGCAAAACTGAAGGTATAATTGATGATATTAGCACCCCTGCTATTCTAATTCCAAAAGAGAAACTGTGTTTTTGTTAATTCATTAGCCAGTGCCACTAACTACCATTAGTTCATTCTCGCATTCCAGTTCTAACTGGGACGTCAGATAATTTATAGATTTGATTGCTTTTTATCTTGTCAGCAGTTTAAGAACCCCATCTAGCTAGAAGTGAAAAAGAGTAAATGTTCTGCCAGGTATGGATGGCTCAAGTAGGCACTGGTAAGGGAAGATAATGAGGAAGATCATTGATGATTGCAAAAATGAAGAACAGATGTTCCGCATATTGAGGAGCTGTTAAGTATCATTCCAGTGACCTGTGGGAGTGGCAGATTCAAATGACGAAAATTACCTGTTCCAGCAAGGTCATTTCTGCTTTAATGTAATTAGTTGTGCCAGGATTGATAAAGAAGAAAAAAGAATACAACCTGGCAATGAAGCATCATTACCTCATCACAAGATTATCTCCTTGAGTTCAGGCTTCCTCAAAATCTCAGCAGAGTCCAGTTCATACATAACACAAGATTTTGTTCCTTCCTTTTCTGTGATACAGAACAAAAGGGGATGTGTCTTTTGAACCCAAGACCCAAATAAGAAACCATTTGGTTTCAGAAAAAAAGTTGGCACTTCATCCTCCTGAGAAGCAGGAGAATGGTAGAGATTCTAAGAGATCCTGACCCAAAACAGCATCTAAGCAGGTCCATGCACTGAGTGGCTGAAATTATACTGACTCTAACTACCCTCACTATAACCTGGATAACTTTTCCTGGGGCTGCATCAGGCTGGATTTTGGTCTAGTAACTAAAAAATAAAATCTTATCAGATTTGACACTGGTTTTCTGGACTTGACTGAAACAGGTGTTCCTGGGAGCTTTTGAGAGGACACAGACATTTTTTTTATGTACATGTTTTTAAGACTGAAACAGGAGCCTGCTGATGAGTCTGCAAGCCATGCCAGCTGCCTGTGCTTCAGGGGCACATTGTTGTTGATGTCACCAGGTCATCCTAGGAAAAATTGATGCAAAGTCTTGACATCCACAGACGGTACAGCTGCAGCTCCTGAGCGCAGCAACAGACACCTCCCCTGAGATTCTCTTTGCTCCTCAGACTCTGCCTTGCCATGGCACCTCAGGCAACAGAGAGTGAAGAGCCTCTGCCCACCCTGCTCTGCTCTGCACAGGGCTCATGGCCTCTGGCCTGCCTTGCCCTAAAAATGGGAAAGATGCCTTCTGGCCGCAGTAGGAAGAGTCAGCTGTGTACCATGGCAGGTCGAGGGGCCAGCAGTACCTCACTGAGGGTAAGGACCCACGGGAAGCCCCTGGTGGAGCAGAACAGAGCAACCATGACATAGTGGGGCCACCCAGGAGTGAGTCCCCACACCCAGGTCCATCAGCCACCAGAGACCTGCTGCTATTGGCCCCCATTCCCAGCTCTTGGAGGACACCTGCTGCCACCAGCCCTGGGCTGGGCAAGCTCCTGGGCTATGCAAGCCCCAGGGCCCTGCCTCACAGCAGCAGGGAGGCACAGGGGTGGCAGGCCCCCAGGCTTTGAGCCCTGCACTGGGCAGGTGGGCAACACCAGCCCTAGTCCATCTCGAGGGCCCGCCATCAGCTTCTCCCACCACTCCATAGAGAATGCTACATGTCCCTCCCCTTATTCTCAAGAAGTGCAACATAATGGAACGAAAAAATGAGACTTCTGAGTGCATGCAAATGGCTCCTGAAATCGGCAGGAAACCCACTGAAAAGCTTGCAACACATCCAAGTAGTCTAAGGATATGTGTTCAAACAAACAGCTGTTTCTAGAAGCCCAGTTCCCACCTCGCCCTCTTTCCTCCACAGTGTGTCAAACCTTCACCATAATTTTCCACCTGTTCGCACTTCACGGGAACCAATCCTTGCTCATCCTAGTGTCAAATCTAGTTTCAGTTTAAAAGCAAGAAATCACAGTTCAATTATTTTGTCCTTCAGACCTTTATGCTATCTTTTACAAAAGTTTTTTCAGATATGAAGAATGATCATTGGCTGACCCAAAAAGGAAATAATTGACTGACAGCTGAAAAAACCCTTTTAAAGACAACAGTGTCAGTCCAGTATTTTTCACTCTGAAGACAAAACCCATTTTATCAACACCCTGAAATTATTTTGTCAACAAAATTCATTTTGTAGCATTACCTTCATCTGTCAAGCAGATGAGTTTCTCTAGAGTGTTTTAAAACCATTTTGCTAACACAACTAATTTCTGTAAATTAAAATTTTGCCTTTTAATTATACTTGTGTGAAAGTGTTGTAGTACGGACACAGGAAGGTGTGAACAGCACTGCCATGAGCTCAGGCACAAGCAAGATGCTATAGGTGCAGAACAGTTTACACAGATTACACCGGTCCAGCACGAGATGGGAAGAGGAGGTGAAACAAGAATCCTGATTGAGTGAATCATGATTTTACAAGTTACTTCATCTCACTGAAATCATTTCAAGGAGCTTTACACAGAATACTGAACAGCAATTAGAGCACTGTGTGTGTGCATACACAAAACAAATCACTATCACCCTGCATCAAGCACAACCTTTGAGATGGTTCTATCACTCCATGACATGGATGACATGGATGACATGGATGACATGGATGACATGGATGACATGGAAGATGGATCAGTTCCCAGGTGACAACAACATGCACAGCTATCTCAGAATGTCCTTTTATACACCTGGTATGTCCATGCTGGTAGGAAACAAGTGCTGTGGTTCTATGACATATAGGAGATTTTCAATAGGATTTTTCAAAATGCCCTCATGACTTACACACTGAATTCTCAAATATTTTTTACATTTTCTCTCAGAATCTCTTGACCACTTTTCTGCTTGAATTTAGATTTCTAGTGGGTATGTAAATGGATAATTTTCCTTGTGCCCACTTTGGGTTTTGATAAAATGATCCATACAGAGGTCAGAAAACTTTCCCAAGAACATGCATTCAATCAGCACCAGGAATCAAACCTAAGCTCCCTGGCCAGAAGCATATGCCCCTTGGTAACAATCCCAGGGAAATCTACTGCCAGAATTACATCTGCATGTGCCTGGATGAATAATGAATGAGCTGAAACCTGACCCATCCTCTCCCTGTCCTATCTGTGCTGGGGCTTTGTAACCACTGCCACTCTGCCCCTCTCCCACTGCTGCCTTCTTACCAGTTCCTGATGGTGCCAAGTCACATGACTTACATAGACTTGCTCCCTCTAGGCTCCCTTTTGACACTGAATCTTTAATTCATTAATCTGTTTTTTGTATTTCTAAATAGAAACAGACATGACTAGTGTGGGTGATCAATACTCTGTTCTCTCATTCCTCTCAGTTCCCATCATTTTAGAATCTCCTTTGCTTTTAATCTTAGGTTTTTTAATAGGAATTCATTTGGTGAAGAATGTGACACTTCTTTATGGCAGCCCCACACTAGCAGATTTAATAATTCATATCTGCATTGGTCACTTTTAACTGAAACTACACGTTCCAGGTCTGCTCCATGACTTTGCATTCTTGTGAGCCAGGAATAGCTTTGGCCTGCTCCAGTGATCTTCTGTTGCATTACCAACACACATTACCTGTCAAGACTCCAAATATGCCCTGCAAAAATAGTGAAGATCTCCTTACACTGATCTTGAGAAGATTCCAAAACAGACTGTACGTGAAGAATGAAACCTAACAGACTGCTGCTAGAGCAAGACATAACAGACCCACCAACAAGATACAGCAGTAAGTGCCCAGATATATTGGGAACACAGCCTGTACAGTGCCAGAGCAGCAGGGCTATGACCTGCCCTTAGAGCCCTTAGAATTGTCCATTGTGGCACACCACAGGGCCAATGGTAATGGCAATCCTGGTACCAGCTTATCACAGCAGAAGAGCAAATGCAAGTTACAGAACAGACTGTATTTCTAGCAGGCTGTATTTCTAGTTGAATTCATAAATTATTACTATTATTACTATTATTTCATTTACATGACAATTTTGGCAATCTGTCAGCATTTACAGCATTAGTGTTGGTGTGGGATCACCTGAAACAGGAAGAAGCAGCTGTATGCAGCTGGCAGGTTAGGGAGGGATAGAGCAGGGATATCCTCTCCATCCAACCGGCTGCAGAGCCTCAGACACAATGTAAGCACTGTTGTCACACCCAGCCTGGACATGCACCTGACAGCCTGACCCTTCAGGGAGGTGGAATAAGAAGGCCTAATGCAGACTGGTCAGCACTCTGCAAATTGGCTCCATCCAGAGCTTGCAACTTCTGCTGCTGTAGGGCACATACCAGGAGCATCCATGGATTTTCTGATCACAGATCCACCTGGGTAAGTGTACCTAGGCATCCAGCCTGTGAGGTCAGAGCAACTGAAGAGTTAAAACAACAAAACCCAAGCTGACAGTGCTGTAGGCGCAGTGCCCTTGCACATGCTGAGATCACCTGCCACCGTGGTACTCAAATGGCAGTGGTCAGGGCTTTACCACAGAAGGAGAAGCACGTTCATCTTGTATAAATTGTTTTGATATCAACTGTCAGGTGGACTTTGTTAGAAAGCAAAGCAACAGGACTTGACTTAAAGGAGAAATTTGAAGGGGTTCCAGTGGTCCTCAAGAAATAAGGACATCCATGTATAATCAAGGACAAAAATGAGACCACTGGGTGTTATTTGTTCCCCCAGAACAGCACTTCTACAAAGACAAACCATCACATGGTACTTCCTAAGTTTTTCTACAGAACTTCTCCCCAGTCTCTGAGACCTGGAAAGGCAAAGAGGCCCAACAGCTACAGAGGAATAGGATAGAGAGCTCTGAGGCTGCCAAGCATCCTGTCCTCTTTATAGACATTTTCGATGCCAAGTGGAGTATTCAGTGGAATTTGGCAACAGGCATACCAAAGCACATATTCAAGATGAAAGGCAACAAGCAGTAAGAGAAAATAGCTTGTCAGAAAGCAAGTGCCAATCTGCACTCATCCTGTACTGTGAAAGTTCATCTGAACCAGCAGGTGCCAGGCTATGCAGATGCTCACTATTCATCATGGACACAGGTAGGCAAAGGGCTTAGATCTGTTACTGTGATATATTCTCCACACTCGGCCCAGCAGTGTAACATGCTTGTCTTGGCCAAACCAGCCATGCTAAAGCTCAGCACAAGCATCTGTAGTGTGCTGTGCAATTAGCCTTTGCTGTGGAGCCTGATAAAAACTCCTACATGCGAGGCATGGCAACATGGTGCAGGTTCAGAGAGTGGAGCGGAGGCCCTTGAATACATAAAAGCAGCAGGAAACAATGAGATGACAGGACGGAATGAGCTTCACAGTCCCTCTGTCTTTGAGGTAAAACCTCATGCCTTTATAAGAGAAGCATCTTTTCCTGACAGGCAGCCTAATTCTTGTATAGATTCTCAGCACAACAGCTCCCAGTTTTACTCCATGTGACTGTAGTGAGTTCTGTTTTACCCTTGAACCCTGTGACTTCTCTTGAAACCAACTGTCCTTTCCATAACTACCATGTGCCTTGGGGCAAGGCTTCTAAAAAAAAAATGTTTATTATTGAAAACATGGAAGTTCACAAAACTGACTTCAAGCAGCCCAGACAACAAAGGCAGATTACATATTTGCTGCAAATTCCAAAGAGAGAAAAGTACTGCTTTTGTGGTAGCAGGAACACCTGAATGAGACATTAATAATTCATTTAATCATAATTACAGAAGCTGTCCTTCTCTTTTCCTGAAATGAATGAACACATTGATAGCTGGCCCTCAAACTCTCCCTAGCTAAATTAGAATTGCTCTAGACTGGACTTCAAACCAGACTGATGAAAGCCTGCATTTTCTTTTGCTATTGCTGTAGTAAAAGCATAATGACCAAGGATGCTCCTCTTGGCACAGGAATTTGTTCTGCATAAGAGGTTATAAACCATCCCAGGCTCAGCTCATCTAAAGAGAAAGCTGCATAAGAACAGCCAGATGGCCCTACCCTGTAATTCTCACTTCATCCAGAGAGAAATATACTGTAACCTATGAGGTCCTTCCCAGCTTTTACTTTGGTAGCTTTGGAAGGGGAATATTTTTCCCTTGAGTCATGAAGAATCTACTCCTATCTGTAAGTATAAAGGCAGAATTGTCTCTGTCCAACATGGGAGCAGTTTCTGGCATCTTCTCATAGAAGCCAGTCCCCTACAGTCCCTCTGCTGCCAAAACCTTGCCATGTAACCCCAACACAGGATGATGCAGTCCATTCCACCTATTCATCTGCTCCTCCTGGTCCCTGCCCTCTCTGCAGCAAGTCATGGAAAAAAGCATGGAATCCATCAGGTAAACAAAGGGGCTAAGAAGTGATCACACTGGATAAGTGCCTTTAACTGATACACACACATTTGGCACTAGCTCCCTTGTCATCTAACTCCAGCAAGTATTTATTAATGAAACCCTCCTGATTGTTGATTCATTTGATTGTTAAAGCTTGTGGAACTTGGGCTATTATTATTCATTGTTATTAATGTTCACAACTCAGCCTCTCTCTTTCCAATATGCTCCACAGAGGAAATCGAAGGCTGAAGCCAATTGTTGCAGTAAATGAGTGATGGAGGTGCTGGAGGACAGGGTAGAGCCCATTCCTCTGGGACTGAGGCACGTTGTGGGGAGTACATTAATCTTCAAGCACAGGGACTGCAAAATGAGTGGCTGTTTCAAGCGGGTTCTCTGGTGTGTGCACTGCTTGCTCAGTTAAGTCACTCAGTTAGTCACCTAAAAAAATTGTCCATGCCAGTGACCAGGACCAGTGACCCAGGCCAGTTCTGATCTGTGTGCAGAAACAGGTCTAGACAGGTTCAACACAACAACCCAGACAGATGCTACAGGCCACATGCAAAGCCTTGCAGAAAACATAACTCCATGTGTTGGCATATACTGAGGAAAAGCAGAGCTGGATAACCTCTGGAAGTTCTCTCCACTCCTCTGCAACTGCTTATTCCTCACCCAAGGCCTAGGACAACACCAGAAGGACACAGCTGGTGGTATCCCAGACCTCAGGAGTACAACACCCCAATGTGCTGCGTCGGGGTAAACAGCATGCTGCTTGCTTTAGCATGCTCCCTCTCCTCCCCTTCTCCAAGCCTCCTTCACTTTTTCACAGCCTCTTTGCTACACAAATGTTTGCCCATTCTTGCATCACATATAAACCCTGCAGGCCAGGATGGTCCTGCTCCTGCCTGCCTGGTAGTTGGAATGCTTCTAAATGCTCAGCAGTGTTCCTATACCAGCTCTTCAGAACAATGTATTTGCTCATGCTATACCTTTGGAGTCTACAGAGCCATCACATACCATATTCAACCCATTATTCATCTCAAACAGAGAATCCTGCAAAGGAAGAGGAAATAAAAGAGAGTTTAATACAGCTTTACTAAAATGGAATTTGCCAAAGACACACAGAAAAATGGATTTAATTAGGGCTGCTAATGGAGAACAGTTTGTTCCTGTGATTTAAAACAGAAGTTAGATAGTGTCTGTAATTTCAACATTTTTAAATTATATATAGGGGGTTATTTCTCATTTCTACCTTAATTATAAAAATCCATCTTTATGAATCACAATTTTAAGGCAAATAAAGCAAAGGCAGTAAAAATGATGTTTTAGTTAATAAAACTTTTAAGAACCCACCAAAGAAGCAAAAGATACTTCAGCACATAGCAAATCAGAGTTGCAGGCAGTCCTCTGGATGCTACTTGAGGACAGCGTAGCAAGGTTAAATTTTTTACTTGGAAATAGGTGTGTAAAGGAAGGTGTATTCTGTTACAAAAATGAAAACAGGTGTAGTTTTTAGGAAATAATGGGAATATCCTCCATTTAATTTCAGAGATAGGTCTATCTAAATTGCAGACATTAATTGGCCTGACAGGTTCCAGCTAATAATCCCAAATTCTAGAATTCTCTGCTACCCATTCTTACACTGATTACTGTAAGATTTTCTGAATTGCCTGCAAATCATTTTTCCAGATTAAAGGGAACAAAATTATAGACTGTGAGCCTCTTCTGCAGCCTTTGGTTTTATTTTAACCTAACAAATGTTGGTTTTGTGAAATTTCTCCTGTTAGCTGGCTCTGACCACATGATCTAAGTAAATGAGTTCCAGCATTGTAAACCACTGAATAATTTAATTATAAATAGCCCAGACAACTGCTAAGCAAGCTGGGCCTAGCTGCTGTCACTGCTGCAGATTCTTCACCAATCATACTGCATTTTAATATTGCACTTTGGATCAGAGCAGAATCAATGAGTGAAGTTCAAATGTGGCACATTTCCTATTTCTCTGACAGCTTATTTCATGGATCACAGGGACCAAAGTACAGCTGCTTATTCAACAGAGGAAAGAATGAATCAATTTTCATTCTTTAACACATTGTGTGACCTATTCTCTTATGCTCTATCCTTTACAATGGCTTCAGTCTCTTCAAGACCTTCAAATTTGTCAGGTAGAGAAAATTTAAAGTAATGACAAAATGCCCTGCCCTAGGTCTGCTTCCAGCTGACTGACTGCTCTGCTGGTAATAAGTCCAAATGGAAGCTATTACGTCACTCAGGTTGAATTAAACAGATGAATTATAGTCCTAGATCATTAAAAACGAACCAATCTTCTGGAAGATTTCTGTGATTTCACTCCAAGCTCCCCACAAAAGGCACTGGAAACCACAAAGCTTTTGATTCTCATGTGCTCCAGTTTCTTCCCCTACTTCAAACATGAAGGACAAACATGACAGGATGGCAGGCAGGCAGCACCTGCTGACCTGCACACTGCGCTGGTCACTGCTGTGTCTGCCCCACGCAGCAGCAGTGAGGCCAGCACAGGGCACCAACGCCAGTGGGCAGACAGGCACAGAGGTGCAGGGTCCCCTCCCCACCCACCATCCCAGAGACCCTGCCACACCAAGCAGGGATACCAAAGCTCTACTGCTCTGCTCACCCCACCAGACTCCCTATAGTTAGCAGATAATGTCACAGTTCTTTAAGCACTGCCAGCTGGGCAAAATTAACACAATGAAATGCAAAATTTTGCAATTTCAGTGGGATTTTTTTTTTTTTTTAAATTAGATATAGCCCTAGGTATTGTGGTTTTAAATACCTTCTATGTAACTTGTGCTTGTCTTCTTCTACTATTAACCCCGGTTCACTGGTGAAACTTGCAAAGCTCCTGTCTTTGATAACTTGCTAGCAGCTTGTGCTTTTTACTGTAATCAATTTTCAGATAAGGAAGGTTATATTCTGAAAAGGAGAATGGAGCACAGGGTGAGTGCTGTGGTCACCCTCGGCAGCCATGGGCACCACAGGCACCACGCTGGTACCCAAGAGTCAAGGCAGCACGGGCCCCTGCAGTGGGCAGCAGCCTGGCACCAAAACAGGGGGGCAGCTGAAGTACCAGACAGATGGTGGACCTGACAGCATGGCCTGAACTAGAAACTCTGAAAGGGAAGAACAAGAGACTTCTACCGGAAAAGAAGATTTCTCGATCTCCTTTCTCAAACTCTTCTTCTGCCTCATTCTACTTTATGACTGACCCCACGAGGTTTGCCTGGCCTTAAGACATAAAGGTAATAAATCCAGCTTTACCAGGATATTACCCAGATGAAACACACATATCTCAGCCAGCTTTATTTGCTTCTCTTTCTGCATATCCAGTAGTTCACATCTAGGGCTTTCAAAGCAGCGGATTTAACAAATATCAGTACTTCAGGACATATGGGCAGATAAATTGCTTTTTCCAGTTCATAAGATGAATCTGGGACAAGCATGGGCCTCTAAATGATTGCAGCAAATGTTCTAGTCCAGACCTGTGTTTAAGCAGGCCATGAGATGTAGCAGAGGTTGCTGGTTTGATTTTTTTGGCACTGAAAGACTAATTTTCCTTTTTTATTTTCCTGCCTTTTGTGAAGGAAGGCCAAAGACCCATCATAGCTCAGGATGGCTCAGCAGTAGTAGCCCTTCCACTTTCTGCTACAGTCTGGAAGCAAACAGGGCAGTCAGCTTCTAAGAGCTGCTGGCTGAACTGTTAACTCTTCAGTATCTGCCATCTCTTTCCTTACCCAGCCAGGAGTGTACTACAGCTAAAGGAAACACCTGAACTTCCCACTGATCAGGTTTTGGCACAGTTCTGGAGGACTGTAATGTGGGATGGAGGCTGAGTGGCCAGTCAGATTAGACAGTCAGATGCTGAACAAGTGGATATGGATAGTGTTCACCAGATCCTCTTTGGGTGCACTAATGAGAACTGTGCATGCAGCACTGAGTACACACTACCATAGAGGTTATGCTTGGCATGCCTGTCACCAACACCCATTTGTCTCCTGGCTATCAGAGACAAATGCCCATTACACTCTGGTGAAGTAATGTTCACAATGGAGTTCTAACAGGACCTGTTCCCTTCATACACTGTACAAATTAACACTCAGCAGCATTTGAAAAATGGCCCTAATCCCTGTTCACATGGGGAGTTTGTTCCCAGGGCAAAATGCTGGATTATGACAACAATATATACTTCAAGTGGGTGAAAACGAATGAATAACAACACTCTGACAGTGCTGCTTTTCCTGAGTGCTTAGGAGCTGGGTAAAACTGACAGTGCAAGAAGAATATGGCACTGAGATGTTACTATGCATGGCTGGTCAGGAGAATCCAAACTTACTGGCCATTACAAATGGGTAAATTCTAAAGGCTGCATTTGATTCTGAGCCATACTTGCTCTCTGAGGAAATAGGGAAGGCTCAATAACATGAAGGACTGAATAGTAGGTAGTAGTCCCATTTATAAAGAAAGCATTGGGTGATTCTAGAAACAAAGGATGTGAATGTGCGTGTTGCCTCTGTGTCCTCAAGAGCAGGCGGATTCCCCCGCCCACGCCCAGAGAATCCAGCCAAATGGAAGTGGACAATTCACCTACAACTGCAATCAGGAAGGCAGGACTGTCCCCAGCCGGAGGGATCACCAACACACACCAAATATTCACTAGCCCATTCTCATAGCATAGGAATCACAAGGTGCTAGGGAAATTATTTGCTATCAGGCTGACAGAGGAAGGCCAGTGTGACCCCAGGATCACATGTGGCTCTTTACCTGGAATCCTGTGGAGCCCAGATGTACTCAGGATTTCAACAGGTTTCAGAGACACTCCTTGAACCCCACTTGCTCGTTCAGAGCAGTGGTCGAACACAGACGCTGCTCCAGGACTCTGATCATGATCTCAAGTACTCCTCACCTTGTCTGTTACAGGCTTTTCACAAGCATCTGCTAATGGCTGTGGCCAAAGAGAGGCCCTAAGTCAGCCAGCCTCCCATGCCTCAAGGAGCTTTCTCTCCGATTTCTTCCATGGTGGGTCCTTGCATAGCTTATCACTGCCAATACCCAACAGCAGCACTCCCCAAGCTCAACAGAGGATCGCCAGCAAGGGGGAGCCCCTGTGTCTCAGTTACCTCTGCCCATCCCTCTGTGGCATGTCCCCTACACCTGCAGCATCAGGTAGGCTGTGTCATCAAAGAAGGCTTGGCCTGCAGCAGCAGGCAAGGGTCACTCATTCCCCAAGACTTGACACAGCTGCACCTTGTTCCCACTTCAGTTTAAAAGCAATCAAGGGCAGCTCTTCTCTGTCCTCAGAAGATACAGAGCATGTCCCTTGTACCTGTACCTCTTTCCAGGAGTAGAGATTTCAGATAACCGTAACCTTGCAGTGCATTATCCCAGTGAAATCATGGTTGCAGTGATGTCAGGATGGTCTCTGAACCTCTTACCCCAGGCACTCTCCTCCCCAGGAAGAGCTGGTTCCTGTAATTACAAAGTGGAGTTGTATTAGAGGAAAACTAATCAGCTTGCTGGATGCCAACAAATTAAATATTAATCTAACTATTGTGAACACAAAAATATTCATCTTCAGATATTTTCTGGCACAAGTGTCAAAATCAGAGTGGAACTAAGCCTTTATTCATTTTCCATTATCAACTTAGATAAAAACACTCAAAAAATGGGCAATGATGTGCAGAAACCACTCAGCACAGATAATTACAGAGTAAGTTTAGGCAAATAATCACTTCTAGAATATGCTTCAGATCAAGATAACTCTGACTGGCTTGTTTCCTTGCCTTGTTAAATCAGGCGGATTCTCAGCTTTGCCTAATGGGCATGGTGCTCCCAGAGTCAGCATCTTTAACAATAGGGCTGTCAGGCAGGCATGCTTATCCCACCAGTCAGCAGCAGGACTGGGAGATGGGGGTCCCTACATGAGGAGAGCAAGACACAGCTGAGGCAATAGTGGCAGTTGGGGCAGGCAGCGGGCAGGGCAAAGTAGGGCATCTGTGGCAGCAGAGGGACAGAGAGCTACAAGCAAGGACACGCTGAAGAAGGATGAGCAGCTGCAGCAGCAACAGTAGAACAGGAAGACCAACTGAGGGAAGATGCAGCCTTACAGGGGGCCATTCCCTGCAGGATACCAGCTCTGGCCTTCGTGACGCTCAAAATGAGAGGCTCTTGGGGCTGCCCAGGAGTAGCTCCTGCACAGCATTCACACCCACCCTGCCCATTGCCACCAGCCACAGCCAGAGGAAGAAACCATACTGACACCAACGGATTCTCCTTTGTGGACAAGAGGCAATTTTCCACAGCTCTTCCTCTGGCATGTCAGGCCCAACCTTTCCAGGACTGCCAGTCCACGAGCTTTACACTCCAGTTTCAACAAAAGCCTGAGTGCTGCCAGCAGCCACGGCAGCAAGCAGGAAGGCCAGTTCCTGCTGGCTGTGGGACAGGTGCCATGGCTGCCATCGGTGCACCAGGGACAGCAAAAGGGGCACCCACCTGAGCCAGAACACACTCAGCTGCAGTCTGCACAGTCTGCACTCGCCAGTGCCTCACCACTGCATTTATTTTATTCAAAATGGAAAAACCTCCCCTTTATACTTCTAGTCAATAACCCTTATGTTCTAAATTTACATGGGAGTTTTCCTTGGAACTAAGGCAGGAATTATTTTTACAGCAGCATTCATGGATATTATCTCTTCTACTTATTATTAACTAAGTTAATTATTAATTTAGCTGTATGTCTTGGGGTGACAAACTGGCACACTGTAGTAAAAAAAGGGTGTTTTGGAATTCACCAATATCAACAAATCTTTTGCATTAAAGTACTGAACTGAAGATCTTCTAATGAAGAAGCAGCATTCACTCTTGCTTTATTTAAAGGAATTAAAGGATAACTATAGTTCTATGGATGCTTTTGTGCAGCTTCTTAAATTCAAAAGCCCGCCAGAAATCAGGCCTGACTTACAGGCTGCTTTATTATACCAATCCTAAAATACAGGAGTGGAGTGAAATAAATCAGGAGTTTAAAGAGCCTGCAGGCCCATCAGTAAGACACAGACCTTCAGAGATGGCAGCAACTCTGTTAGTTAACATGGTGCTCAGTATACTACTTCAAAATGACAGTGTCTCCCCCTGTCAAGAACAGTGCACCAGCTGAACCCTTCAGCAATGTCACAGAATGCTGCTTGGCAGGCTCTGCTCACAGCAGTGCTAGAGCTGCTTTGGAGACAAATGCAGAAATTCCATATTTACTTCCCTTAGCACATTCTGTGTCTATCCTTTCTCTGGCCATAATGATGAGCCTATATTCTGCGGAATGCTGAGCTGCACTACTGCTTGTCCTTAAGATCTCCATCAGATAGAATGCTATGGGGAAGTGCCAGCCATGGATTTTTCAGAGTGGTCCCCAAGATTTGCCTCACCATTGAAGATGCATCTCTAGAGCAGTAGCTGTTCCTGGGGATTACATATCCCAAGGCACCTCTCCCAGCTATTTATAAATTACATTGCTAAACAGGGATCTTCAGAGTTTCTTCTTCCACCAGTGTTTTTATTCTGATCCAGACTTTGACAAACAGTAGCTTCCCTTCAAAAAAGCATAGTCTGTTCTGTTTTCTAAATAATCAGCAATCTTTTGTCCATCTTGATTTAAGAAAGCCATGATCTTTGGGTGTATTCTGCTTAGGATCCCAAGGGCTTGGCACAAGATACTGACAGAAGCCAGTGAATTATTCCAGCTGAGCCTAAAAACAACTTGAGCTTTTGTCAATATAAACCCAAAATGACCATGCTCTAATTCTGGGAGAATTAGAACTCTGGTATTAGAAAGCATAGGTTTGACAAGACAAGCTAAAACCTACACTCTTCCGTTTCCAGTGGGTCTATGCTATATAAATTATTTATCAATATGTTCTCTTAAAGTAGTGTCTTTGTGCCTTTAATTTTCAATTCCCTTAATGCGAGGAGGATCTCTGCTGGCAACACATAAATTATTAACAGAGTTAAAACAATATTTGTTTTCCCCCAAATACATTTTTGAATGCTGTCCTCATACCAGTTAGGTTTTTCTGAAACTTTGATGAAGGTCTCTGATTTCCTCCAGACTCATGGTGGAGGCACAGGCTTGGCTGGGCTTTTGATTTGGCTGTGGGAGCACATGTGGCACCACATCCTCACACTGTTCATCCCACTGGGGCTGGGGGAGTGATCAAGCAAAACAGCTGTGATGAGGCAGGAGAAACAGCAGCATGTCTGTAATTGGGAATTTCAGTTGCTGAGTTCAGAGGTTCTGTTGCTTTAGTGTCTGCTCTACATTTTTTTATTTCAGCAGCTGTCCCTAGGCTCAGCAGAGAGAGCCCATGCTTCACTCTGCATGGAATAGTTTTCTCCTAACAAAGAAAAATACTGGGCAGTTCCTTTAATCTACAAGAGAGCCGTTTTGATTCAGCAAAAGGATACTTGAAACATCATGAGTTTAAGAATTTTATGCAATCTCAGCCACTTCTCCCTCTGCCAGGGAGCATATAAAAAATTAAAACCCCAAATATTGCCTCTTGCTCTTCTAGGCCCTAATTACAAATACATTTTCAAAAGGAGGGGTCAGCTTAAGCCTAATATTGTGCAAAATCTCATACTTTCAATAGTCTTCACCTGATGTGGATTGGTAATTGGAGCTGTGGAATCAATTTTTCCCACACTTGAAACACTCAAATGAGTATGAAATGTGGTTGCATTTGTTCCATGCACGTTTACAGTTCTGCACTTTGCTTGGAGTGGAATGATCATTCTGATGTATTTTTTATAACAGAGCAACATTTCCTCAGACTTTGATGTTTCATGTACAGAGCTATTATAACCATTTGCCATTTAGGTGCATGATCCATGGCTAATCTCCAAGGCTTTGATGCATGCAATAATTATTACTATTGATGTCATTGCACCATATTTAAAATATGAACATCTCCTTGTAAGTCTACAGCTAACAGAAAAGAAAGGAAACCAGTCCACACCAAGACTGGAAATTCCCTGTTGGTAAACATCTGAAAGAGTGTAAGATGACATTCCACAGGCTCCAGTGAGGCACTGACTGTGCCTGCAAGAGCTCCAAGAGCAGAAGGGTGATGCAACGCATGTGCTGGCCTCTGTCCTGATAACAGCTCTGGGAAATTGAACACTGGGGTCTCCAAATGCCATATTCTGACAATCTGTTTTTGAAGTTTGACCCTGAACTCAGCCATACGGCATGTTTCAGGTAACTCCTGCTCTTAGGTCTCTGAGTAATTTTATCTGTGGCCTGTGTCACTGGCATTCTGGAGACCAATATTCATTCAAACATGACTAAGCAGAACACCTGGAAGTGCCTCAGAGCTCTCTCCTGCCTTTTTATGAAATCTGGGTCTGAATAGATTGTTAATTGGGACATTGTCATGAATGTTTTCAATGAGAGCTGCAAATGTGTGTGCATGTATTAACATTTTCAACTTGCTAAAATGTACCTTACAGGTCTCTAATTACACTGAAACAAACTGCATTAATGTATTTAGTTAATGGTCCATTTATGCTACTGGCAACTGTTTCTGGAAAGTCAAATTAACAACTCTGAACATCTGACTAATAGGAAAAACATTATGTTTTGATTGTACATGAATGTTAATGGTTAATAAATTTTCAAACCTTCTGTATCAGAATGAAATCAATATTTCCTTTAATCACCTCAGCATAATGCTGTAACTGTAGAAAAACTTACTAGAAAATAATGATAGAAAGTAGACCAAGGTCTTCAGACTATAAAGGCACATGGGTCTGAATGCACTGGAAATAGTTTGCCTGGAGCATATAGGACAAGAGCAGTTTGATTCTGAAAAGTGGAAGGCTGAAGCTGCTAAGCTTGGCCTGTGCCCAGGGGTACTTGGGAGCATCCTGCAGCAGTCTGGCTTACACAGCAGCTGACACCAAGCTAATGCTGTCATCCTGCCAATCCTTACAGAGGGAGGTATGCCACCAACAAAACTGTGGCTCCTGCAAGCCAAGCCAAGTGCAAGGACCAGTATGTCAAGCCAGGGTCTGCCCTTGTGCTGCTGTGCAGTGAGATCACCTTTCCACACTTCTAGAAGAGGTGCTAATTATTGCCACCTCTGCCTTGCTCAGGCTCCACTGGTTGGTCTGACATGTTACATCTGAGTAGAAATTTCACTGACTTTATTACCTATGGACAGTGTTTTACATGGCAAGATCAAGAGATAGAACACAAAGAGTGATGAGCTGAAAAAGAGAACAAGAACAAAAAGCCAGCAAGGGCAGATGCAAGGATTGGGGGCTGAGGGCATGTGAAAGCATCAGCAGTTAGGGAAGAGAAGAAGCTCTTTGGAGGTACAAGGCAATTGCACTAAGACACTGTCCACTGCCTGTCTCATTGTGCCTCTCAGTCTTACGTCACCATTATGACCAGAGCTGTGGCCTTTACTGCCTCTGTGTCTTCAGAACTGCATGAGGTTGCCCTGCTCACATGGTCCTGACCTGTTCTGATGGCTGCAGAAGCCCTTCTCCTTGGGTCCCTAGGCACCTGGACAGCAGCTGGCAGTTCAGGAACTGAGCTGGGCTATGCAAACAGGCTACAAAAATTGCTCCCAAGACATTGGATGTAATTGACTATCTCAAAGAAAATATGGATCCATGAAGAGAAGTGAAACCAGAACTCTATCCAGGTCCTGACCAGGGAAAACCTCTTTCTGGCAGGTAGAAATTCCTTTATTTGCCTCCAAAGGCAGAGCTCTGCACAGGTCCTGGAGACCTGAGTGGGCACCCTAGTCTTTCCAGTATCCATCCTCCCCTCCTAACTGTTTTTAAGATGATCACTTTACATGCCTTCCTTTTCTTTCTAGTAATCTAACAAACTAGAAAGACTGTCACTGTCACAGCTGGTCCAGCTGTGCTGTACTGTCATCTCAGGCCACAAACCAGAGAGATACAAATGGAACTTTTTCCTGGATGAACGCTGTCTAATGTCCATGCCTGACAAACTGACAGCAGAGAAGACAGACATGACAAGAGCTTGCTTTACAGATCACTTTATCACCTTTCCAGTTAATAGGGTTCTGGTGGCAAAATTATTGAACTTTCCAGTTCCATCTTGTAGGTAATACTGCTGCTTCCTTCATCCAACGCTGAGAAAAATTAGTAAGTTTGACCTACATCCTAATAAAAGCTGAAATTGCTCCTCTTATCAGTGTGCAGAGTACCAAAAAAGTGACTGCAGGGAACCAGATTCACAGCTGGTGTAAATCATACTAGCCCCACTCTTGTGTGTGGCGTGGCTCACTGTGGAGCTATCCCAGTACCACAAAAAGGCCTTGGCAGAGCTCATGTATTTCTATTTCACCTCTGAAACAAATGAGCCAAATGCAGCATCTTGATTTTTAGCTGGTGACAAGACACTTAACATGCTTCAGCAAGATGAGACAGAGCTCCCAGATGTCATTGTCACGTCAGGGCACTTCATTTGATTTCCTCAACAGAGATCCTTTGTAAAGCTGCATTTTGAAGGAGAGACCAAGTTAATCTAGAACTGAATCAGGCATTTCATTCTGCAATCCAGCAGTACAGATTAGAAAGTACTAGGAAGGAGGTTAAGCAAATGCAGAAACTTTCTGAAAGGGCAGTATCAAGCACCTGTCAAGCACAAGCAGTGCCTCTCCACAACATCCTGAGGTCACAGTCCTTCTGCTGGGAACAACTACCTCACAGAAGTCCTCCTTGGCTGCCAGGCCACTTCCCAGGGGATTAGATAAAACTAATCACAGTTTTAAAATTATGTGGCAAGCGTTATATAGAGCAAGTTCAGAATGCAGATGATCAGTAAGCAAGCCTGGCCTGCATTCCCTTCATTCTAGACCTGGCCAAGAGACCCTCTGAGCTGCATTTAAGGATGACACAGTCACCTGAGAAAATCTGCAAAAGAATCTCTGGGATATTTAAGAATGCAGGTGACAGCATAGCACAGAACAGTCTTACTTTAGTGTAGATTGTCAGCAACCCTTCATGATTCAGGTTGTTTAAAATAAAACAGAAGCACCAATGGGGTGCATTTTCCATAAAAATACGTTCGTGTATCTAAATTTGGTTGTGGTGGTTTGACCCCAGCTGGAGGCCAGGTGCCCACCAGAGATGCTTGATCACTGCCCTTCACAAGTAGACAGGGGACCGAAATTATAACAAAAGGCTTCTGAATTTATATATGGGCAAGGAGAGGTCACTCACCCATTAATGTCACAGGCAAAAAAACTCGATTTGAAGAAATTAACTGTCAAAATTTATTACCAGTCAAAATCAGAGCAGAATAATGGGAAGCAAAAAAAATCCTAAAATTACCTTCGCACCACCACTCCCTCCTTCATGGTCTTAACTTTATTCCCAATTCTCCAACTGCTCCCCTTAGCAGTGCAGGGATATGAGGAATAGGGGTTACAATCAGTTCATCCTACATGGTTTCTACCACTGCTTCCTTCCCCTGATCCAGCAGGGAGTCCCTCACAGGGATACAATCCTCCACAGACTTCTCCAGTGTGAAGGGCTTCAGCTCTTCATAAACTGCTCCAGCATGGGTCTCTTTCCAAGGTGTCACCCCTTCAGGCACAGCCTGTTCCAGCCTGGGTCCGCCACAGGGTCACAAGTCCTGCCAGCAAACCTGTTTCAGCATTGACTCCTCTCCACAAGACCCTGCTCCAGCCTAGGCTTCTCACGGTGTCACAGACTTCTTTGGGCATCCACCTGCTCTGGCTGGTCTCCTCCAGAGGCTGCATGTGGGTTACTGCTCCCCCACTAACCTCCACAGGCTGCAGGACACAGCTCCCTCACCGTGATTTTCACCACAGGCTGCAAGGAAATATCTGCTCTGCCACCTGAAGCACATCCCCCCACACTCCTGCAATGACATTGGCATTTGCAGATATGTTCCTCTCATGTATTCTCACTCCTCTCTTCTCCACCTGCAATTACCTCTGAGTAATAACTTCTTTTTCTTTCTTAAATATGTTATCCCAGACGCCTTAGTGCAATCACTGCTGGGCTCAGATTTGGCCAGTGGCCTGCAGCCAGCTGGCATTGATTCTCTTGGACTTGTGAGAAACTTCTGGCAGCTTCTCACAGAAGTTCCTGTTACCATCCCCTGCTACCAAAACCTGGCCACACAAACCCAATACAATGGTGTGCAATCCCATTCTCTGGCATAACAGTGGTAACACATTAACCTTAGCTCTGTGTGCTTGACCTTTCCAGTGTCAGCCTTGGCTTTTTAACTCTCTATTCAAACTTAACCTCTGCAGGAAGCAGAATGAAAAAGGCTTGCTGAATACCTGTGGCATTCTGTCACTTAGTAACTGCCCAAGTCTCACTGTGCAAAGAACACAGCAAGACGAACAAGCCTCACTAAGAGGGAAGCATTATAGGAACCCATAATGAAAATTCAGTGTTGACCTTTTTAGGTTTACATTGGAAATAATTATTGTTATTACTAAACATTTGGCTTAATTTTAAAAGTGAATATAACACTGAGAATAATGGTGATATTGTGTTACCTTCCCCAATGTGAGCATCAAAGGTAGAAAGTTGTGTCTAACTCACAAGTCTACAGATGGGATGTAGGTACCCACATAGCTTCTGAAGTCTAAAATGAGTCTCTGGAAAGGATCCAGGTACCCCTCAAAAAGAAAGAGGAGGAAAAAAATCTGAGCTGTTGCTGTCCTCGTCATTCGGTCAACAAATCAATGAATGAGCTCAATATCTACCATGAGAGCTTCAAATGATGCATCATTTCATCATCCTCAACGAGTTACTAAGTAGCTTCCCTGCCTTTGATTTCTCTTCCACAGAAATAGAAACTTCTTCTGAACAATTTGACAATACAGTGGCAGAATAGGCTCTGCACAAGTTCACCGTAACTCCTTATCTCCTGCCAGCCAACAGAGATGGTAGAATATCTACGGAAAAGTAACTGTGCATCCTAGACAGCAACAACTACAGCCAGTGCACAGCAAAGTCACAGACAAAATGAAGAAGGATGAAATGCCATGTATGGAAAATTGCAACTACCTTTTCTTACTATCTGAGGTTTCTCATTTTGCTGCACAATCACTGTTACATGCAGTGAACTACTAGCTGTTAGGCCACAGCTTGCTGTAGCTGAAAACAGTACACATACACACTGTGTGGAACTGTCTATAGCAACAGAAGTTTATATCCCACTGGACACTTTT
Source organism: Notiomystis cincta (assembly GCA_013398075.1). Lineage (NCBI taxonomy): Eukaryota > Metazoa > Chordata > Aves > Passeriformes > Notiomystidae > Notiomystis > Notiomystis cincta. Next base: position 380,473 of record VZRX01013797.1, read on the forward strand.
CTTCTGAATACCAAAGCAGAAAACAGCAGCTGATTCCTACAGAGCAGAAAGGTTGAGCGCGTGATAGAACAGCATTCAGACCTTCATCATATTACTGCATCTGAGTGGTGCTTGTAAAACTGTCCCTGCATGATGCCTCCAGACAGACTTCTCCTCCTTTTCCCCAGAGGCCTGAAAGCATCTCAGGGCTAGGTTCACAACAGCTCTCCCCAAGCAGGTAAAGAATGAGACACCAGAACCCTTTTTGCCTACTCAATCCTCCCTCTCTTCCTGTCCGGGATCTTTTTGACCAACTAACTATTTAGAAGAGTGGACAACTTCAGCAATAAGGAGCAGTCCCAAATTCTTACAGCAAAGTGCAAGTTGTTTATCATCTGGATACACAGAAGAAATACCTGTACAGTATATAAATCACCTGTCATCATCTTCTCTGGAAAACTCATTATTATAATAGTCTAATCATTGTGATATCCAGTGGCATTATTCCTGCTAACATTAATCCTTATTAGTTCATCTAGTATTAATGTGCACATCACAAGTATTTCCACATGATTTTCCAGGCTCTTGTTTGCTTAAGACCATCCTGTTTGCTGCTTCAAGAAAAAACCTGTTCATTCATCACCTATAAGACAGTCAGGCACTGAAGTGCCCAGATTTGAACCTAAGGAATTCCTTCCTTACATCTCCCAGTGTCTTCCTCTTAGTGGAAAACATACATCATACCCCTTGGTGCAGGGGATCTGTGTTTTCATTTTGTTACTTTGTACACATTCCACAGAGCTGAGGCTGAGTTCACCATCAGTGCTCAACAGGTGGTAACAACCTGTCCACAATGCTGGAGTCATAAAGCCCATCCAATATGCAGAGTCAGTCTTTCAGAGGGAGGGAGGCACTGGGGTTTCATGCATCTGCTTTTCTGTGTCTGCGCTCTCCCCTGGGCAGTGGTGTGGGACCAGCCTGTGGGCAGGCCCCCAGTACCAGACACTGGTGACAGTCCACAGCAGGCAGAACAACCAGTACCGAGAGGCAAATTCTCCTGTAAGAAGAGGAGTGGGGATCACTCTGCTCAGCCCAGGCATCTCATCACAGAGCCAAGAGTTTTCCTACCAATTCCTTCAATGCCGTTTTACGTTTCACTAGCTCTGCCTTAAACATGGCTGGAATGTAAAGCAGAACTCCTGGCGAGAAGCATCAGCTAACCCATGCTGCCCTCCTCAGGAGCCAAGCACAGCCTGCACAGAGAATGATGGGCTGCTTTGCATAAACAGAAACATCAAGAATTTCATTTTAGTAAAGCTAAAGAGCTTCTCAAAAGGAAGAGCCTTTTGTACAGCAGCAAACATGCTCTTCTTTAGCTGAAACTCAAGGAGCGAGAATAAGCCTTTCTTTGGGACAAACATGCAATGGGAGACAAAAGAACAGGTGCTGCATTAGTGGCAGCAGCAACACCCACTGCATGCACCTGGTGGAACAAATGGCTGGATGGAGATTAAAGGTAGAAAAACCCATATTCCCTGCTTCACATCCTGATGCAGTGGATAGCATAAGAATAGAGATTCCTCGATAGCACATGCCATCACACCACAGTGAGTTCTGCTGCTTGATCACAGTCACAGACTCAAAACACTGGCACCCACCTATTGCAACAGAGAACTTTATAGTTCAGAAAGCAAAACATCCAGAGACAAAGCAACTGGTCCACTCAGTGACAGGAATATGGTTCCCAGAACCAAAAGGGGTTTGTCCAGTCATAAACTCCTGAAGGGGAAAAAATGCGAATATCAAACAACAGGGAAATAGCAATCAAAATAAAAACATCGATGAACTACCTGAAGTGGAAACAAGGAGGATTTTACCATTACATCAGGATGGGGAAAAACAGAAAGTCATTGAGAGAATTCCAGCTAGTGATGTTTCATTAAAGAGCTAGAATTCAGCACAAGGCTGTGTTTGAAAGATGCAACTCCATCAGGGAATGTCATGGTCTGGCATGTGCCACAGAGGGCTGCCAAGAATGCTGTCACAGTAAAGGGCCTTTAGCTTCTTCCCATGGCATGAGAGGAAAAAGCTAGAGCAATCATATCCAAAGCAGCTATCTGGAGGCAAGGTGTGGCACATGTCAGAGAATATGTTTATAGTCCAATGATTCTTTTGCTCTCATCTGCCACCCAGGGACATCTTTGCATTTTGCTTTTATCACCAAAGTCAATTCTCATTCCAGTCCACAAAGGCTGATGAACAATGTTTCTTTACTTTTCATTTCAGAGGATCATTACTTATGTTGAATCCATTTGTTCCTAACAGAGATATAAGATGTAGTTCCCTAGGAATTCAGAGGTTATTTAAAGTTCTTTTCCAATATCCAGTTTGCCTGTTACCTATTTCTGTTATTTCTGCAGGAACCTTGCATCTGAGAGGCACCTTGACTTGTTACTAACACTGGCCCTAAAGGTGGCCAGAAGTTGGGGCAGGCAGGCAGGTGGTTACATTACAGGTTAAAGTAGTAATTGTAAAAGAGAATCCAATGTTAAAGAAAGAAAAAGTAGCAAAGTCTAGGCAGGAAAAGGAAACATAAGGAAACATACAGTAGTGCTTAGGATAATCAGAGTGCAGGAACTAGAGTGTGCTCCTGAGCAAGCACTTCCTAGACAGACACCACTCACTTCAGAGTAGCTCTCCTTATGCATGCCATGATCATTTATGTGGCTGCTAATCAGGCTGGCATATCACCTCTCCAGAGGCCATTAGCCAGACCTGTGCTGGCAGGACGGCTCCTGAACCACTGTTCAGCAGAAGGGCCTGCCTGCATGCAGCAGAGTGTGGGGCCGGTCCCTCCTCGCAGCAGACTTGTGGCCCTGACTCTGCTCTGCTGCAGACACACTGTGCAGCCCTGCGCAAGCCTCTCCATCTTTCTCTGTCAGAAGCACTGGGTGACAATGACACCCCTCACACACTCACAAGAAAGTGATGTATTTGTGACTGCCTGGACCTGCACCGAGCCTGCCTGACAGGAGAAGAGACTGAACAAAGTCTTGTCACCGAGCATTCCCAGGCACCCTCCCATGCAACTCTCAGCAGACATGCAGTGAGGAAAGGGGCTGGACTCAGGGAGATACCAGGGGCTGAGCAGCCTTGTTTGCACAGAACTTCTCTGGAATAAAGCTACTTGTAAGTAAGACCTAGCCAGGCCCCTCTGCACAGCACCATCGTGCCCACTGGAAATTCTGTGGCACTTGCTTGACAACACCAAGAAAACTTGCTTGACAGCGTCAAGAAAATCTACATTCTCCTTAACTGTATGGGCTTCTGAATGAGCATTAAGAAGGTAAGCCCATGCCTCAAACACAAAGCAGTTGCTTATTATTCCCACTACTGTTAGTTTCCTCTGGTCTCATTCTGATCATTTAATGGGAAGAAGATTATGTAATAGACAAATGCTGGATCCAGCAGAACCCCATTCCAGCAGGGGATACACATTATTTACCCATAAAAAAAGGGTATTACCATTTAAACTGTGATTAATTATTTCTGTGGCATGTAAATGGAAAGACTCCTGCAGAGGAAAAGCTGGGGAGCTGGCTCCATCATGACAGTAACACAGCCATGCAGTGAGAGGCAGCCCTAAACTCATCCACAGGACTTTTGTGCTACACGGTGAATAACCAAGTGTACAAAGCAGTGGGAATGGTAGAGACTGGAGTGAGTGTCTGCTTAACCCAATACAAATTTTCATCTATCCACAACTTCCTGATCATCTGGGTTTCTCCATACTAGCAGGTTGCCAGCCCCTTCCATAGGCATTTAAGTGCATAGTCTTCAATCACCATCCACTGCACAGGAGTCTCCCAGGGCCTCAACTGACCATCTCACAGAGAACTCTGAATGGATCCTAGATGCTGACTGAGCCTCTTCTTCCCCTTTCTTCCTTCATCCCAATCAATCACCAAAACATCGTTGGATCAGGGCCTTACCTGCCCATCTGTGATATCCATGCAACACATTTGGGAGCATTTGTCTCCCAACTTTAGACCTGACTTCCACTGCTGGCAATACAACTTTCACTGCAAGAATTAAACACACCATAGCCTAGGGCTGCAGTTATCTCTGATGAGCTAGAGGAGAATTTTAGAGGTAAATAAAGCAACAGAAAAACAGAAGAAATACTGGCCCTAAGTCTAATCTGCATCGTACATAGCTTCTTCCCTGGAATGTCTCAAGTTGAGGATAACACAGACATGTAAGAGTAGCCACATGAAGCCACATGGCTTCAAGTCTAAAGTCCATTCAGCTCAATATCCTGCTTCTGGCAACAGACAGAAGAAGAATGTCTGGAGAAGAAGGTAAGAAATAGAAAAGCACATAGCAGCATGTTCCTAATCTCCAGTGATGCACATACAGTTTGAAAAATTCCTAAGACAGAATGTACTGGGGCTTTGGTGTTTTATATTCACAGATGGAGTTCAATTCCACTTTTGCTTTAATTTTCTGAAACTTTTAGCACCTACAACATCCTGACACAAGGAGTTCCACAGCTCCAGCATGCATAGTGTGAAGAAGCACCTCCCTTTTGATTTTTTGGGTTTGACTCGTCTATTTTCATGTCCTTCCCTCCACCTCCAGGCTCTTCATCAACAGAGACCAATCATTCCTTCCTCATCCTTCCCATTCCACATGATTTTATACACATATATTCCATTTAATTGTTTCTTTTCCAAGGCAGAGTTCTCCTGCTAAGGAAGCCAGTCCAGATCTTTTATTGTCTTTGTCTGTCTTGGCTAACATTTTCAAGTTCAATTCTTTGCTTTCTGAAATGGGGAAACAGCACTGCATAGAGTATTCAAGGTGCACAACACTGTGAATAAGGTAAGGACATAATCCTGTTATGTGTTTTGTTGCTTCTCTAAGAACTCCCAACGTTATATACTCTTATGACTCAGTGCTATGCCAGCTTTTCCATATAAGTATTTATTACTATACCAGGTCTCATTCATTACTTAACAATCACCTCTGTACTTTTGACTGTCTACTCAAAATTAGGATTATTCTTCCTTCTGCTCATCACTTCCTCGTTCTCTACACTAGATTACATCAGGTCAGTCACTCATAGTGCAGGACAGCTGGGAGAGGTGCCCCACTCCCCTGTGGATGTAGTGAGACGGTCAGAGGTGGTGAGGAAAGGTGAGCACTCACATCCCACTTACATGATGATGTTGCTCCTCTGAAGGCACAGGAAAGCTCCCTGCTTCCAGGGTGCCAGCCTACAGCTCTGCCATTGGCAATGGGCTTTTCATATGTGTCCCTTTATGCCTCCTGATGTCCCTACCACAGGGACTCCTAAAACTAGCTTCACGTCCAGGGTACCAGTTCCAAACTGAGTACAGCCACCCTGGTGCAGCAGACAAGAGAGTGAAACAGTGTGTGTGACTTGGGAGCCATTTGTCACAGAGTTTATTTAGTTTCTCTTAGTGAAGAAAACAGCAGAACACAGGATTCACCATTTTAAATTCTATATAGTGACACACTAGCAAGTGCATTTAACAACCAAAATACACTTCACAGCCAGTAATGGATACTGTAAAGTGTAAGTTGGTACTTGGATTATCAAAGGCAGAGTCTATCAATTTTTGGGTTTGTATTAAAGTTGCTTTTTTCCATCTGTTGAAAGTGGCTCTTGTGATTTCACAGGGCATTACACTTTATGCGTCTCATTTGCTGCACCCAAAGGAATTTCATTCTGTTACATTAAGAAATACCTTGGTACACTGGCTAAGCTTTTAACTTTCCTGAACACACTGTTCCATGTCTGTCTCCATCCCAGCAGTTACTTCCTTTAAATGTCTAATTTATACATACATACACATGTACCAGATATAGCGTAATTCACGTCATATTGGCTTTGTCCGATGAGGATTCTGTCTCTGTCCCTTTGTGACCTCTGTGGTCACCAGCCCAGCTTCTGCCACATGTGTGCAGAAGGGACATGCCTTATCTCTAAAGCACACTTGGATCTGTGGCTTTTGCTTTGCTCTGCACTACACACAGGTGGAGAAACAGGAAACCACACCGAAAATCCTTTTGCTGGGGATGTCCCACAAACGCACACTGCACACACAGACAGTTGTGCCTTCATTCTTGTGAGAATCTCATTTTTCACTTTACGTAATGTACATTCCCACTGGGTGTTCCCATGCCAAGGCACGGTTACCTCTTAGCAGAGGATCACCACAATCCTATCACCACAAATACCATCTACTACAAGTGCTGTTGCAAAACCCACTTCCAAATGCATATTCTATTCTTTCTTAAAATCCATGGCAACAAAACATCTGAAATTATGCCTCAGTAGTAAGTCTCCCATTCTTCCCAAGCTCACAATGCCCCATCTCCCTGCACACTTGCCCTTCCTGTTATTGTCACTGTATTGCATCAGCTCTGATCTTGCTGTCATTAGATACCTATTCTGAAGGATCTTCCTACAAATTAAATTTGGGGAAGGTTTAGTGTATTTCTGAATCTAAGCTTCCTACTGGGTCTTTTCCAGCTGCACTGTTACTTCACAGAGCTGTTAATGGGAAATGATGGTAGCTTGGCAGGTGACTTGCAACACACACTGGCAATAATACCTGCTCTAGGTGGACCTGCTTTAGCAGTGAGTTGGACTAGATGGTCTGCAGAGGCCCCTTCCAAGACCAGCCATTCTGGGATTCTGTGAAAAGCAGAGACTGGCACAAGTCCTGCACCACCTTTTCGGAGCAGTATGTTGTCCCCAGTTCTCAAACACAAACTTTGTGTAAAGCATGGCTGGGTGACTCATTGGGAAATATAGTCCATTTCCACAGTGATGTGTATTACATCCCTTTAAAAATCATTATGGAGAGAATCTCCAGGGCAGAGGAAGTTGCACAGCATTTTCACGGACAATTAAAACATGAAGGGATGCAGAGTGCATGTTTCTTCCCTTATCCTCACTGCAGTGATCAAGAAAATTCTTTTCCCCAAGAGCTCCAGCCTGCCTGAACTGGAGAGTTGCTCACAAATAAATGGAGGATGTTCCTTCTCAGAATATGCATGAAAATACACCCATTTCTATTAATTCTCTTTACCATGGCAAGTCGCTGCTCTTTACAGAGCACAATGAGAGCATGGCCTGACCTTATAGGACACTAAGATCTCCCATCATGGCCAGATTCTCTGTATACTTTGTGAGGAGCTTTGCTATCACAGGCATCAGGCAAGGTGGGTACACAGGTGCTCAAGAAAAATCAACCCCAAAATTCCACACAATATCTTGGAATGAGTCAGGAGGAGGGAGCAGAGCAGCATATCTACCATCTGCCCACATGGGAAAAATCAAATCCAGTCTGAGGAGAGCACAGACAAGAGCCCCTGATTCCTGCTGGGTAAACATGGAGCCACAACAGAGTGCAACTTCTGATTTTCTGCCACAATTCTAGCAGGGACACCAAGCTACACAGAAGAGAGAGATGCTGGGCATTGCAGACAAAATTCAGACATACGGGCCTGATGGGTTTCTTTCCTGCATTTTCTCACAGCCTCCAATATTGCTATAGTGACACAGAACACCAGAGAATATAATTGCTGTAGTGATTACTTACAGCCATTACATTAAGCTTTAAAATGCTCCTTTCAAATTGAACAATGTTTTTTCAAAGTCAACAGCTGGTTCACAGCTTGAAAGCAACAGTTAAGATAAATTAAATAAAAAGGGTAATAAAATCACAGACTAAATTTAATTTTTGAAGCACATGCAAACTCCAACAAAGACTTTAAAATATCTTTCAAAAACACCCACAGAAACAAAAAGCAATAGAGCCAACAACTAGGGTGTGCTCATTAATAAGAATGTGATGTAGGAACACAGATAAATGTGTACACTTCTAAATATAATTAGAGCATTTATAGCCCTAATCCAGGGGATGAATCAAACACAAGTTTCAAATGAGATTTTTTTAATCTTGTGAGGAAGGCAAAAATGTTTATATATATGTATATGTATATGTATTCTTCCTCTTAAGGTACATAAATGTATATAAAGTGTGGCTTATGAAAATGACATGTCCCAGCTCTTAGGATTAAAAGGGAATCTCGTGTGTGCTCAAGATCAGTACAGTGCCAGGAGCCTGCATCAGCTCTTGACATGCACTACTGGAATGACAAGCAAGCCTTACATTTCCAAAGTGTACAACATCTGGTAAACACCAAGAGACTTTTCTCTGGCCTGGCCCTCTGTTTGCCATTGGAAGAACACTGTTTACAATTCCAATGGCCTCTGTCTCACTAGCAATGAAGTGCCAAAGCTACACATCCATTCGGATAAAATAGAAAAACATAAAGGACCCATGCCATCACTTCCTTCCACACTCCTCTCAGGAAGGCTTTCTACCTGCAGCAGTGTTCCAAACAGGCTGACTACAAGCCAGCTACCTCCGTGTCTCAGACCTTCAGGCTGCAATCAGCTGTCAGCAGTTGACATCCAATGGCACTTGAATAAGAAAATGAGAGAATAATCAGGAACACATATTCTACCTTCTTCACCACAAGTGTTTTTTTTGCCTTATGAGAAAGGCTGTTTCTCATTAATGCTCATTAGCAGTAAGAAATATCCCAATTCAGTTTTCTTTGCACTTGCAGCTATAAAGATTGTTTTAAAGGTTTGTTCTTGTGGTAGAACACCTACTCCGTTCCTTCTTGGGCCGCACTATGATCCTAGAAAGACCGGTTAGACTTTGGCCTTGACAAACAGCACCTGTGCCAAGCTCCTCTTGAGCTTATTAGAAACAGTGGTTGTCTGTTCTCAGGAAGTGGTGCTGTCTAATGAGCTCCTGTTTTTAACAAACAGCCTTGGAAACTTATTTTTCTTGCCTGAATAACAACCTGAGTGGAACAGCATTTTTATTATCGAAAATTCAAAGCAAGTTACTGATGTGACTTGCAGCCAGGATGAAAAATTACTATGACTGAAGTCCACTCTCTTGCAACCCTATAAGCAGTAGTCCTGAGTGAGACCCTTTTAACTCTCCTGGACTGCAGCAGACTGCGACCAGCGACCTTCTTTTGAGTGTGGCCACTGAGAGCCAGTGAATTCTCATTTGCTATACTCAGACAACCACTGCTGAATGACAAGACAGATCCTGAGCTGATGCTCTCACTCCTCGAGGCTCAATCCTTTGCCTGTTGAGAAGATGTAAAGGCATCCAATGTGAATCCTTCACTGAATTCAAGGGGAATTTTTCAAAGGTATATACCTTGTACATAGCATTTAGGTCTCTGTGCATGCAAATGTGAATATGCTATATGAAATGTACTATGAATGTTGCTCTCAAATTCTTAAGAAGTTCAGATTTGTAAGTAAGTTAGGCCTGGTAGTTACTGTTCAGCTATAGTAAATTCTCTATGAATCTTTTGTTAAATTGTTTAACTTGGGCTATCAATTAAGTGTTGTTAAATTTAAGAGCTGTTAAACCTTTGGGCCTAAACTGTTGGTCAAGCCCCGGCTCAGTTCAGCAGGGGGATCCATTGTGAACCTTGTGACTCAGCAGGAGGGGCTTCCTTATTCCTTTTTATTATTATAATTTTCTACCCTTACCCTTTTCCCCCCTCTGTCCCCATAGTCTTCACACAGATAATTTTGGAACTGATTCTGGTTTTAGACTGATTGATTTTAGAGTTTAGTTTGCTTTTTCTAGTTCTTTAACCAAGTAGTAAAGTTAACTTTGCCAACAAACTTCTTCATGCTTTCACTTTTATACTAAACCTGCTTTTGCTGATACCTTTGCTGGTGATTCTTTAAGCAACCTTAAAACACTCATTCATGACAGTTGTAAAGTTTTTATGTTGTCTTTAATGTTGAAAGAGCTGCCTGAACATATTTGCAAATATGAAGAGGATTCAAATTGATATAAGGAAAAATAATTTTAAAATAGTCTAACTTACATAATTTCCATCCAGCAAAGGTAACTAAGGCTACATGTGTAAGTGATACTGACTGTCTCAGTTGTGTCTCAGCACTGACACATATGTCCCAGGTGGATGTTACATAATTTTTTTGTAAAATAGTATTTTCCAGTGATTTCTGAAAGTAGAACTGGGTGTGCTGATACAGCTTGCTCCAGAAAGAACACTGTGTGTCCTATACCCAAAGCAGTGAGAGGCATTTCAAAGTGCCATGCAAAATGTCACCTTATCTCACTTCAAGTTATTTCATCTAGTAATATCAGGGAAATTACAACAATGTTGCTCTACATGAAAGTACATGACAGCACTATTTGTGAGACCTGGCAGCTGCCACTCTCGGCCGAGCAGATGGCAGTGATAAAAACACAGTTCAGGGAATAGGTTGATAAAGATATATCCGTCATTACATTGTTGCTGCACAATTACACTCAACTCCAAGATACCATCAAAATACATGGCTGTGTTACTCTCAATCAGGAAGACCTTGCTCATCTGAGGAGAATTATGTTTAACAATTAATTCTATACATATTTTAATCAGAATCATCAATCTTCTGTTCAGAGAAACAGAAAATCCAGGAAGACATCCAAAATCTTTAAAAGTCTTATGTCTTCACACTTTTGTTCTTGCAGAAGAGGAGACAACCATGTCCCGTAAAGGAAAATAAGAGCCAACTATGGCCTTCATGGCAATCATCAATTTATATTCCCATTTAAGTGCCAGAGGGCATCTTAGGTTTCATTTTCACTTATTTTACCTTTTTTTTTGTGGGGGTGGGGAGGCACAGGGGCGATGTTAAATGAGTATATTGCTCATGGATGGTACCTTTCAACCATTCCCAGAAGCAAAAACAGCCTAAGCACTGATGGCAGAGCAGCAGCAGTACCAGCCTGTCCCCACTTCATCACTGCTCCTGGACGCTGCCAAAACTCACAGGCACTTTCCCGCTGCAGTGGTTGGTGAAGGCACATGGCCAGGCATTCCAAAAGCTCTGGAAACGAGGGGACTTCCCTGGTACAGAATTATAGACTGGTTCAGGTTGGAAGGGACCACAGACGAGTCATCTGGTCCAACCTCCCTGCTCAAGCAAGGTCATCCCAGAGCACATGGCACAGGATTGTGTCCAGATCATTCTGGAATATCTCCAGTGAGAGACTTCACACCCTCTCTAGCCAATCTGTTCAGTGCATGTCACCCACACAGTGAAGAAGTCCTTCCTCATGGTCAGGTGGAACTTCCCATGCACCAGTTTCTGCCTGTTGCCTCTTTTACTACTGCTGGGCATCACTGAGAGAAGCCCGGCTCCATCTTCTTGGCATCCTCCCTTCAAGGAGGGTGTAAATTCCAAAGCGCCAGGCTACCAAAAGGGACATGGCTTTCCTAAGGAGCTGAGCAGCAGCCTGGAGTCCCAAGAAAGAAAATCTTCAGAGTTACTTGTTGTGCTCTGGATTGCTAGACATGATGTCGCACTGGAGAGGGTTTCATCTTTAATAAGAACTCCAGACAAGGCAATCCATCTGAGATGACTTCACCAATCAGCACTGCAAGCAATTCACACATCCTGACTCTTGTTTAGATATTTGGGGCATCTGTTTAGTTTTTATTATTCCTGGCCTCGGCTCTCACATTCCTTCACAGAACAAATAATTGCTTTCTGTATCTGCTAATTCCAATAGCTGGCTATTATTCACCAGACTCCTGCTACACTCACCTACACTTCACCTAGGGAAGAATGATAAATAAATGTGTACAAGCAAGCAGATGCTGTCATTTTAAAAACTGATCTACCTAATACAAACGTCCTACTTTGGACTTCAGTGGTGAACTACTGAGCATGTGTCTTGATGTAATTTTAATAAAATCCAAAAACAATCACAGGACTTTGTTCATTAACTCAAATTAGTAATTGAGGAAAGAGTGCTATAAAGGAGAATATTCCTATAAATAAAATTTTTTGAAAATTAAATTCTGGAGAGGCCAATGAAGACATTGAAAGACTCTTTTCAAAGAAGACAAGTGCAAGATACAGAGCATTTTTTTTATATATTTGGTGTAACTAATCACTTTTTCACCAGCGGCAGACAAGGTAACATCAACTGCGGGTCCTGGAATTTATGACTGTAAACAGAAGAGAGAAATACAGATGGTTTATCAGACTTCATTATCTCCCTTAATTGTGTGCCTGTTTGTTTGGGGTTTTTTAAATAGGTAATTTCTTTCTGAAAGTCAGTGCTAGGAGAAAGAGAGGTGGTTGGAGCATACTTAAAAATAAACAGACTATAAAAGAGAACAAAAAGCAGACTATAATCCAGGAAGCAGCAGGGGAAGTCTTGGTACCAACTTTTCTTCTGTGCTTTAAAGGGACATCCTTCTACAAGGTTAGGCAGTCTGGTTTCCACAATCTTTAAAAAATTTACCTCAGATGAAAACAGCACAAGCTTCAGTGATGATGGCATAATTCATGGATTTCTTTTTCCCATCAATTTCTGCAGGCTAGACACATGACAGTAATCTTTGTTCTTTGGCAGCAGAAATTAAATTCTCTCTTCTTGAACTAAAATGAAAATGTTTAGCACTGAAGTTGTCCACTTCCTCGGTCAGCCAGCTCACACAAAACACTTGCAGTAGTTTACAGGCTTTTCAAAGCTAGCACACGTTATTGTGGGTTAACTGCTCTGAGAGCTAAACTTCCCAATTCAGCATTTGTGAATCTGTTGGGTTTTCTCTGCAATGAAGACAATTTCAGTTGCTAAGATGCAGCATGATATTATTTTAGTGGCTTTTCCTCCTAGACTAGAGGCCAAACACACAAGACTCAGTACACACCTTAAGACCTGAGCTTTATTAGCTCAGCAGATATACAGCCCCTTTAACTGCAATGACAATTCCCTGAAAGGAAGTTGTAGCTGGGTGGGGGTCGGTCTCTTCTTCCAGGCAACCAGTGACAGGACAAGAGGACACAGTCTTAGGTTGTGCTAGGGGAGTTTTAGGCTGGACAATAGGAAGAAGCTCTTCACAGAAAGAGAGATTTGGCATTGGAATGGGCTGCCCAAGGAAGTGGTGGAGTCACCATTCCTGGAGGTGTTTAAGAAAAGCCTCAAAGTAGCACTCAGTGTCATGGTGTGGTTGACAAGGCAGTGTTAGGTCACAGGTTGGACTTGATGATCTCAAAGGTCTTTTCCAACCTAGCTGATTCTGTGATTCAAGACTATTGATTCTGTATCAGAATTCAAACTATTGCATCAAAACTGACTAGAAATAACTGCCTTCAAGTGTATGCTCACAGAGAAACATTGAGCCTCCCTGAATAACCAAAAACTAAAATCACCTGCAGTGAAACTGATAAAGCTCATCATGGCCTCAATACATCACTGCTGAGCTGGTGATTACATGTTCAGACCTCGGTGTTATTTGAAATTCCAGAAAGAAAATCCTAATCTGCAAAGTGAAACTCGTGAAAATATTAGTCATATTTAAACCAAGAAAGCTGTTATTTAATGAGAATTGTATTAACCAACTTAAATGCAACCAGAAGTTAATGTAAATGGTTAGAAAAAGTGGACAGTCCACAGACAGAAGACTAACAACATTTGCTAGCATCCTAAATTACAAGTAATGAACACAGGGTCTAGCAAGAAAATCTTGCCGCTTAAATACTTTCTCCTACAACAGCATATATTAACATTTAGCAGTACGGAGAAAATTCTGAATGAAGGTGCTAAAAATCACACTGTCACAGGAGGAATTTAAGATGCCAAGAGAAAGGCAATCAGAAGACAGGCAATAGAAAGGCCAGCATGATAAGCAATGCACAAGTCTGAAGTGTGAGAAGTGTGAGAGCTGAAGTGATCATTTCGAGGAAACAGCTGGGGAGAAGGGGGAGAGCCACCAGCAGCAGCAGGATTCACATCAACTTTTTTTTCTTTTTTGGAAAGCACTAGTGACTGAGCATGGAACAAAGAAGAGTGAGTGTCTCAATATAGAAAATGATGACTTTAACTTTCCCTGTAAATTAGGATTTTGTCTCAAATCTGAAGATTTCAAACCTAACTAGAAGTTACAAATTTCTCATTTCTTATTATGATGGTTTAGAGCTTGGTTCACCATGTTAACACATTCCTCAGTTGCTTAATTTTAATTAAAATACTGTTTTGCCTTTGCAGTCAGGTATTAAGTCCTGGGAACGTTCAGGGCACATTATCAAAGCTAGCTGAGGCTCAATGATGCCGTGCTCAGCGCGTTAGAAAGAAGACTAACGTGCATATTCTACGCAGAAAGCACGTCCTATGTGCAGATTAACAGCAAGCAGCTGAGCCAGCGGGAGGACGCAGGCTCGACGCCGCGCTGGGCTCCTCCGCTCGAGCTCCTCGAGCGCACGCGGGGGCCGAGCAGAGACGTTTCTTTGCAGGACAAAAGGTCAGCTGGGAAGAATGCATCTCCCCTTCCCCCAGCACTCACCGCCTGCGCTCCGCTGTCCCGCGACCGGGACGGAGAGGCTTCCAAAGCGCAGGCAGCCGCCTCTTCACGCCGGCCCTGGGTGAACGCCCGGAGAGGAAACCGTGACCTTCACCGCGTCTATGCGCTCCCCTTTACTGAGAGCGGCAGCGTCGACCACAGCTGATCCACGCAATTCCAGCGGACTCGCTGGTCAAGCGCACAGGTAAGAACGCCGACACCGAGCTCCGCGGGTATGAGAGAGGCTCAGCCCCCGGAGTCCCGCCTCAGGCCCCGGGCCCCGCCTCAGCGCCCCGGAGTCCCG
>VZRX01013797.1:395383-411329 GCA_013398075.1 Notiomystis cincta
CGGAGCCCGCGCCGAGGTAGCGCCCGCACCCCGCGACCCCCCTCGCGCCCCGTCCCTCCTCGGCCCCGCGCGGGTCGGTGCCGGCTGTTGACGGGGAACGTCCATTCCAGAGGGTCCGGATGGAGCCGCCGCCGCCGCCCCCCGCGGTGCAGCCGGAGGAGGTGATTCCGCACCTTCACTGTCCTTCGCTGGAGCACTTCAGAGACAACTACCTCATTCCCCAGAGGCCCGTGGTCCTGGAGGGCGTCATGGACCACTGGCCGTGTATGAAGAAGTGGAGGTGAGTACTAAGTTCCTTCCCTGTTCAAGTAAAGGCACGATCGTTCCCTGTGTTGGATATGTTGATGCTCGATAAAGCAGCAGAGACCTTCACAGAGAATGGATACTGTGAGCAGTGCATTTTGCCAGCAGCACTGTTTTACTGCTCTGTGGAAGTAGCTTCATAAATGAGGGAAGCTTTTCATAGCATTACAGGCATCACACAGCAGGTGCTGTTCTGTCTTGGGGTAGAGGTGACCCTTTGACCAGCCTCTGGCTCTTCATGGGTGAAAGCCACCCTCTGCCCAGCCTTCAGCTGTCCCAGGAGCCCAGTGGCAACATCCAGGAACTTAAGAGAACTGCACATTGCAAAGTGCTTGTGAGCTGCTCACAGCTCAGTGGATCTGTGTCACGCACACATCAGTGCTTTTTACCCCTTGAAACTTACTGATAATTAGTGCAATGGAAAGTGAATTTCAGAGGCATGAGTAAGCATGATTGACTTTTTCATTCCTAAGTCCAAGATCTGATGTTTGTTCAGTGTTGTATTTGAGTGTTGATTCTCAGACACCACTGTGCAGGAGTGAGTAACAGTATCGTGCCCACATTTCCAGTACTGAGCATCAATTATTTGTGAGGTGAAGGTCATGATTCCGTAGAAAAAGGGAAAAACCACTCATGCTTAGTTTGAGTAATGGCTTTAGTTCAGCAACCAAAGGTAAAAATTAAGTGGACACACTTCTTATGTCATAGGGATATTATTCATTTTTGAGGGAAGGTACTGTATCAGTTAACTTTACACACTTAAAAAGATTACTTCTCCATTTAATTAATACCATTGTCCACAGAGAGATGTATTTCACCCATCAAACTAATCCCTGTGGCTACAGCTGGGATGGGTATTATTGGCACCTGTATAGACACTGACAGAGAGTTGATCTAATATTACTGAGTAAAAGATACAACATTTTATCAAATGTGGCAGCAGGCAGCAAAAAGATTGGCCATGCCTTGCCAAGAGACAGTAACAGCTTAAATCTTCTTAGTTTGGAAGGAAACAACTGAGGCAAACAGGCTTTTAAACCAAAACAAAACAGACAGTTGTGGGGTCATGTACACACAAACCTGCCTGCTGATTTACTTGTTGCTTGCATTCTTTTCTTCTGCCATTTTCCTCTGGTTTGTCAGGTTTAGACAGGAGAAATTCAGGGTAGTAGAATTTTATTAACCAACAAGACTGATTTGGATTGATTGTGTTACATTCAAAATTAGTAAGAGCGGTATAGAAGGTAATGGAACTTTCTGTATTTCAGTGTGGACTACTTCTGTCAAGTTGCAGGGTGCCGCACAGTCCCTGTGGAGTTGGGTGCTCGGTACACAGATGAGGAGTGGTCTCAGCAGCTCATGACTGTTGGTGACTTCATCAGCCAGTATATCATGGATGAGGTCTGTTACACTTATTTGTTTCATCTCCAAACACAGCAGCATGGTGCTGGTACAGACTATAGTTCTGCTTACAACAAGCCTACTCAGAGATGATGTCAGGGGAGGGGGTGTGCTGTAAGCACAACTCTGCATTAAAAGGTTTGACATATTTTCAAGACCTGAAGCTAGGAATAATTATTGCAACAATAGGTTTCATTTTTACCTATAACCAAATGTACAGCAGCTGGAATTTGATGAATACATACACACATGCGTACATACATACATACGTGCACGGCAAAAACCTGACTGGTGGAATCTAAGGATAAGGGATCCTCAGCCAGCAGTATTGTTCCTCTTTCTCATTAAACTGTTTAGTGAGATTTAGGATCAGATCCAAATTTACATGCCATGAGGCAGAAAAATACAAAGTTGATTAGCATCTGGAATGTCTTTTTACTTTCACAGATGAGGATCCCAAGCCCCCATTTCTTTTTCCTGGCCTTCTGGCAGGAGGAACCATGTGCCATAGCAAACTGATCTATGGTGCACCCTGGAATAGAGTATGGAAGTAGTTCCAGGGTGTGCAGGAGAACTGGTCTTCATGGCAGCAGGGTCTGGCTATAAAGTTGCAGTGCATTGTCAGCTGTCGAGACTCCATAGGGAGTCCCAACTTCCTTCAGTAACTTGAGCAGGATGATTTATTGATTGTGGAGACACACGTACACTCTTACAATTTCAATGGAGCTGTAAGTTGCTATTTCTGAAGACTCCTTATACTGTCAAAATAATTATAGTACTCTGAATGGGATATTGAAATGGATGTTACCTATAAGTAACTTCTATTCACCTATAAGTAAATTAACTCACTGTCTTACCTGTATGTTACTGTGTTTTTTCTTTCTCTGCTGTCATTTCAGAACAATGTAGGATACCTCGCTCAGCACCAGCTTTTTGATCAGGTAAAAGTGAGTGAATCTTCCTACAGTCATGTGTTCCTTTTGTAGCACAAGTTGTCTCTCAAGATGTTGACTGTACTAGATTGAAGGGCATATGGAGAATTCACAGTAATTATTAAGTTTCTATTCCCATGATTTGAAGGAATAGAGGGAGAGGTTTGTTCCATTTGGCTGCAAGACATGGAAACAAAACCCTTCTGGGATGAAGACATTCAATCCTAGTGCTGTTTCAGTACAATGTAGCATATACTTAGTGGGATATCACCTGGAAAGTCCATTTCATATGTTAGAGAAGAGATTTGGACAGGAAAGTCTTCACCATTGATATGTTTACCATAATCTGAAACCTCATTCCAGTTTGCCAGAGCTTAGGTTGGTGGGAGACGTAAAAAGGAATCTCACAGACAAGCAAGCATAATATAGAAGAGATCAGCTGCTGCCTTCCCATGAAGAGCAAACATACTTATTCTTGTGGGTGTCTCTGATTTCTGCAAAAGTTAAGGGTCTCTGAAGAATGAGGAAACCCCTTCCTTTCTCCCGTTTCTCCTTCCAGCAGAATTTGCTCACTAGAACAGAAAGTTTGAGAACATTTCCTGCAGATTCCTAGCAGGTCAGCTACTTTTCTCCTACTCTTGCTGGACCAGCCAGTCATTTGTTTTCTTTGTGTCCAGCCTTTGCTCATCTGTTCTATGAATTACATATTTTGGCAAGTCAGCAGGTACCTTTTTTAATGTTTCTTTCTTTATGGAAATAGATCCCTGAACTGAAAGAAGATATCAGTATCCCTGACTACTGTTGCTTGGGGGAAGGGGAAGAAGATGACATCACCATTAATGCTTGGTTTGGTCCAGGAGGCACAATCTCACCTCTTCATCAGGATCCCCAGCAAAATTTTTTAGCCCAGGTATGTACTCTAGTTACTGTACACATGCCATTAATGCAATACTTAGAGAAAATGTTTATGGTATGTGTTAGATACAAGGGGAGCAGACAACTTGAGGAACAATGGAAGGATAGAGAACATGCAGATACTATTTTGCTATTTTATTGCGTTTGTCACTACTGCAACTTAATACTGAATGTAATCTTGTAGACCACAAGTGTTGCTCATTGAGAGAGACCATTACTTACCCTCGTTTTACAGATGATAGATAGAAATCACAAGAAGCAGCTTTTCCAAGGTCATGGGATTTGTAACAGAGTTGGTAAGAATCTGGATCCTGTCATATTGTACTAAGGAGTTTCTTTTTCTGGTGTTGTGGTTTGAGCCCACCCAATCCCCAAGCCTCATGCAGCCGCATTCTCATCCCCCAACCAGCAGGATGAGGGAGAGAATGGGGAGAGTAAAAGCTAGAAAACTTGTGGATTGAGGTTTAATAAGCAAAAACCGAGCATGCAAGCAAAGCAAAACAAAGAATTACTTGACTGCTTCCCATGGGCAGGCAGGTGTTCAGTCATTCCCAGGAGAACAGAGCCCATCATGCGTAACAATTACTGGGGAAGACAAACACTATCATTCCAAACATCCCCCCTTTCTTCTTCTTCCCCCTATATACTGAGCATAATGTCATATGGTCTGGAATATCCTTTGGTCAGTCAGTTTGGGTCACCTGTCCTGACTATGTCTCCTCCCAACCTCCCAGGCACCCCCAACTTCCTTGCCAACATGGCAGTATGGTAAGCAGTAAAGGCTTCAGGTCTGTGTAGACCCTGCTCAGCAATCACACAAACATTTCTATATTATCAACTCTGTGTCCAGTGCAAATCCAAAACATAATCCTATACCAGCCACTGGGAAGAAAATTAATGCTACCCCAGCAAAGCCAGCACATCTGGAAAGCAGAGTTTTGAGGTAGACTTAGGTGCATACTGTAGTCCATTTCAGGTTACCCAATAAATTATTCATGCATGCAGTGAGATAGGAATTAAAACTTGTACTACAATATCATTTCTGCTGAGTTCTTCTTGGTAGGCTTTTTGATGATGACTTTTAGTGCAGAATAACCCATTAAAATATTGGGGCCTTTTGTGGTAAGCACTGAACAGGTCCAGGGATGTCTTCTGGATCCAAGCAGTTGACTGCTGGGAATCTTCAAACACTGAGAGATGTTTTGATTACTGAAGGAGATTGCTGTCCCTTCAGACTCTTAAAAAAAAAGAAACAGGCTTACACTTTCACACTTTTCCAGCTGGATTGTGACATTACTTTCTACTGATGGTTATTTATGTGTTGAGCCTTAGTTTCTCCGTCCCAGTTGCATCTTGCTAACCTGTGTTTTCACTTTAAACTGAGGCTTAATTCAGGCCTTCCTAGAATGTTTTTTTACAACTGCTGTTCAGCTCTGCATGGACTGTATTTCTCTTCCATGCTACCCGCCCAGCACACACATACAGCTGCATTCTGAATGTGAAGTACTGTACTGTTCATGCTATGTAAAGGGCAATTTTTCTTGATGGAAGAAAAAGTTACAGGAGCTATTGGACTGGGAAAAGTTACTTCCCTTGCAAACCTCAGAACTTGTATTCTTTTGCCTGAAAAATGGGAGATCATCTGCCAGTGCTGTGCAAGTCTTTGTAATTTGAACAGCTGGTGATCTGGCAGCTTTCAATTAAAACTTCCCTGCTTCATGATGCCGCTTAAACTGTAGAGTACACAGCCACAGTTTAAAGCACATGTTACAAGCACATGTAACAAAATTAAATGATCCTTGCTGGCGGCTGGTGCCGAGATCATAGTTTTTCCATTAATGAGAAAAGTAGTCTCTGAAGATGCAGGCCATTGCCCATTAACTGGTGCCTGCAGTCTTAGAATATACAAGGTCTTAACCCAGTGAGGCAAGTGAAAGAAGGAGCTGTTAAACAGCTGATGGCAGTCCCAAAAGTTCAAGCATTCAGAAAACATGGTGTTGGAGCAATAACCAGTATTTTTGTCACTTCCATACATCATCAAAAATACCATGTAATACTTGGTTCTTTAGCAGGTTAATTAATATCTTTAATCCCTTTGGGCTATGAAAGGCATCCTAAAAACACATGGACAGCCAGAGTTATATGGATCAATGCTCTAGTAGTTCAATCAGTAATAGTGAAGAGTTGGATACAGCAGCAGTACTTTGTACTTGTCCAGTCTGTAGAATACATTTATGTGCTGTCCTTGAAGCAACAAACTCTAAATAGCCAGGATGACAGCTTTGGTGTTGGTAAGATTGCAGGATATTCTGTTCTATTATGTGGGAAGGGATGTTAAGATAGAGGAAAAGCAGGTTGGTTAGGGGTGCTGGGATTAGTCAGAGTACCCGTAACAGGACAGTTGCCAGTAAGTATTATCAGGCCTAGCCCTTGAGGCAGTATGAATCTTCACCCTAAACCTTCTCTTCCACTGGTAGCAGTGGAGGAGTTAGCTTTGACGTGTTCATGATGCCACATCTTAGCACCAAAATCTTGCAGTTCATGTAGAATTCAGGGAAGCCAGGCCACTCACCTTATGAATTCTTACCACATTTCAGCACTCCAAAGAACTGGTTTAATGATGACGCAGAAATAAGAGTTTGAGGGGTATATGGAAGCTTAGTCACTGTGCAAGTATCTCTGCCTGTTGATGTGAATTGCAATGAAGGTTCAGCTTCCTTATTCTCAGTTCTTATTTCTAGCTATGTAGAGCCCAAATAATGATGTATAAATTAGATGCCTTAAACTTTGAATTGAAAGCAATCTTGTTAAAGGCATTTCCTTCTAAAAGGTATTTCAAATTCTTATCTGCTCCAAGGGAAGAGGTACTTGAATTCCAATAGCCTGATTCAACTTTTCATTACAGTAGTGTCTATTACCAACAAAGATAATTATATTCCTTGTAATCAAGTATATTTTACTGTTAAATGCCACCTATGGCCCACAGCGTCCAGTAATGTGCCAGTTAATGACCAATGGAAAACATTTATTTCATTATATACAGGTATTTGGAAGAAAGTATATCCGTCTCTATTCACCACAAGATTCAGAAAACCTCTATCCACATGAAAGCCAAATTCTTCACAATACTAGTCAGGTAAACAGTTGTCTGAAATTTTAATATCAGTAATGTTATCAAATCACAGTTGAGTAAAGACATTCTTCTGATGATTGATTGTTTTTTTATAGGTTGATGTGGAACATCCAGACTTGGTCAAGTTTCCAAATTTCACAAAGGCTGCATTTCAGTCTTGCATTCTGATGCCTGGACAGATTCTGTTTATTCCAGTTAAATATTGGCACTATGTGCGATCACTTGAGCTCAGCTTCTCTGTTAGTTTTTGGTGGTCATAGCTCTGAAATGTAGTCAGCAGCACTGAAACAGGAATTAAAAATCAGGGAAGTAGCATATCTCTCTCAGGAGAGGTTAGAGGTGGAGCAAAAGCAAAAACCAACGAACTCTTGCTAAAGCATGGAGAAGGAGTCACAATGAGGAAGTGGAAAGATGATGCTGTTAGCCACTTCATTTTCGAAGATGTTTCTAATAACTCCTGAAGAGCATCTGTGTGCATCTCTCAGAAAGTCTGTGTACTGAGGCACTGCCAGGGCTCTGCCTGAGCTTCTGTCTGAAAAACCAGGTCACTGATATCTTCTACTTGGATTTAGTAACACTAAACCCTGGAGTTAGCTAGAGACATGGTGCTACCTAGAGGTTCAATCCATTAAAAAATTAAGCTAACACCAAGCAAGGTACAAGTCTCCTGCATGAAAAAAGTTACTCATGTCCTGTTTCTGGCCAGGATGGGTTAATTTCTGCAGTAGCCAGGAGGCACATGGCCCAGACCCAGAGGTTATTCTGTACCATCTTAGCCTGCCACTGCTGCAGGCCAGGGGCAGGAAGGGGCTCCTTGGTCTCTTAGTAATTGAGTTACACTTTTGTGTGAATCTTTTTTCTCTCTTGTACACTTCGTTATTGATATTGTTGCTATTACTGCTCATTTTCTTATTCCACTGCTATTTCCAGTAAATAGTTCTTATTGCAACTCATGATCTTTATCTTTTGGGCCTCCCAAATCTCCTGTCCATGATGGGAGAGGTAGGGGGAGGAGGGAGTGAGCAAGAATCTTGTGGTTTGGAGCATTTTGGTGGGAACACTGATTCGGGGAGTACCATTCCTAAAACACATCATGTTAAAGCCTAGAACATAACTGAGGTTAATCCGTAGTTTAACTGCAGTTAGATAAACTGAAGTTTAATTATACTCTGACTAACCATCAACTGAACTGCTGACACAGCCTTTCTGCAGTGTCACGCATCTCTACCAAGGACAAAAATGCTGCCATTTCAGTCTGGTGTCTGGCCTTGGCTCCTTTCCAAGTCACTCTTAAAGGAAAAAGCATCCTTACTTAAAACTGGAGACAGAAGTCCTAGGACTAAAAACCTAAAGAATCTCAATATAGTAATTTTTTCAGCACTTTGCAGACATAAGCTAACATTGCCCCAAGTCTGGTCCTACTGCTTCCCAATCCTTCTGTGGCAATATTCCCTCCTTACAGAGCACAGCTGCACTGCCTTATGTCAGAAGACAAATTCTTCTGCATCTAAAGGGGACAAAACACAACCACAGTGCTAACTATAAGTGTTCCAACTCCAGCCCTAGGTCAGAGACTCGGCCAGCTGACTTGCGCACACTGCACTGATGTTTCATCTGCTTGAGGTGCTGCAGCATGGGTCATTTCCATTGCACAACTGAATCTGTACTGTCCCTGTACAAACAGGGAGCACTTGCTGAGAAAGGCTTCTTTCCAGAGTTCAGCTGCATATATTAGCTTGCAGGACTGACTGAAACATTTGCACCTTTCATCCCCAAACATGCATTGAGTCCCAACCCAAGAATATGGAGAATTACAAACATAAAACAGCCTCCAAGAAAGCCACATTACAGTACAGGCATTACTGTGAGCGGGAAGGTCAATGGTAATTTTATTGTAAGATGCTTAGAACTTTAGAAAATGAGTACACTGAGCACTGTTACTAATGAATACAACAATGGGGCTGTTCTGACAGACTAGGGGCAAACAGATGTCACTGACATCAAGTTTTACTGGCATCATCTAGGGCCAAGAATGGAGCTCTGTGGTGAGTCTGGGAGGCCATCTGACTCAGACCTGTAAAAAAAAATTGAAGTATGGTTAATGGACAACACACACAAAAAGATAGTATTGTATAACCTCCTTTTCTAAAATGCTTTGTATATTCCTCTGTTGCTGTTCACAATGTCCAACTTCCATGGACAAATGGAAGAATTCCAAAGAGATTCTTAGAAGCTTGGTATTTCCAGAAGTTTTAGTGTCATGGGTTGTGTGTGCCTCTGTTCCTTCTCCCCTCCCCTCCTCCCACCTCCTAAAGATTGTTATAAAAAAATATGCACAGGGTCTGCTATGCCCCTGTGGCACTCTTTGGGCACTGGGGGGGCTCAATGTCTGAAACATACTGAAGTCAGAAATAGCTGATACAGTTACAAATAATACAGGCGGTGCCACTGAACATCATAGCCCATTTCCTAGTATTATGACATTCAATTTCTTTAAAAATAGGTTGCTTGGTACCTGGGATGTCACAAGACCAGAATTCATTACACTTGGGACAGTGGGGTTCAGTCTGGCCTCTGAAGTACTTTCTGACACAAGGTAAGTGCATTCCAATTCCACAGGATTCACATACTTGGCTCTGAAATCAGGAGTGTTGATTCAGAAAATCTTTCTAAACTGTCCTTCAATTTAAGAGAAAGTTATTACTAGGAGCAGCAGATATGCAACACTTTGTTCCAAAGAATGGTTCCCACAATACAGGTAGTGGACACACTCAACAGTCAAAGCTAGTAAATGGTAAAAGGAGGTATTTTTCTGTAAACTAGGAATATTATTTCCCTAAATGAGCAAAATTTTACTTGAAAGACAACAATTCCAGTGCAATAAAGGAGACTGATTGGGATGAAAAATGTAACATGGAACATGTTAGTTGGGCAGATCAGAAGATGCTAGTTGGGCAGATCAGAAGATGCAGGCTCACAGAGCAAGAAAACATAGCAGCTTTGGAATAGGAATCCAGGCTGTAACTACTTAAGCTAGGTGGAACTGGTAACATCCCAGCTATCAAAACACGGTGCTTTAGCATGCTCTACATAGCACATATGTTCCTTCTGAGGTCCAAACACAAGAAATTCCTGAATTAAAATCCCAGAACCAAGAATGAATGTGTCACATGATGATGTCTGTTGATAAGGGCCAAAGAGGACACTGCTAACACCTCAATGCTAAACCTCTTTCAGCATCAGGGGTTCATCTCTAACATGCTGGTTTGGAAAGCCAGACAGCACAACCATGTTTCTCATTGTGGGAGTGCATTTTTCCAATTTTATACTTGGGAGACACTGCTCCAAGACAATTTTATTTCTAAAGACAGAAGATGAAATGCCTAAAATGAAAAAAAAACCCTAATCTTTTTTTACAAAATACACAAGCACCATGACCAGATTACAAGACCAAGATTTTTTTACTGCCTACCTTATACCCTAGGGAAAATATCACAAACCACATAAGTCCATTGGCTGAGGTGATAAAACATGTTACCTGGATGGCGAGGCTGTGACAGATGTTACATTTCCTTGCTACATCCTGGTAGTTGCTGAGAATGTACTGTTCCATCTCAATTATGCAACGAGTATGCAGAGTATATTCTCCATTTTTCTAAGGAAACAAGCGTTGAGATGAGGAATTTCTTTTAATTCCTTTTATCTTTTTTGACTTTCTAACCACCAGTTAACAAGCAACTTTTTTTTTACTGTCATGAAACCAACACGCTGGTAACAATGCAATGCCAGAACACTTTCAAAATAGCAGAACTCCTTTGTTTAGAGGAGCAGAACAAAGACCCCACATCTTTAACAGAGATCTAGTCCTTAGAAAGCACAGATGAACAAGCATGTGCTCCTTAACAGAGGCATGCTGATTTGGGATCCTCTATTTGTATCTTAGAGGAAATTCTGGCTTTTGATAAAATCTAGGCATTTCCTGCTGGACATACCTTTGGCAATCTCTGCCAAATCAACTTAACACATATGGCAGTAAGTGTATGGCAGCAGGTTGGAGATCTATGATGCAATGACTCCAGCAGAAAAGGGATTAAGATTTCACGTGGCAAGCAACTGCAGTGTCCACATGGTGCGCTCATCTCCACTACTCCCTCATAAAATAAAACAAGTCTAACCATGTGCACAGTGGCCCATGCATTTCTGGTACAGGAGTTTTCAACATGTTTGGCCTTACTCCTTTTCAGAAAATTCTAAATGTAAGGTAAGTAACGACACTGATCACTCTGAAGAGCTTTCCCTAGCTCTTATTCCAGGTTCAAGGATGCTGTCCTGTTGTGTACAAAGGATGTCTGTGCATCACTGGGAAGGGCTGGACACATGAGCCCACCTGGCTCAGGTACAAGAAACTGAAACCATATAGTCCTGTACAGACCTACCCAAGGACTTTTTCCTTGTAAGTCTACTTCCATTTCTACAAAAATCACTGGAGCAGCAATAAGCATGGCCCTCATACAACCATTTTTGCCATCATTCATTGAAGAGCTCCAGTCTCAGCTACCACATCCATAAGAGCATGGTAGCTGGACCTACTGAACTGTGAACACTTGAATGCAGTTACCTCAGAGAGCCACTTATCCTCTACAAAAACTTTCAGCACTTGTTCTGCTTCCTTTTTCTTCATTTTCTTTGTTTTAAGTTGATCGGCCAAGTTTAAAATATCTGTAGATGAGGCAAAGCCATTTTCTGATAAAATTATTAGGTCCATCTAGAGGAAGAAACATTACCAAGTATTAGAAACACTGCAGTTAGGCAGACACATCTTACAGTAATGTGCTAATGTGCAGTTTTAGCATCCATGTATGTGAGAGATACTACAGTATATGGCTTGAACCAGAATTGTAAAACAAAGGCCAAAAGCTGAAACAATCATTGTCTCCTTGACAGTTTCGATCTTTGCCAAGAAAACGTTTCCACAAATAGAACTGTATGTGCTGCCTAAACGAAGCTGCATTCAGAGACCCCTTGACCCACTCAGTAGTGACAGATCCATCTTTTTATCTGCTCTTTGTCCAAGTTCTTTTGAGGAAAACCTCAATAACCATAGACAAACATTTATATTCAAATCAGCAAATTCATTTTGCATGTTACTAGCATTAAAAAGTACTGTATATTATTAAACTACTAAAGCCAGTGAAAAACTCAGCAATCATGACTGAAAATCCTGAAGTTGTTTGTGTAATGAAAAGTAGGTGTGTCGAGTCCCTAACCCCAAGGAGCCCTTCCCTGGTGCTGATTTTGCCTTACCCATAACTGACTTAACAACAGCAAATCATTACTTGCACATACTTTCATCCCTGCTCACCCCACCCATTTGATCTCAGATAAACTCAGGTAAAATTGTAACTACTTCCTCAACCACATCTCCACTTCCATTTTCATTCATTTTAAGATGATACCTTCACATTGCCCCAAGTTTGGTCCCAATATGATTTACTAAGTGATAACTGACATACTTACTGTTTTTCTGAACAATTCTAATTCAATTTCTGTATAGTCAGATGCCATTTTAGTTACTTCAGTTTCCGCCAAATTAACCTACAAAAAAATAAACTGATAAAAAGTCCTGATGTAATTTTATACTAGAAACTATAAAAGACCCCCTGAGATAAAGAATACATCATCTTACAATTAACATAAATATTAGTTCTTTGAGGGGCACTCAGTAGTATTCAAGTTCTTTCTTTACAACCCCTGATCTTCCAGCCACAAATTCTCCACAGCTGCCTCTGCCCAGGTGAAGCCATTCCACAAGGCAAGCTTCCAGAACTGACACACCACAGCAGGCCTGGTGCTAGACAGCAGCTGGAACTATGTTACCAGTCACTTTTTTTTTTTACTATGAAAACCAGTTGCCCCTGTTTTCTACTCTTATTGCACATGCTACTACTTTTAATTATTAGCTCAACTTAACTGGAAAAAGGAAAGGTTAAAACCAGCAGCTAATGTTAGAATACCTCCTGTCTGGTCTTTTGAAATTACTAGACAACCTTCTCTGCACATTGCAGATCATCTGGGGAAACTTCTTACAGGCCACTCCTCAGCAACCGTTTTGTGCTAGGTGGATTTTTGAGTGGGAGAAAAAGAAAACTGATGTTGGACAGCTCTCTGTGTTTTCTAGTTTAAAAATCTATCTCAGGAAAGAAAGTCTCCCGTGGAAAAGGAATCTCACTTCAGCACTTAAGCAATGTTTATGCTAAGTAACTCCAACACTGGTGTGATCCTTGCTGCCATGTCCTATTCCCACACACCTGGGCTGTGGCAGTCTATCCTCCCAGCCCCCTGCAAACACAGCACAGCAGGTACATACTACAGCATAATGTGCTCTCCCATCGTCTTCCGATATTCCTTTCCGGATCTGCATAAACAAAGGCTGCAGGTGGCGATTAATAGTGCTGATGAAATCATCCAGTTTGTCGTGTGCATAGTAAACTGAAAGTAAATGAGAAAAAACACATAGAAAGAAAAGTCAAACAACTACACATCAGGCAGATCTTTTTCTATGAAACGTTTTTTTTCCCAGGTAAAAGTGCTAAAACTGAGGCAGAATTCAAACAGGAATTCAAACTGCTCTATTCAGCAGACGTATCATTTCCTTGTGCTGCTGTCTGGTGGCCTTCAGAGATGCTCAGCTCCTTTAAAATCAATTGACAGAGTCCAGACATTCTGCCTTGTTGCAGGGAACCCTAAGCACCAATCCAGTAATTACAGTGACTTGAACTAAGCTGAATTGAAAATAAAACATGACTAGGAAAAAATACTATGCACAATAGAAAAACACACTGACTTGAATTCCTTTATACACAAGGGATTTCTTGTTTCTGTATGCTCTGTTTCACAAATAAATGGCATATAAGTCATCAAGTTACATATCAGAAAACCTAAAATTCTAGTGTTGTAGAAACACAAGTAATACCTTGAGTCATGTTCTACAAACCAAGCAAATACCAGTAGCAGTTTTATCATAAACATAATTAAGACGAACTTTGCAGTTATTCTGTGGAAGCACATGTGATGGCCCTTGCCTGCACAGCACCAGCACAACACTCACTTCCAGGATTTTGTCAGTGGAAACACTCCTGTTGCCTTCATCAGGCTATGGTTTAAAAACCAGAGATACACAACAGCTCATAATCTTAGACAAATTATTCATGTTTCAAAAATACAACCAGTTATCATGAAATTAATCCTGTTCTCAGTCACAGGAGTCCCTCGCTCACATAACAGCACTGGGCCATGGTCCACCTCCCAAAGCCCACAGCACTGTACAGCACAGTGCCAAACAGCACTCATAGGATGCTCCTGCCCAGGAGTTCCTGATTCTGACAGACAAGATTTCTTCAGTGAACAAAGCCAAAAAACAGCAAGAATAAAGAAAGTACAATATTTAAGTATAATTTCGCCATCTGCTTGGCCCCTGTCAGCAGGAAACTGCACACAGCAGTCAGGGAGCTTTAGTGACAGATCTCAGAGAGGGTAAAAGATGAACGATAAGAGAATATTCTTTTGTACAACAGCTGTAACATTTTAATGTGAGATGAGTGGCTGTTCCAGTAGATCTTATGTGGGAAAAGAAGGGATAAAAACTCTACATAAAAAATGAACAGGGGTTAGGGAACACTAAAAGTTGTGCTTCACAATTTTAGCATCTAAGAAGTAGGTCAAGTTATAGTTCCTGACTCAAGAGACACACAAATAGACTACTTCATTCTGACCTTACATATATGGGTAAGTAGGTACAAATTCACAGAAAAACAGAAGAGTCCCTGCAGAGTGGGTAGTATGGTGACATGGCACAAAGACACTCCTAAGCCTAGCAGGAGCACAGCTTCCAGGACTTGGAATGGACAATACAGTGCAGGTGAGGTTGGAAGAAAGCACAGCAATTCACCAGGAAACCTCATCTCATCCTCACCAAAATGTTACTGCAGCAGTCACTTCTCTCAGAATACCTGAGAGAAATAACTGAAGTGCATTTACTTAAAAGCATTCACTATAGTGAAGTACTTCCAGTGTCAAAAATAATTTTTTTGAAATCATTTATATGTATAAACTATAAACAACAACCCTGATAAAATAAAAAGTACTATATACAAACCTGGCCTGATTAAAAGTTAGTTTGCTCATTGCTATGTTATTTTATCTTTCAGGAAAGAGAGGGAACACTCACATGATTACAGTTTTTTAACTTTTTTTAGCTGGTGTGTGCCCTTCAGAAATCAATTTATTTGTAAGCTGCACCAGGAAAAAAACCTAGTTCTTTCATCACCAAGACAGACACACCTTTATCAGTTTCACAGCAGTGCTGGTGTAATTTTCTGGCCTCTGATCCTTCTGTTATCCCATTAGACATCAGAACCTGCAAGAACCGTCGATGAGCATCTGTCATCTGAGCTGCCATCACAGTGCTTCGTCAGGCTTCAAGTGCTGCAGGAGGTTTAAGCTGGAATTAATGCACATGTTCACGCAAATTAAGAATACACAGTCTAAGTGTTTCAATTAAAGATTTCAATTAAAGCCTATTACATTGAATGAGGGCAGAAAAAAAAGCAGATCCCAAGGTTGTCCTCAGAATGCAGAGGGTGACCAGCTCTGAGGTTCTGGAAGGGTGCAAGTCCAACGAGTTTTAGCTATGGAAAAGAACAACATAGGCATTATGTTGTTGTCATCCAAAATCGGGAATAAAACTCCTTCTTAACATCAATGTAGTTTTAAGAAGCAAGCAATACTTTATTGCAGCACTGGATACACAGCAGAATGACTCCTGCTTAACGTGCATAGCTGGCTCAAAGTAATACACACAGCAGTCGCTTGAGTCTGCACAGTCAGTCTCAGACGGTGTCCTTGGAGGATCTTCAGGCACCCCTGGTGGTCACTGAGCCGCTAAACTTTGATAATGATCTCTGTGCGGTGTGGTTTCCATCGAAGCTACACAGCGCTGCTGAGCAAACTGGACTGGGCCGGTTTGACTCGTCCCGAACGGAGACACAGCGCTCAACGTCCCGCTACCGGCTGCACAGAAGGTCCCATTAACCGGCACCCTCCCCCGCGGCATTTACAGCACCAGCGTCCCCCGGACCCGGAAACAGCAGCGGCGGGTCACAAACACACCACTGGCTGTGATTCTCCGTGGGACAAAACTCCTGCTTCCCACACGGCCTGATCTGAGCGCAGTCAATCAGAGCGGGTGACTTAGGACAGAAAA
>VZRX01013799.1:0-12644 GCA_013398075.1 Notiomystis cincta
GCCAGAGTCAAACCATGACAATAGAATAGGAGATATTTTGTCCTTTTTCACATTTTGCTGTGGATTTGCTTATCTATTTGGTCTCCAGTCAGGGAAATACTGGTATAAGTAGGCAACTACTTTATTTACCTAATGTTCTTTTCTAAATTATTTTATATTTTGTATGAGAATGCTGTTAGATAATGCTAGAAAATCAATTGCTTGCTTGTGTGATTACATGGGCCTTTAACAATACTTGGATGCCAACAGTTTACATGCCCCTAAGTAAACGAAGAACTACACTTTTTTTAAGTTTGGGGATTGATTGTGCCTGTGCTCCTATAAAAGAGAAGAGATCCAGGAATAGGTGTGTGGTCTTCAGTGGTGGCTGAGTTCTGGAATGTCTTTATCTACCCTGGATCCAGCAATCAGAACTGGCTGTGCTAATCAAATAGTAACTTTTTAAAAGTCCTTTGAGCAAGGGCAATATTGCCTTTCAGCTTCACACATACCTTAAGAATGCATTAGTCTTTTAACCCTGTGAAAGATTAGAAACGGGACCAGATCCAAAGGATAATTTTTAAAGCCTCTCTCCAAAAGTTATTCCAAGTCCATGAATTATTCGAATGTTTTTTGGTCTATGTATTTGTGGGGTTCTTGAGGTTTTTTTTGGACTCAAGAGAAAGTGAACCTTCAGTGCTACAAAATACATATTGTAAACAAGATAAATTATTTTGTGGGGTTCTGCTTGAAATCAAATTGAAAACCATCCCTCCCTAAAAAGACCCATGTACAAGGAGATGTACAACGAAACTTTAAAGCTCATAAATTTAAAATTTTTTAAAAATCATTATTTAGGCAGCTGGTGTCTTGAATTTACTGATATTCTATTTAGGTGGGGGGACATAGGGCAAATTTAAAAAAAAAAAAACAAACTCAAAAAGTAAACCTAGAAATGGTGTGTGGATCACTTACATAAAAAAAATCAGGAATATACATTAGTGCAATTTTATGAATGGTAGCTGAGAGGAAATCCTGCAAATTTGGGTGAAGTCTAAACTCTCATGCTTTAATAAAAAAACACCACATGCTCAGACCCACTCCCCAATAAAATATCCAAACAGCTCAACCTTAATTCAACCTTCTTCCTGGGGACAGGAACAATTCTCCCACCTAGATAAAGAAAATGTCTTCCCTGCTGCACTGTGTTACTTGCAGGACTTTAAATTCTACCTAGGAAAAGAAGATAAAGAAAAATTAGAAAATTTATTTTTCTGAAAAAATGAACCAAAACACCTAAAATTTAAAGAATAAAAAAGAATACAGATCAATGAATCCCATATTTATAAATCACATATGATCTATTTCATCATGTGTCTGTCACTTTTCATTTATTCAAGAATGTAACCTAAACTTCTGAGTCCAGGTTAGTCCTTAGAGTAAGCTGCATTCAAAAAAACAGGCTTCATTTCTGAACTATAATTGGATTTGAATTTTTGATCAGGACTTTGATTAGGACTTTAAAAGAATCTGTTGACTTACAAGATCTGATTGACAAGGTTATAACATAGTGAATTATCATTGAAATAGAAAAAATGATTTTTTTTCCATGCTATAATTTGGAAGTGGGAAAAATTTGTTGTCACATAAGAAGACATGACTTCTGTTAATTGTTTTTCTCGGGTTGGACCAAATGAACAACTCTTCTTCTTCAATTTTTCTTCTAAATTCTGGTCCTCTGAGCTGAATGGTTGGAAGTGTTACAGAACCTGTGTCTTAATCACGTTACCATTTGTCTCACTTGTAGATGATGCCATTGACTGGTTGTTTTCTAGCTCTGCCTCCAGTTTGGTATAAGACAGTCCTTGCTAACTGTGTAAAAATGTCCTCTTGTGTTACATTTTTTAGAGCTGAACACTCAAAAAAAAGTTTTTAAATTTTTTTTTTTTATTTCTAGAATGATCATGACTACAGTTGGAATTGTAAAATGAATTCCCTTGTTCCAAAACCACAAAGGACAGACTGGTGCCAGGAGCAGCTCCTGGAGGATTTATACTGCTTGAATTTTGTTCCCAGCTCAGTGACCTTGAGGAAAGTCACTGAACCACTCTCTGTCAGCCTTTAGTGGTTTTTGTGATGGCTATCAAGTTATGCACCCAGATTCCAAGGGTATGGAGGTTCTTAATTAATGACTTGGTAATGTGCTTGAAGATCCACTGATCTGACCTTTCAGCCTGTGCTATCAAAACACTTGTCCCTGTCTTTATCTATGTCCAAGCTGATTAAAGCTGTCTCCTCTTGCTGTCTCCTAACCATGTCATCTCAAGCCTGTTTGCTGTGCTTCTGCTTGACTTGTCTGTTTGCCCACCTTTTCTGTCCACTTTATTCCTCTGCTGCTTTTGCTTTCTCTGCTGCATTAAGCACAGGCGTCTTTATTGTCACCTGAATAACTATTGAGCGTCACTGATCTTGTGGTTTACTTTTGTATGGCAAAATAAACCCCAGCTCTCTGTTCTGAGAATGTGCAGACTGAGTATATTTCTTAAATTTTTTTTGGTTGTGCTACCCCCTGATACTTGGGAAGAGTTTTTCTGTGCACTGCCCAGCTTCTCCCCCCTGTCTTGTCCCCTCTTCTTCCTCTCCCAGAGTTAAGCTCAGGAAAATGTTGTGTTCCCAGCTCTAGAACTCACTACATACATAGCCACAACATTTCTGAATTGCACTGATTTCTGAATTGTGCATATGCTAAAGGACATAGCAGTAAGATGTTCAACCTGCTACAAATTTTAGCCCTTAAATCTTCACTGAAAAACCAAGCCTGGTTAGGATCTTACACTTTCCTTGCTGGTCACAAGCAAGTGCAGTCAGTAATAAAATAAAGCAATCTCACCTCCTCAGATAGCTTCTCATCTGCTTATCTACTTACTAGCAAAATGTAAACCTGTTTTTTTTTTTTTTTGGTTACTTAAAGAATTCCTTCAACTCCATCAAATTGTACCATAATGAAAAATCATCTTCAATTCCCTATGTGGAATCTGGATTTTTCTGTTAGCAAGCAAGTAAAGTAAAAGAAAGAAGCGGTTTGCAAGGTTTGTTACGTATTTCTTGTACATGTTTGTATATATGTGTATATGAGCTCTTACAAAAATATACTTGGAGGAAGAAATCTTTTGAAGATTTACTTTCAAATATAACTGCAGAGAATAAAATGTTTTTGAAATATAAGAAGCAATATAGGAAATGCATTTTTTATGCAGAACAGCCCACATCAAATCATACTGCCTGTGATGCTACAGCTTTTATCAAGGTAGAGCCTTAATTTTTTGCACTGGAAGGAACTCAGGGCAAAATTATTTGATCTATACATTTACCTGTTTTGATTACTAGTCCTTGCTTTTCCAGGAAACTGGTTCTATCCGTATGGTGAAGAAATGTTCTGCAGAAAAACTCCTAGAATGTCTTCATCCAAGATTGCAAGGAATTGCATCAGAGAATGATAGACACCTTCAAAAGGACATTCACATGTAATGAGAATAAGGAAAGACAGACAAACCAAACATCTAGAGGAAGTTGAGGAGGTGAATTAGAAAATATCCAGTAAGATGGTGGAGCCCAGCTGCCAGGGTAGGAGCAGTAAAAGTATCTATAAAATATCTTAAGCAGTTCCAGGGAACATTGTGAAGATCAGGGGGGATCCTTACAGAAGTAGGAAGCTTTCTTCATGGAGGTCTTTAATACTTAAATTAAGGAAAAAAAAATGTCTTAGAGCCTGACACAGTTTTCAGATAATTTGCAGGGTCTCACTGGCACTTTGACCTTACTTTAGTGGGAGGAATTTATACAGGACAGGGGGGTGTGCTTCTCTTTGCTGACAGCACAAAGCTGGCTCATGCCTGAGGCTCTAAAGTTTTGTGGTCATACACACAAAACTGGATTGCTTCTGTTGCCATCCTGTTCAACAATATATGAGAGGCTAACGAGTGAAATGGCTCATATTTATTGACAGAAATAGACTGTAAAACAGATCAATTCAATTTATTGATAAGTGGCCTGAACTACAGAATATAAGAAATCAGACTTGAGATAAAGAGCACAAGACAGAACTGACTGGTCTTTAAGTTAGAGACTGAAATTAATCCAGTAGAAATTATTATTCAGAATTTATTGAATTCAATAAAATGAAACCCAATATTAATACAAATAATTGCTTGAACTGGGGAAAAGAAAAGGCAGACCTGTTTTACAGGATATGAACCTAAATGTACATCTAGACATTTTAGGAAAAAGAGATGAAGGTTAAACAAGAAATTTGAAATGGATTTAAATATAATGTCAAGACTTACATCCTCTGAAACCTGCTTCCATAACAAGTCCTAGCAAAGAAAAAGGAGTTTTTTTACCCAGGTCACTTGTAGCTGGAAAAATATTACTTTTACAAATTTGAAAATATGCTAAAAGAGCTGAAAAATGTTGAATAGTATTTTAGGAAGGCAAGAGTGGCCTAACTGTGAGAGAGAGGAAAGATGATATATCGACAAAAAAAGAAACAATTTAAGCAATCTGGACTTGTTTTCAAGTGGCCAGATTGTACTTTCTGAATAATTGCTGTGGTGTTGGGCTCTGTTTGATTTAATTGGTAACGTGTGTTGAAGCCAGAGCTGAATGAACTATTTACAGCAAATAATTTATTTGATCAATGTCATCCTCTTTTCTGTTCATGAAGTATCCACAAACAGGTTTTTCCCCACTAATTTGTTCATTATTCAAAATTGATCAGCAAATCCTTTGTGTGAGTGCCTTTTTGGGCCCTTTTTTCCCTCTCTTTCTTTGGAAGATCATGGATATACCAGAAGGATTTTTTACAGTGGGATTCAAGAAACCTGAAAGTTCTTTTCTAGTGTTCTTTTGATTGAGGGGAAAATAAACTATTTTCTATTGGTTATTTGCTATATTTACTGAAAATGTGAATAGTGCAGCAGCTTTTCCTTTTTATTGATAGGATTTTAGGCGAGAAGGGACTATTAAATCATCTACTCTAATGTTTTTTATGATGCAGATATAGTAGGAATTCATCTAATTTCTCCCATACTGAGTTAAATAATTTGTGCTTAACTAAAGCAGATTGGAACTTTATTTTAAAGCTTTTTCAGACAAATGGCTAAGTAGTTCTTTATGAAGGGGTTATTATTCCATTTTCTTTTACAAGTTTATGTAACTACTCAATGATCTCTATTTTTGTCATGCAGAATTGTTTTTATTTGCCAATTTGATGTCTGAACATCCTGAGTTCTGAGGGAACTGATGGATGAAGGGTTAAGCTGCTATCCATCATATCTGAAAACCTGTAGCAGTCCACTCAAGTTCTCACTGATTGGAAATGGAGAAAGAGAACTCCCATTTTTTAAAAGAGAAAAAAAGAAAACCTCGGAAACTCACAGGCTGGTCAGTCTCACCTTGGTTCCTAGCAAGATCACAGAGCCAATCCTCCTAGAAACTACAGTGAGGCACATGGAAATTAAAGAGTTGTTTGGTGAGAGCTGATTTAAGCTTTAGTAAGGGTAACTTGTACCTGAGAAATTTGGTTGCCTTCTATGACAGGGTTTCAGCATTGGTCAGAAAGGGAAGAACAGCTGACACCAGGTACCTGCACTTCTGCAAAGCATTTGGCACTGTCCCACATGACATCCTTGTCTCAAAACTGGAGAGACATGGATTTGATAGCTGGACCATTCAGTGGGTAAGGAATGGGCTGGATGATCACTGTTTAGGAGTTGTGGCCAATGGCCTGATGTCCAAATAGAGACCATTGGTGTTTGTCAGGGGTTGGTATCAGGTGTGGCACAGTTTAGCGCCTTAGCTGGCAACATGGGCAGTGGGATTGACTGCAGCTTCATCAGCTTTGCTGACCGTGGCAAGCTGTGGCTGACAGGTTGGAGGGAAGGGATGCCATCCAGAGGAGCTTAGGCAGGCTTCAGAGCTGGGCTGGTACAAACCTCATGGAGTTCAACAAGGCCAAGTACAAGGTGCTGTACCTGAGTCAGGGCAATCCCAAGCACAAACTGAGGCTGGATGAGGAATGCACTGAGAGCAGCCCTGAGGAGAAGGCCTTGGGGGTGCTGGTGGATGAGAAGTTCAGCACGATGCAGCAATGAAGCCCAGAAAGGCAAACGAATCCCAAGTTGCACCAAGAGAAGGATGACCACAGGTTGAGGGAGGGGATTCTCACCCTCAGCCCTACTCTTGTGAAACCCCACCGGAGTGATGAGTCCAGTTCTGGAACCCCAAATATAAGAAAAGTGTGGATGCATTAAGGTGAGTCCAGAAGAGAGCTGTGAAGATGATCAGAGGGCTGGAGCACCTCTCCTGTGAAGAGAAATAGTTGGGGCTGTTCAGCCTGGAGAAGAGAAGGCTCTGGGGAAATCTTATAGCAGCCCTTCAGGACCTGAAGGGGGCCTACAAGAAAGATGGAGAGGGACTTTTTCCAAGGGCATGTAGTGACAAGGGCTTTAAATTGAAAGAGAAGAGGTTTTGTTTAAGTATTAGAAAGAATCTTTTTACCTTGTATGGTAAGGCACAGAAATAGATTGTCTAGAGAAGTCATGGATGCCCCATTCCTGGAAGTGTTCAAGGCCAGGTCAGATGGGGCTTTGAGCAGCCTGGTCTAATGGAAGGTGTCCCTGCCCATGGCAGGGGGTTGAAACAAGATGATATTTAAGGTCCCTTTGAACCTAAACCATTCTATGATTCTGTAAATCTTTTTCATCAGAGAGGACAATGAGACACTTCATGGCTATGTGAAGAGCTGTTGCATAAACATTCCTATCTTTTTGCCCAGGTATAGCTTTCCCACAAGTGATTTCACAAAAAAACCCAAACTAAACAAACAAAAAACCCCAAACCAAAACAAAAGGAAAGAAAAAAAGGAAAAATGCAGATTGAATATCTGAGCAAGTCAAACAATGACCTTTGCAACTGCTGTCAAAGCAAATGTATGCTTTTAGTCAAATTAATGTTTGTAAATTCTCCTTGCAGTATTTCCCCAGTACTAGCCAAGAAAGACAGTGTTAAATGTAAATTGTAGTGACAGTAATTTTTAAAAATTTGAAATAGGCCTTGTTACTCAGAAGGCAGGATAAGTGCATTTGTCACACGGTATTATGATGAAAAATGCAGCGAAGCTTCTGCATTTCACTGAGTTTGCATTGGGATTCACATGCTGTATAATATAGCAGAAAAACATCACTCTTTTGGCAAAATATGATGGAAATCTTGTCCACAGAAAATTGGTGGTAGAAGTGCTTTTTAGAAGTGGAAATAGGCAAGCTTAAAAAAATGCTATTTACTTGGAAAAATCATACCATACAATAGATCAAAATAAGAGATAACTAGGTTTTCTCAGTGGTATGCCTGCTAAGATCTCCTGCCAAAACCCCACAGCTCTCAAGTTCAAATTGCAAGCTGTCCCCATGTTGGAGCAGCATTGTTTTATATAAGAAAGATGTTCTTTGAAACTTCATGTCATGGCCTGATGATCCTGAGCAGCAAAGCACCACTCACCACCACTGAACGATACTAACAGGCTGCTTGGAAACTCCCTGTACCCCACTTCTGAAGCTTCCACATTTCACCTCCCTGCTGGAGTGGGCTGTGGCAAGCCTGAAGGTTTACCATTTCCTGCCACCATGCTCAACTAAAGTGCTTTCAGATGTGAAGATCACTGCAGAGTGCTGCAATCTTATCCTTGTTACATGCTCTTGCAATTTGCCCCATCAGGCATCAGGTGGATGGTCAATGCAGAAAGGGAGCATGTGCGAGCTTTAAAAACAAATTTGGGTCCCTAAGTGCCCTTTGTCTCTCTAAGATCAGAAAATAAAGCTTTAGTAAGTAAGATTTCTGTGAGAGCATGGGATATAAATAATTTTTAAAATGTCCTTCAGACATTTGAATTCATCTTACCTCTCCCTAGCAATTTAAAAGACGATGAAGCTAAACAGATGATGTGTCTCTCCTTTGCTGGTCGAGAATAATCCATGCAGCTGCTTTAGGATGCACTGAGGACCTGTCTGTTGGAGGGATCTGGCTTTCTTCACTGACTTTCAAGTGGAGCTAAATGAATAGATTAGATTACACTCCTGACTTTTAGCCTACTAAAACAATCTGAGATGAATGTCACCCCAAATTATTTGCCTCACAATGGCTGTGATAAAGTAGCTGCACCTGATACATTAACAAGTAGCCATGTTTTTTATCTCTCAGCTGAAGAAATCATCGCTTACCACTTTTTCCTAAGCAAGCAGCAAGGTCTGTGATGTACTGAAATGTCAGTAAAAGGTGCCTTTAATTCCCAAGGGCTGGCTTTTTGTTGGTGTTTTTGAATACTATGCTGAATCTTTGAGTTGTTAGGGGCATGACATTTTCCAGTGACTGAATATGGGACACCCACTTACCTTCTCTGTATCATGCTGAAATATCAATTAAATGTATTGTGAGGAGACCAACATCCAGTCTGCTTGTACATGAATGGGACAAGGGATTACTCGAAGCACCAGGTTATTTTTTTTCTTTCATGATAAATGGCATTACAGGCATTACCCTGCCAGAGGAAGCTAGTGGAATGATGACCCTGCATTTGGGAATTCTGTCTGTATTGCTCTGAATAGATGCACAAATAGTTCTTTATATGCTCTGTGACCTTCTATTTCTTGAGGTTTTTGTTGTTAGAAGAAATAGCATCCCTTTCAGAGTGGTGGGAAAATGCTACACCCCTTCAGGTGAAGGACCTTCAGGTGACAAGTTGTGTATGATAATTTATGGAACATAGTCCTTGTAATATTTTATACTGCTCAAATGTTCCAGATGATTATAGTCTCTAGATCTGCAGTTAAATTATTATCCTGATCAGAAATTTAATTGCTCTCACTTGTCTTGTTCTGTATGTGCTTTTGGCAGAGTGACAGCACTTTCTATCACTGTTTCTCCATCCATTGAGTGAAACAAAATATGTTTTTAAAATCAGAGGAAAAAATATTAATGGGGGTTCTGTTGCCTGATAAAATTCTTTGTTGCTCTTTTCTGATCCGATGGTAGAACAAAGTGCATTTTAAATATTTAACAATGTTCTTAGAACAAATTGTGAATTTTGAAGCTGCAGTTTTAAGACTTAGGTGAAAGTAAGTTTGATCAGTGGATCATTGGATCAGTGGATAAGTTTGATCAACCTGGATGTCTTTTGATACTTTCCTTCCTTTTGCATTTCTGCACAGATTTATATTTTGTAAGAAGCTCATTGAAGGCAAGATAGACATGTTTTCCAACACAGAAGGATGAATGTTGCTTTACTAAGATTTTTATTTCCTACAAAATAAAATTGCCCTAGCCGAACAGGAGTCAAAATCTACACTAGAGAGTTATGATCTAAGCTTGCTGAATCAGAGGAAAAAGACCCTCCACCAAAAGAAGAATATCCAAATAAAACAGAGAAACCAAAGTGTTTGAACTTTCATTATCACCAGCTTTTGAAACTGCTGTGAAATTTAGATTTCCTTTTTCAGTAAGTTAGAAACTGCTGTAAGTGGTAAGATTACATGTATGAAAACTTCTGCTCATTGTGCTAGAATGATGCTGATGTTAATTTATGGTTTGAAAAGCCTGAGCAGTTTTGTTTGTGAGGCAGATGAACCATATGTTTCGCAATAAATACTTTTAATTCAAGTAGTGAGAATGGTTGTAACTGTTTGATTTTGTTGCTGTTATTTACACCAACATATGACAGAAAGCAAGTGAAAGGAAGACAGGATGTATTGTAGAGTCTATTAAAGAAACAACAGCGTGGAATGCTGAGAGGAATTTTTAGACATGAGGGCCTTAAAACAGCAGGGTGAACTAATTATTTTAAGTATAGATTAAGTAAACCTATGAAGAGAGATATATTTAAAAATATCTATAATAGATATTATTATATCTAATATACAGAAGTATTTTCAGCTGTATATATATAGCTCCATGGGTTTAAAAGAGCTAGTTATCATTCTCCTGCAATAAGAGTTTGAAAAATAAGCCTTCAAATTTGGATTTCCAAATGTCATTTTTTCTGCATAGCAAGGGAAGGAACTAAGCTGTATGTCCAAATGTAGAAATATTCTTGCTGCCTCCTTTGAAAACTTTGTAGAATATTTTTCCTTCAGCAAACTAATACTTTGATTGCCTTCAAACCATGCAGACACCCCAGCTTACCTAGGTTTGAATGAACTGGGTCAAGTAATAGAAATGTTGCTGTGTCAGCTCAACATCCTGACTGGGAACAAATCCTCTGCCTTTATTGCAGAGCTGGTTAACCCTGTAATCCCCAAGCTGTACCACACCTGGCACTGAGCCTGGAGGTCTCAAAGCAAACTGGGCACATCTGCTGTGTTGCAGCACACAGAATCTTGAAATAAAAGGTCTGGTACAGATCACAGGTTAAGTTTTGGGAACATTTGCATAAAAGTAATCTTTTTAATTTTTCTTCAAAAAAGTTATTTTACAGAAGTTAGGAGTTATATCTCTTTTTATTTTCCTCATAATCATCTCCATGACCACTAGTTGTGCTACCATAGACATAACATGCTGTAAATTCATTTAAAATTAATTTAAGTATAAGTCACATAAGAAAAAGATGTCATACAACTCGGAAGACACTAAAGTTCCCAGATATCTTGATTTTCTAGAGCAGTGTTTGACCCTGGAATATTTTTTTTTCTGTCATGTGTTTTAACTTGGATTCACTCTGATTCAATTAAAATATTTCTAGCCTGGTGGCAGCTTTTGACTGCTGCTTACAATTTGCCCAGATATAGTAATTGTTTCTGTTTTCACAACTTCAGTGATCCCTTATTCCTTTACAGATTTCCCCTTTTGTTCCAGGAAAACAATAGAAATAGAAATAGATTTTGTTCTCTGCAGTACAGCACCTACTACACTGACTGGGCCAGTCCATACTGCTCTTGCCTTCACCTGCATTTTGGAATTGCTCTCCGCCACTTTCTGATGCCTAAATTGTCTTTTGACAAGGTATTCCTTCTCCTTTGTGACTGCCAGAGAGATCTGTTGCTGTCAGCATGAATTTTCTCCAGCTGTTTCACCTGTTGGTACTTCTCAGTCTTCTGACTTCAGTTTTAAATTCTCTGTGCACATTCATTTTTTTCTGTGCAGAATCATTTTTCATGTCTGTTCACGCTCCTCCTATCTTCCCTTTTTTGCCTATCATTCTCTCCTTTTTAGATTTACTTTAAATTCCCCCTTTCTTCCCCTTTTCAAAGCTCTTTACCCTTTTCCATGATGATAACATGAACAGATAACATGATGTCACTTGGTTCATATCCTTTCTAATCCCTTCCGTGACTGCACAATGCAGAGCTTCTGAATGGCTTTCTAAGTTTTATTTTCTTAAGCTAGATTTTCCTAATGTTAATATAAACAGTGGAAAAGTCTTCCCATCAATGGGGACTTCAATCAAGGCTTGACTCATATACTAGACTCATGTATTTTCTTTCTAAACTCATAAACTTGGAGTTAAGTTTCTGCCTGAAGAAGCCCTTCTATTGAATTTGGAATTTTCAAGGGTTTTGATTGAAAGCCTAAACTTGGACAAGCAGAAGAAAGATTATAATGACTGCTTTGAGGCTCTTATTATTTGCTCATTCTTGGAACAAAAGCTTAGACTCATGGTTGAATGAAGTAAAGTTCTGTTTCATAAAAGAAGTCTGCTCTAAAAATACATATAGTCACAGGAGTCCTTTAGTTGGAAAAATGCAGAATTTCTGCTTCTACTTTAGAAAAACATAGTGAGATTGGCAACTGTGACAGAATTCTAAGGTCTCTCAACCATTAGGCTGGCCTTGGGCTATTGTGTTAATAAAGGTAAGATATGGTTATATCTGTGTATGTTTATCTGGGCTGTAATTGAGTGCAGAATGTCATTGTGGATGGGATGACAGATATCTAACCAAGAAGACAATGTCAACAGCAGTGGTGAAATGAGTCAGTAATATTTTCATTGTGGAATATGTTAGGACAGGTATGTGGCATGGTTAGTGGATTCCACTCCTTGTGCTGCCCTTTTCTTTAGCTATATTAAAGCTTCAGAAGGGAAATAGCTGCAATCATAGCTGTGTAACTATGCAGTACATTAACCTAGAGTGATGAGTGTATTTTATCTTTAGCATTTAGACCTGCAGTGTTCAGAGTGGAAGCAAATAGGTTACAAGGATCTTCTCTCTCTCCACTAGTTTGCTGTATTCTAATGATGCAGACACTTAATTGAGATGGTAACTTGTCTTATTGTCATTGCCCTGCTTTAATTTCTTTAAATTACACCATCCCTCTGTGCTTCTTTGTCTTCACTGACCTGTCTGTTTGGACAGTAAGCTCCTTAGGAATAATCAGTACCTCACTGATTGTGTGTGCAGACTTCAGAGCTGTGATAAGTCATTTGGAGTTCAAAAATGAAGTCTTTCTCAGTTAACTTCAGAAACCCCAGAAATGCTAGATAATGCCTAGATTCCATCTGTAGGCATGGAAAGAATGAGGGATCTCCACCATACAAATTCTTGGCTGTCTTTGTATTAGTATTCCTGATGACAGATACCCATGAGGCTTGGAAAATAAATAGGTTTAATAATAAATAA
>VZRX01013799.1:19434-107380 GCA_013398075.1 Notiomystis cincta
TTTTCTTTTTTTATAAAGGTTAAAGAGAAGAAATGCCTTCGCAGGAATTTTGGTAAGTGCAACAGTGCTCACAGTATACTAA
Organism: Notiomystis cincta; assembly: GCA_013398075.1. Classification (NCBI taxonomy): domain Eukaryota; kingdom Metazoa; phylum Chordata; class Aves; order Passeriformes; family Notiomystidae; genus Notiomystis; species Notiomystis cincta. The sequence continues at coordinate 19,517 of VZRX01013799.1, forward strand.
CCTGTTTCTCACAGGATACTAGCCCCCTACTCACAGTATACTAATCCCTTTCTGTTTTACCCTGTTGAGGCTGAGCATACACAAAAGATAAAGTTTGAGCTACATCTCTTGAAGGCGTTATTTCTCAAAAACAGAAAAATAAGATATCCAAGGACAGTAAAAGAGAAGGGAGCGTAAGAGTTACAAAGGGAAATCAAAGCCTTGGGGAATATAGAAGAGAGAGAACTGGTGTTTCCCATTCTTCTCCCCAGTTAGTCACAGCAGATTTTGAAAAGAAAAATAATTTGCATCCACCCCTACACAGTAACAGCAGCCAGCTCATTCATGTTAGTATTTAATCATCATCACTGTATAGTCTTTAATTACATGATCACATACTGGGTTTCCCCCTGGATTCTGCCTTGTTCAGAGCACAGAGGAGTTGTGCACACTGAAAGAACAGCAATTCAACAGTTATTTTTTTCCCTTTGTTAGTCAGTGTTCAGACCCAAGCCTGATTCAGTACATGCTGTGCAAAGTCTGTTCTCATATCCACATTATTCATTTTTTTTCCATAGGCTTTTTCTAAGCATCACTTTTCATGTGCCCTGCACAAGAACTTCTCTAGTGTTACAGAGCATTTTTTGAGGTATTCAGGTTCATCTCCATTGTATTAATGTGGAGCTTGGATGCCCAGGGATGAAACTAGAGACACAGCCACTTATTTTAGATACCCTCCTTGAGATAATTAGTGCCTATATTTTCTGGATGCCTAGCATTGGAAGGTATTTTGTGTTCAGAGCCCAGCTCCTTTAACTTCAGTTGCAGCTGTAATTGCACCTCACAGTCTCAAACTAGAACAAAGAAGCTCTAGACTGGGTCTCCGAAAATGAAGAAATTTGTGAGAGTAATGTGTGAGCATTTGTAAAAGCTTTTGTTACAATCTCTTCCTTCACAACCTAAAGGAATCTCCTAACAGCAGCAGGGATTGAATCCAGTCCTCCAGGCAGAATCCAGCTACTTTAATGATAAGGCTGTTGTAGAAAAATAACTTCATCAAGTCAGTTCCTTTCTATCACATGCAGACAAATCATATCATGCTTTTAATAAATTAATCATGTCATTTCTTAAAACAGATAAATTGCACTATGCCTTTTAGAAAGATACTACAGAACCACCAATACTGGTGATTTAATATATTTTGTCTGATTTCTAGGCTTAATTTATTCATAGTCAGATGTATTTATTTCTCTACTGGTATAGATATTGTTCTTTGTACTGAGGAGTCAGTTTTACTCTTTATGTTTACCTCTATGATATATTTATGGAACAAAATTATATTTTCTCTTAAGCTTTATTTTGCTATATCTCATTCCTTAAGTGTATAGCAGCCCTTCTCTCAGTTTATTGCCATTTCAGTTGAAGCTGATGCTAAGCTCTCTAGAGAAATTGAGATGAGGAATTATCAGTATTATCTGCCACACAGTGTAAATATTCACCTTTTTCTATGCCAATATCATGCTGCTAGCTGCTGGTCATCCTATGATTGATTAAGACAATTAAATCTTTATTCTTTTCTTGTGTCAGCATTCAGAGAAAAATGTTAGCAGTCTTTAAATGGATGTTAATGGTGCTTAAGTGGGTGTATACATGTGTGCTCTCTTCCAATTTCTCTGACAGAGAATGTAAGAGTCTTAAAAAATGTTCTCCCTCTGCACCTTGACTGGCTGTGGAGCTGAAGTGCACTGCTCACTAAATGGAAATGCAGGTTTTTTACAAAACTGTGACCCCATGGTTGGACCATACTGTAATACCCTTTGAAAAGGAGGCCAAGTTAGGAGAGAAAAGAAAAGAATGTTCTTTCCTGCTGTACTTCAGCCTGGAGAGTATGGCTTTGCTGAGATGGAGGTGCAAAAGTAAGGGAGTGCTGCTAAAGAAATTACAACAAGAGTGAACTTCTTCAAATGGCACATTTCTTAGACTTATCTTGATGCTAAGGTGAAGCCTTTAAGGTCTATGTGGAACCATGATGAATACTGCTATCACCTGAACCTGAAAAACTTAGATTGTCATAATGTGGGCGGAGATATAAGTTTTCAAAGGAATTAATGGACATTTGTTGTTTATAGAACAAGCTTGCCAGTGTAGGTTTTGGAGACGTTGCAGAGTCTCTTCCTTGTCCCTTCCCTCATCCTCTCAAATTGATGCTTTCTGCTTTTAGAAAACTGTAAACATTAAATTATGGAGAGACTGAGACCTTATGCTCTTCATTGACATGAGATATGATTAATTTTGCCTTGCATTTTATTGTCTTCTGTTAGAAATATATCTTACTAGATAAAAGGAAAGGACACACCTGATTGAGGAAGTGGCTGTAGGTTAGGGCCCTGGGGTGTGGATCGTGATCTGCAACAGAACTTTTGGGCAACTTTAAGCAATCCATACCCACCCTTTCTCTCAGTTCTTTGTAAAAACAGAGGAATAGAACCTCCTTTCAAAACAGGTACAAATAACTTAGAAAATCTGAGATACTGAATTATTGTAATCTGGAGGCCATGTGGGAGCATAAATGTGTACTGTAGTTAACCTGAATTTTTCATCTGACTTAGTATCCTGCCCAAGACTGTCCAGTCCAGAGGTGATTCTTAGGAAAGGACATGGTAAGAGGAACAGCATGTAGCTCTCTTCCCTAAATCCCATAATTCCCCCTTGCTCCACTGCCTTTTTGTCCTCTAGATGGAGACAGGTGTATCCTGCCTCAGCAACTCTGGAATTTTCTAGATAAGATTCATTTACCTAAGAGTATTTTTAGTGATGGCTCATAGAGCCACAATGACGTTAGTGGTTATTATTGTTACTTATTATATTTAATTTCATGATTTCTGATAGGAAGGAGAGCAGGAAGAATCCCCTCAACAGCCTTGGGAACTACATAGCTTAGTTCCTAGAAAATGACCCAGGTGTTTTCTCTTAAAGCTTTTAGCTGTTTACAGGAAAAGTCAGATGAGGAAAGAGTCTCTAGTTTCTGTGGCTGGCAGGAACTCAAGAATGCACTTTTCAGGTTTTGGCTGTGTGTGTGTTCATTATTAGTCTCTCCACCAGGCCACAAGTGAACAGAGAGATAGTACTGAGCCTGGGTTTGGTGGCGTAGAATAAATTTGACAGTTTTCATGAAGATTCTCTCTCGGAAACAAAAAGCGAGGTTAAAGCTGCAAAATAGTAGCAAGTCTTTGATGGTACAAAAGTGCAGAAAAGGCAATTAATTTCATTTAAAGTAGTGGCCTAAAGACCCACCTGTTTAAAGCTTGATCCTACAGTCCCTTTGGAAAGCAACATAAACTGCCTTTTGTCTGGAAATTCTGCTAGTTTGCTGCACCTATTTTGAGTTCTGGCAAACACTCCTAACATTTCACCTGTAATCTCCAGGCTCTCTGGAACTGAACACAGATGTTGTTCCACAGTGAAATCCATTAAATACCACTGTAGAGTGGGTTTACCTCTGAGAGTGGAGAGGGGCGTGTGTGTGTGTGTGTAGAGAAGAAAGGAATGGAATAAATGCTTAAAGAGATGTCATAGTAGAGAAAGGAAGAGAAAATGGAAGAACTTATTGTCAAATGTTCAGAAAGAAAAGACTCAAGAAGAGTTATAGAGATACAGGTGGATGTCTACTGAAGTGCTGTTTAAAAAGGTGCTCTTTGTTCCTATTCCCTAGAGGTGCTAGGAAAAAAAAGTTCTCTAAGGACTCAGAAGAATGAATGAGCAAGTCACCAGGACATAAGAAGGCAGTGCAGTATGTAATCCACAACCTAGAACACAACAGTGAAAGTTGTGGGGCCCTTTGGGATGGGTTTAGACATTGCAGATCATCTCTTTGAAGGTGGTCTTAATAACTGTGCTGCTAAAAGTTGATATGCTCATTTGCATGTGTATGGCAGTGCATGCAAATATTAACAGTACTTAATAGAACAGAAAAAAATCTAAACATATACCTGGAAAAAAGCTAGATAGCCATTTTTATTCAAAGATCTAGAGTAAAATATGACAGTTGATTTTTAGTAATTAACTATTTTGTTTGGTATGTCAGGATTTTAGGTACTCAAAAATATGGTTTATTTTGTAACTGGCATAAAATCTCTTTTGGAAGTTGTTTTAAAAAAATGTTAGGTTATGGAGATAGATTATTTTTATTCTAGCTAGATAAGAAAAAGGTAATTATAGAATATTACAGGTATTTATACAGTAAATTGTGTAATTATCCCATAAAGTCTGTTTCTGGCATGCTTGTTCCCTCAGGCCTGGAGGTGTAATGATATTGCAGCTCAGCTGTAAGGAGACAGGTAGGCATGACCTAGGGCCAAAAAAAAAAGATTTGGGATAATCATGCTTGGTTTAAGCTGATATAAAGCCTCACAAAAAGCAGGTGGCCTGACACCTCTGCTTGGTCTGGAATTCTGTGAATTCCCAGGTCTGGCTGCCCAACATCACTGTGGGTGGCAAGAAGTGGGGGACTGGCACACCCCTTTTGATGACAGTGTGACACAGAGTGAGCTGCAGCAGACCATAAACCCAACCCTTTTAGACGTGGTTTTTTGGACAGTTACCACCAGTGCTGTTGACTTAAGCAGTTTTTCTGGTCTCTCTCTCTTTGGTGGCTTATTCGTGCATTCATGTTACCTCCTCTGGACTGAAAATCAAACCAGCAAAAAACATCCACTTTCACCTGGATAAGCTCTGTTATTTGGTTGATCATGCAGCAGGACAGAAATAAGGAGGGGCAGGGGTAAGGGCAGGCAACTAAGGAGATAAAAAATATGAAACTGTAGCATTTGGTGGCCAAGGGAGCATCTGTCCCCCGCCCACTTGCTTTCATGTAGGCACCTACATTTTTGTGACTAGCTGTATTTGAAAACCTTGTGACCTAGTAAGCAACAGACTCCTGTCAGTGTTGGCCATGGTAAAGGGGTGAAAATAAAATTACCAAAAGAAAAGGAAAATTATATTTACCGCCCCCATTGCCAGAGTACTCAATGGGACTATGGAAAACCTGGCTGGGAAACTTCCCTGGAGGACTAAACTGGAGCAAGTTCAGAAATCCCAGTCTCCTACTGTCCCTGGCAAGTTTTCTAACCATAAGGGAACTTCCAAGCAGTTGATTTTTCAATTTATGATGGAAGTTGTTTCAATTAACATAAAATAATAACTTAAGTGTACAGACTGGTGTTTCCTTTATGAATGTATTATGATCGAAAATATGGTAGGTTTGGCATTTTTCTAGTATGGAGAATATCTAATCAACTCAGAGAAAGAAATGTGGATACCTGCCATAGCAGGAAGAAGTACCTTATGTCAATAGGGTGGGAAATATGCACTGCAGATAAAGATAGGGAATCCAAGGCTTCCATAGCCTGGTGGAATACTCTGGCTGTGAGGTCCCTGGTGTTTGTCAGGTGCCTGAGTGTAGCAGTCTGAGCAGGTGTTTGGGGGCAGCAAATTAGGGCACATAATACGTGAAGGTAAGGTACTGAGCCATCTGATGTAGCAATGCTCACAAGCCAGGACTTAGCCCAGTATTATACAGAACTTCTGCCTTTCTTGTTCTCTCTCCCCCCTCTGGTTTTCTGCTTGCTTTTCCTTTGCTTGCTGATTTGATTTGTTTTGTTTTCTTGGAAACTAGGTCTGTACCAGCTGGATTTCCCTATTTTCTTTGTTTACTGAGATGCAAAATCTGATTGTTGAATGCATGAGTGTGTGCGTAAATCACTACTTTTTAAAATTGTGTGGACCAAATCCCATTCCTCTTGAATTCAGTGGGAATTTCATTTTATGTGTCAACAAGGCCAGGATTTCTTTCTCAGTAACTTGTATGCATAAAATGAAAATTGCTTCAGAGCTGTATTTTTACAGAACAATTTACTAGCTGTTAAATTCCAACAAAAGTATTTTTATCTTCTGAAGGCAGGAAAATATTAGCTTTATTTCATGTCATTGCTTAAGCTACATATTAATAATTAACCATTATTATAATGGAAGTCTTCCAGGTACAGAATGTACCCATTACTGAAAAATGGAAAATAGAAAAATGAGATAGGTGGGTGCCAATACAGAGCTTGAGTATCTTAAACAAGACATCAGAAAAATTGCAAAAGCAGAGGTGTGATAATATTGTAAATAGACTCAGGTATATTAATATCTGTTTTTTCTCGTGTATGGATCTTGCATATTTACCTCCATCACTACTAGAGTATCTGAATAGCACCCTCTGAATTACCAAAAGTAATTAGCTGGCCAAAATATTCTCCTTTTATTGGTTCTAGTAAGGAGCTTTTCCCTTCTTCTTTTACCATATTATTCAACAGAACCTGTTATAAGTGTCTTTATAGAGAGCAGCATGAACTCCCTGCACTATTGCAAAACAGAATTTTCTCCAGGATTTTCTTTTTTCTGTTCCAGAGTAGATACTAAGGGCTGCGTGAACATGTGACCATGTCAGACCTATACCTCTAGCATGCTGTACTGTCTTCTTTCTGGTAAATTTATTTGTGGAAAAGAGGATGTAAAAATGAATATTTGACAGTATGCTGGGCCAGACTCTCTGGTAGTTGCATGAAAGCTTCACTTCAGGTTAAAACACAAAAATGATCCACGATTCAAAACGTAAATGAAAATCATGGTGTTCCATATCTGCTGTGTATTAGAAACAGCACCTGTTGTTTGATGTTGGGTACTGCTTTCCTGAAAGAACTATGCAAAGACCCTTTATCAGGCAATCTTATCTCCTCCTGAAGTGCTTTTGAGCTCTGCTTCCTTAAATAATGTGGGCTCCTTAAGAAGGCTCCAAATTCCACTGAAGGACAGATCCCACTGAATTGTGTATTAGAAATATTTTATCATGAAGGAAAAAAATGTGTTTCAAACAACACTAGTAATGTTACTAATAAAGAAATCATTCCTGTTTAGAATTAATTTAAATATACAGGAGGAAATGTGTGTACACAAGCTTTGAATTTAATATGTGCTAATATTTTGCATAATGTAGGCTTGTTGTTTATATTCTGCATATAAATTAGGCTACTGGATTGGGGGGAAAAGAAAAAAGCACACTGTTTCTTCTCCTAGTTTTCTATGCTGTTTTTAAAATTCTTGTGGACAAATAATTGTAAGAGTGTTGGGTTGTCTGGAATTCATAACACCATTGCCATAATTGAGAGGGTAAAAGGGTGTATGCTGTGAGTATCTCATGCTGCCTGGGCTATTGCTGGGTCTCTGGCTGGGGCTGTGAAGGTTTTGTTCCACAGCTCTGAGAATGGCAGGGACTTGCTGGAACATGGTGCCTCCTGGAGTGAGGAGCAAACACCTGCTCCACACCCCCTGCTAGCTCAATCAGACACTGCAATAGGAGGTGGTCGGAGTACTGCTCTAAGAGATTTCACATTATTCCAAATATTTGGAAGCTTTAATTATGGAACTTGATTTTAGTCTGCTAACATTCTCTTTTTCCACTAACATGTTGCAGCTGAGCTAGCTGAAACATATCATGACCAAAATATTTCCTTTTTGCAAATCCTGTTCTGCGTGCAGAAAGAGTTGTTTCAGCTCAGATTCAGAAGGCATCACTGAACTAGGGTCCAGTGGCAATACTTAAAGCCAATATTGTCAATGAAGTTTATATATAGGCAAACCACAGACCTATTTTCAAAATGTGTAAAGCAGAGCTTGTTGTATCTACAGATTTTGACAGTGCTTGAGTAGATCAGCAAACAAGCACTTGAGAGATCCAGCCATGGTGTTAATGTTAAAAATTTTTACAAATATATTAGACAGATGGTAGAGATGTCTACAGTTAAGGAAATCTGATACTTTCCATGATGGGATTCCATTTTCAGTTGCTTATTACTTTGCCAAACTTAAAACAGCAATGAAGTATTTCAGGCTGAGAGTCTGCCTTGGACTGTGAGTGTGAGTGTTTGCTGTGTGCAAATTTCAGATAACATAATTCAATCATTTTCTGTAACAAGGTTAGAGGAAAGTGCATTTGTCTATGCTTGTAAGAAAAAAATAATGTTAATATTTCACTTACTAGTTATGTCACTTTGATACTTTACCAAAGTAGGTATTTGGCATTCAGCAAAGAAAATTGACCATGCATCAAAGATGTGGCTTTTATTGTAACTATGAAAGTTCATCAAAGTATGGGTAATTAAAAGGCTCTCACATGTACAGGATGGAAAAGCTGGTGCCCAATAACAAGGGGGATGGGGTTGGAATGTGTGGTCTTCAAGAAGCTGAACTGGCAACATAACAGAAGTTTTCTATGACTCAGAGGCTACGCATGAAGAGATCAGAGAAAGGATGATACTGATTCTGAGACATCTTGGCTGCTTTATCTTTATTTTCCTAGCAGAGATTAGTTTATGAGTTTTTGGAAGAAGCATGCTTTGGGGATTTGTTCCTTTAGCTGATCCAGCTCAGACAGAAAGAGAGTAATCATCTCTGGACAAGATAACATAGCACTGCCAGTACAAGTTCTGAAGCATAGCTGTGAATATGGCCACAACAATCCCTTATTCCTCTTGAGTCACAGGGAAAAATTATATGGTGCATATGTTTCTAAGAAATAGACTTCAATGTTTATGTTGCATTGTAGTACACTCAGCAGAGCTGCTTTTGTTCCTTTATTCATCATGGTGAGATAATGCTCCTACAGGAGAAATACAATTTTACTTTCATTTCCTTCTATCCTCTCCCCCACTCAGTGTTTTCTCCCTGATATCTTCCTTTACCTGCATCAGTTTTTCAACCTACTTCCTTTTCCTTCCTCCTCTTGGGCTAGGTGGGACTTTGCATGTGCCACTTGCTTCTCATGTTTCACCACTGCAGACTCCTTCCAGCAAACTCTGCAAAATGAGCAGTTTGTAAACTTCAGCTTGTAGAACACAGAGGCTGCAGAAAACCCAACCTGTTTACGAAGGGCCACCTAAGGCACAAGCTAAGATATGAATCGCTTCAGCTTGGGAATGTGTCCTTTTGTTACTATTTACCTGTGTTTTGGTGATCAGCCTGTTTGTGATTGTTGCTAGTCTGAATTGACAGTAATCTTTTTTGTCATTCTGATATAGCAGAAGGGTGAGAAAGATATTTCCAAGTTAGAGAGGCAGAAATAAATTTCAGTATAATTTCTTTTACCCCTTAGACAAAATGTTGAAAGAGAGCAGTCTCATTCCTTTAACCATGTACCAAGCCTTGTCTGAGAGAAGGCAATTGAAGATTTAACAAGGAGACACCAATATGTTCCAGGGAAAATATTTGTCAGGAGTAATATAAAAAACAAGGATTAGTAATGGGGCACATTGAGCAGTACAAACTGGGGGCAGCCAGAAGCAATAATCCTATGAGTCTTATGTCCATTTGAGATAGTGATTTTTGGATTTTTGTGCTGCATCAGGAGTCTGTAGGCCCTGTTCTGTACTTCAAGCTATTCTCTGGTTGTGGTTGTTTCTGAAATAATGTTTGTCTGCAGAAGGTGAGGTCACCGTGAATGCTGTAGTATGGTATTTAAGGGAAAAAAAGTACTTTGTAGAGAACAATCATTTTCTCAAACTAGAGCAAGAGGCTCTCTGAGTCCACCAGCCAGCTGTCTCCTTGTTTTTCCAATAAAAATAGCAGAGGCAAGGTGCCAAACAGAATATGAGAGGCATAAAGAGAAGCACAGAAGGGATCACGGGGAAGACAGACACTAACGGGGAGAGACAGGTTTGGCCCTGTTTGGTGCTAATGCAGTAGCACATAGACCAAGAATCTGAGTGCTGTAAGCAACAAAAGTGTTTTTATGAGCATGGACTTCTAGAGCTAGGGACCTTCTGCCATATTTTGTGTCAAAACAAAGTGCTTGATATTAATAAAGTCACGTTATTTTCATATTCATGCTTAAAACTTACTGAGAGTTTAGCTTTCTAGAGTTAAACAAGTGTTAGAAGCCCTTAAATTCTTGCTGAGGGTGTTTTGTGGCCTAAAGGCTGTTGTTTTGCTATGATATTTCTGATTTCTGGTCATTGCATCAGCATAATTTGTCACCCACTCATGCCTGGCAAATCTCTTAGTGTGAGGCCTTCTAATTGAGTTGTGAATTTAATTGAAAAATATGGCAATGGATTTATTTTGCTGTTCAGTCAGCCAGAGACTCTTTATAAAGGAATATACCTATAGCCATTTTTTTGTCTAGTTGAAGATCTGAATATTGTGGATTTCAAAGGGTACTTTTATTGGAAATCTTTTTTCTTGGCATGAGGAATGAGAGAAGGAATTTTAAAGCACTTGTCTAAAATTTCAACAAAATTGCAAGAAAACAAGCTAGAGTTTTTAATCTGAAAGGACACTCGTCTTTATTTCTAACTGTACTAATGTTTACTGTTGTTTTTCCTTTATGAATATTTAATGCACAGACCCTGAAAACAACCTCATTCTCTCCTGAATTTCTGGAAATATTAATTCTTGGTGTTCAAGATGTTAAAGTTGGATTAATGTGCCAGGTGGTTTTCCAGAAGATTAGTTTTGAGCAGATTTAAATTTACAGTGTAAAATAAGCCAAAACAGTAATGAAATGTTCCCAGTCAGCTTTGTTATAAAAAACCAAACCTCAGTAAGACTCAAATTATTTTGTCTTTTGAGATACCTATAGGAAAAGATAAAAGCATCTTGTTGTAATCTCAAAAGAAATAAAAAAGTAAATGTGAAAGTATGAGGTAACTTCTATATTTTTCCTACAATGTAGAAATAAATGTATTCAAATAATGCTATTTTCATTTTAGCTTTTAGACCCAGTGATTTTGGATTCTTTTAAAAAATTATTTAAGCGATAAAGTATTTTGTTTGTTTAGTGGTTTTTTTGTCATCATAATCTCTCTTCAAGTCTTTGTTTATTCTTTTAAAAAAGGCTGGAAAATCACAACATAAACTTCATGTATCCTACTTTGGTATTTACCTGAAATGTGCTCCTTGAGAGCTAAAATAAAGTTTGACATCTAGGGTCTCCACAGTATCTTAACAAAATATTTCTTTTAATAAAAACTTCAGATGAGAATTGAGCAAACCATTAATTTTTGAAGTCTTCTGTTCCCTTTAACCTTGTTTGTTCTTTTGTCTGTCTTCAGCAGATGGCTGAATGACTGGCATCCTCTAACAATATTCACTGCTCATTAGCACCATGTCATTTTGAGTGTTCTTTCCATCTTTCCTGTTCTTTTTTTTCCTCCTTCATTTATCAACCTGTACATTCATATGTTTAGTAAGTCGTTGACAGTGATGTAGGCTTTAACATTTGCCTGCATTATTTTCTCTAGAAATCCTGCTTGATGGCTAGGAGGAAAAAACCACATCTGACATACAAGGTGATTATTGAAATATTAACCTCAGTAACTACCTTTCTAAGGAACCTTCAGAAGCATGAATTATTTGGTTTTACCCATTGGTTGCCAGGATCAGTGTATACACTTGAAAATTCAAGCCAACCTTCTTTTCATAATGTTTAACGAAATACTGATTACAATGTATGCAGGGTGTCATAATGTTAAATGGCTTTATTTGAACAATGCAAACCAGCACTGTTTCTGAAATGAAATTAAGAGTTGATTGGTGCTCCTACAGATCTCATATTGTCAGATCTGCTAGACACCTAGAATATATATTCTGCTCTCTCTTGTAGTCCATGTTGTCAGATCTGATGAGTGCTGTACTGGCAGCTTCCAACACTGCAGAAAGAATTTCTCTCAGAACCAACTAATCTTTACTGGAAGAAATCTATCACTGAGAAATTTACATTATGCAGAAATATGAAAATATTCCTCTACAATGTCCTTTTTTTTTTCTTTTTTTTTTTTTTTCAATTTATTTTTGTTCAAGTATTTAAACTGATACTGGTGAAATCAGAAAAAAGCCCCATGTTGACAGTATGTTCACACCTCTTCCAAAGGCTTTCCTGAACTCTGTTCTGAGAGATGGGGTTATCAAAATCTTGCCCACCATTTCTCTGACTCTACTATTGATAAGCTCAGTGATGAAATTCCTCTTGACTCAAACCAATAGAGGGACAGTGTTAAGCAGATTTTCCTAATTGGGCTGATAGCAAGGACAGGGAAATACAACTCAGAGTATATGTGAGCTTTACTCTAACAAAGAGCTTGTTTTCTCTCTCTCTCACTTTTTTTTTAATATGAGAACAATTCAGTGTTACTCTTCAGAATATTATGTTCTATAACCTTCTCTGAGAGATTGTAAAACACTTTGCACCTGTTTTCCTGAATTATTGGCAGAAGACCTTTCTCAGAAAAACACTGTCTTTGAACCTTCATATTTAATTTGCATTTTAGACGTTAAGTTATGAAAGCAAGGAAAGTCTGACTGCAAATCTTTAATTAATCATAGCAAATTCTCCAACTGTGTGAAACATGATTCATTCTGCCTCTTGACTATTATAACACTTTAGATTTGATTTTTATAAATTACCTGTGCCACCACTGTAGTGTAAATGGATGTGTAAGGGATTGTAATTACTAAGAAACTCAATGATGTCCAAATGAAAACAGTACATACGGGAAAATTTACAGTTCCAAACACATTTAATACAGTGACTTCTAAAGATTTTTTCTTAAAATAGAACGGCTGTTTTTTTTCTGGTTAATGCAGATGATTGTCAGAATATTTTTTTTGCATAGGACAGAATGAATGATATGATATGATATGATATGATATGATATGATATGATATGATATGATATGATATGATATATGATATGATTGATATGATATGATATGATATGTTATATGATATGATATGATATGATATGATATGATATGATATGATATGATATGATATGATATGATATGATATGATATGATATGATATGATATGATATGATATGATATGATATGATATGATATGTACCTGACATATCTATGAACCCACAGAGAAAACCATAAAATTATAGAATATTCTGAGGTGGAAGGCACCCACAAGGATCATAAAGTTCAACTCCTGACCCCACATGGGACAATCCCAAAAATTAGAAACCAAAGAAGAATTTATGTAGACATACATAATTTTCTTTTGCCTCATGTTCAGGGACCAAATGAAATACTAATTTTGTAAGAATTGATCTATGGTATCAGTCTAGTTATTTGCTGTATGGACCCCACTAAAATATCTTCTATTCAGTAATTGTACATGTAACTAATGAAGACAAATGTTACAAAAATGAAAATATTGTATTTGAAAAATGTCAAGTAAGCTGCTGTTAGTGCATATTGCACTTGGTATGTTGAAATAAAAAGAATAAATATTATAACAATCAATAAAATTATGTGTATAAGTCAATAAAAATAAAATCATTGGTTTGCTCTTGGATAACACTTCTTTCCAACACATAATTCAAACTCAGTTTTCCTTACAAATGGAAACGCTTCTTTTTGTGGTCAAGTTTGTATTTACTACAACCAGAAGGATTGCTAGGGTACTTGGATTCACTCAGTATTCTAGTCAGAACTGAGAATAAATCTGCCAGCTTCGAGACTGCTGGATCACTTAATGGATCTACTGGGTGTCAATTAGCACTTTCTGTCCAAGCAAGACTTGGGTTCCCCTAGAGGTTAATTGTTGGCATACTTCCATGCTGTTTGACCTAAACTAGATTAGATGATTTAATTTCCACTCAAAATTAGGATCAGCACACATGTCCAATAATATTCAATCCCACTGGGTTCTAATCTGCTTCCTTAAATGTATCAGATGTTTACTAAAAGGAAGTGGACAGGAGCAAAATCTGAAGAACAAAAATTACTATAACAGTGTGTGAATGCAGTGACACCTGGTAAAGAGGAGTCTTATTTCAGTGTGGTAGGTGAAATTTTTCTGAAGTCTCTTGGGAGGAATTAATGAATAATCACTGAAAATTAGAAATTAATAAGTGGCAAATGTTCTGTGCTTGCTCTCAGTTTTGGTGCTGTTTCTTTCTGTACAAGAAAATTCAAATAATTATATAATAATTCTTATAATTATTAGACTTATACAATAATTGGTGTTGAATGGGACCTCTGCAGAAAATTCCATCCAAATCCTGCTCAAAGCAGGGCCTGTGCTGCTCAGGTTGCTCAGGATATTGTTTGGTCCAGTTTTGAACTTTTCCAAGCAGGAAGGTTCCACATTTTTGGGTAACTTTTCCCAATCTATGACAGCTCTGGGAGTGGAAGCTTTTTTCCAGCACTAGAAATCTACAGCGTTGAAGTGTGTTTCCATTGCTTACCATTTTTTTAGTTTGCTATAATTCAAAATCCAGATCATAAAGAAATTATGAGCATGTAGCAGCTTGATGTCCAGCAGCAGCACTGGACATGTTGAGCCAGGACAAAGCATGGCCCAGGTTTCTGATGGGGAGTGATTTTTAATCCACCAGCTATATATTACAACTTTGGCAACCTTTTTAACCACCACAGTAATGATACTGATTTCTTGTTTCAACTGAAGGGTTCTGAGATGGTCACAAAGAAGTGGCCCCAGTGGATGACACACTCAGTAAAGAATGCAGTCTTCCACGATCTTAAAGTCATGCATGTTGGGAAATGTAACTCTCTTGTGCAAAGACTTTTGGTTAAAAAAAAAAAAAAAAATCACATTTTTATCTGTGGTAATGCCATAATGGAGACAAGGCCATGTCTAGAGTACTAAATATAAAACCAAGTCTCATTAGAGTTAAGGCTAGTCTTAAAATAAAGTCACCAAATACAAAATCTCACTCATTCCTCCAGAAAATATGCACACTGTCCTACAGGGAACAGAATATGTTGAAAGTTGTGGAAGGTAAAGAATATTCACTATCATAATCCTTGTATGACTGAGCTGCTGAGGCCTCCTAGTAGTTGTGAGGGATAAAGTGGGAGAAATGCTCCTAGTAGAGGAAGATTCCAAATCTCTTTCAGTTAGGATATCAATCATGAGAGGAAATGAGCCTCATTAAGCTACCTCTCAAATAAGGTTTACAGTAATGCTTTAATACATGTTGACTTTTTTCCCCAAAAAATCTGCTTCAGTGTAGGCCAGACTCTGAATAGTATTGTCCTGAAAAGGAGAGCATGACTGACTGAGTCCCTTGTGCATGGGAGGGCAGGTGACAAGGTATTGATACAGACTTATAAACATCTCCTCTTGTTTGTTTTTTCTTAAAAATCTTTGTAAAACTCAGATAAAACAAACAGGGAAAAAAAATCAAAGGAAAATATCAGAGTTAAATTTGAATCTCTGTTATCTGGAAATCTATTCAGGCCTGATGAGCCTAAACAGAGTTCAAATATGGAGTTCAATAACTCAGTCAAATCTAGTTCTCCAGTTTAGCTCAGTTTTGTGAACGTTTTAGGAGGCTTAATCTGCATGTCCAGTTTAAAATTAAACTAGGTATCATGAAGGCATACAGCCTTGTTTGGGGCTTTCTGTGCAGAGGTTTCACACAGCTTCAGTCAATCATAGTCACAAATGACAGTACACCCCTTTGGCTTGTTTGTTTACTCCTCCTAGCTGGAAGCACATGCTGGTTCTCTGCTTTTCATTATGCAACAGGCAGCTGTCAATCTCTGTCTAATGCTGTCACAGCTTTAGTAATCTCGAGTGATGAACAGCTGTGCCCAGGGATATGAGGGAGGATAACTGGGACTCATTTTATTGTCGATGGGACATTGTCACGAGCTCTCTCCCCATAACTTTTATTGGTTTCTGTGTCGTTTTAACTTGGCACCAGTAATTTTCTAGTGCAGAATCCCCAAATTGCACAGAAGTGTTTTGTCCTCAGCATGTGAACATACCATGGGAAACAATTGAGTTTCTATTAAAGGAGTTCAAAAGCCCTTGTGTTTGCTTTGCTTTAAGGCATGTCGGAGCAGAGTCAGGGTGATTATCCTGGCTCAGCTGTAGAGCAGTAACTGCTTAGGCCTTTTAACTGTTTTACTTACTTCCCTTAAAGCAATGTTTGGTGAAACTTACTAGCTTTTTTTTTTTTTATTGGTGAAAAACTGGAGTTGCTGCTGTCACAGGTTTTAATCAAGCATGACACATCATAGTGGGCTTGGTCCAAACCTGCTGATGAATGAGTTTTCATTTTTAGTTTTTACATTGAGGCTATACAGGTATCAATTTAATAATCTGCCACCTGAAAAATGCAAAGTGATTCTAATAAGAATATTTTGGTTATGCTTTCTTATTTTTGTTTTGAATTTCTATATGAGAAACTATCTCAGCTTTCAATTTTAATATATACCTGTGTATGTATGTCTGTGTGCATTTCATAATGCATATTTTATATCATATTCATGTTTTTGGCAGTATTAAGCCAAAACATCTAAGAAGTATTTTTAATGTTTTAAAATCAAATCAGTTTGTATGGATGAACTAACAATATTTTCTAGGTTTAAGAAAACACCTGCAATTTGGATGAATGTGTGTTTTCGTTATCTGCCAAGCTTCATTCAGTGCAGAGTTTATCTTGTATTTAACCTTCTCCCCAGACTAACTCTCCACTCAGTCAATATCACCATTTTCAAAGAGCTTTAGTTACAGGAAGTAAGGCAGGGATTTATGCTTCTGCATGGGATAAGACTCACAGGAAGGGAATAGGCACCACCAGCATATAAACCTGGAAGTTTTGCCATTGCTGAGACCTTTTATTTTCTTTGTTCTGAAGGGGAGGATATATGGGGTTTGGTGTTCATCAAAGCAGCTGCTGCTACAGGTATAGCAAATCTTCCAGATGGTGGGGGAGGGTTCCTCCCATCTGTACACCTCCTCAATGCCAACCCCAATTTTCTAAGCTTGATGCAGGGCTCTTGAATTTAGTTATAATGTGATGTTTATCATTCATCTTTGGTGTCTGGAATCAGTCCCATGCAGGATGAATTTATTCCCTTAAAGCTGAGATGTGGGTAGTGTGTTCATTCACCTGCAGAGAACCAGGTGTATGTCTGAGTGTGCACACTGTGTGCAAGTCAGTCCAAGATAAAACTCTTCATTATTTCATTGTCAAACACCTTAAAAAAACACTCTCAACTATGCTGTGCTTGAAATTCAGTCATCCTACTATGAAAATGCTTGGGTTTTAGCTTCTTATAATTACACAAGACAGAACTAAGATCCCTGTGCTTCTGTATCCAATAGTAAATGTAGACATAATTATTACTGGGCTCTCTTTAAGCTCATTGCTGAGCTGATCCCCTACATTATGGAATGTTTTGTCTTTGTGGACAGGCTGGGTAGGAATTTTGTCTATTTTAGTGTGTCTTTCCCATGGGAAGAGAATAATAAAGTCCTATAAAAGCAATGTGAGGTTGAGT
This sequence comes from Notiomystis cincta, assembly GCA_013398075.1. Lineage (NCBI taxonomy): Eukaryota > Metazoa > Chordata > Aves > Passeriformes > Notiomystidae > Notiomystis > Notiomystis cincta. Next base: position 36,856 of record VZRX01013799.1, read on the forward strand.
GTTTGGTAATCAATTTCAGTTATAGTTAGATATCTATTAATTCCCACTTATAGTTAATCCAAATCAATTTCCACTTATAGTTATATAGTTTTAAACTTATGTGACTGCTGCTGTTGACAATTAAGTTCTTCTCTGTTTCTTCTGTTGAAGCTTGAAGTTCGATGAGATTGGCTGTTCTCAGTGACAGGCCAGCTATGGTTTTCTAGAGAGCAATTAAAAGATTTTGATGAGGTTACTTTAGCAGGAAGATTAAGTTCAGTTGGCCAGACATTCTGCTGTGTGAGAGACAGCCCTGGAGAGCTGTTAACCACTGCTGACAGATGGCCCCCAAGTTCACTGGTGCTCTGAGTGAGAAGGTCTGAATTATGTCCCTGGTAGATGCATCCTTATTAGATTAGCACAGTGAAATAGAGCTCCTGTTTCCCCTTCACACACTGCTTCCTTGGCATGGCTTTGATGTCAAGAATAGATCTTAGAGGTATGGACTGACCTCCTCCACAGTTACTTCTCTGCCAAGACCTGCTGCTTTTCATCATCCTCAACAACTGAACAGAACATGTTTTCATAAGAGAAAATTGGTGAGTGTTTTAATTTCATTTCTGCTTTTTTTTATCACTGAAGAACTAAACAAGAGATCTTCACTTGTGTTTAGCAGGCTGAAATTAGGACCTTTCATTATGGAAACACCACCATAAGGGAATAAATAGGCAGACAGTGCCTGAACAAAACAGAAGGAAGCAAAAGCCAAAATGATAATTTACAGGTTATCTTTACCTGAGAGTTAAAAACCACATTTAAATAAATAAATAAGTAAATATTCAATTAACTGTGATTAATTATGCTTCTGTACATTAGTCCTGCTTGTCTTTTTCCTCAGCCTAGTCCAGGAAATGATTCCAAATTAATTCCTGGTCAGCCATGCAGTTCCTGGCAGAGTAAACATCCTATTTTTTAGACAGACAAGTGGTGATGTATCTTGGATGTGCAGAGTTCTTTTTCAGCAGTACTGACAAGCGTATAGCGGTGTAGAGATACATGTATTGCAGAAAAAAGCTTTTGGCTCTAAACAACATCCTACAGACCTGATGCTCATTTAGTTACTTTGCAAAGGTGTCCAAGAACATTTCCAGTGAAAGAAAGTGGTTACTGAGTTTTCCAGCTGGGACAGGCTGGGGAGGAAAGCACAAGATATTTAGTAATCACTTACCTTGGTAATTTAAAGAAGACAACTGAAAACTGCTGAGGTAGAAACACTCACCTGACTTCTACTATAACTGCGGAATCAAGGGGAGATGCAGATGAAAGACACAGTATAGCACATTCCTTAAACACATGACTAGAATAGAGATGCTTTCCTATAGGCAAAAGGAATGGGGTCTGCATCACTGACTCACAGAATGGTTGAAGTTGGAAGTGAACTCTGGAGGTCATCTTGTCTTACTCATCTGCTCGAGCAGGGCCACCTGTCGCCTTGTATGGCTCTTGTATACACCTAGAGAAGGAGACTCCACAGCCTCTCTGGGCAACCTGTGCCAGTGCTCAGTCACCTTCATAGGAAAAAAGTGTTTCCTGATGTTCAGAGGAAAGCCCACGTGCTTAACTTTGTGCCCATCACCTCTGATCCTGCCACTGGCCACCACTGATAGATAAGAACCTGGGTCCCTCTTCTTTGCACCCTTCTTTCAGGTGTTTGTCACACACATGAGATTCCCCCTAGTCTTTTCTGGGCTGAACAGTCACAGTTCTCTCAGCTTTTCATCACAGGAGAGGTACTCCAGCACTTTAATAATTTTTGTGATCTTCTGCTAGGCTTGCTCCAGTATATCCATGTCTCTCTTGTGCTGGGTAGTCCAGAACTGGACACAGCACTCCAGAATTGGCTTCAATAGTGCCAGGTGGAGGGGAAGGATTAATGCAGCCCAAGATATTTCTCTGCCTTTGGCTCATGTTCAGTTTGGTGTACCCCAGGTTGCCAAGGTCCGTTTCTGCTGAGGTCCTTCCCTGGGTGGTCCCCAGCCCATACTGGTGCAAGGGTTTATTGCTCCGTGGGTGCAGGATTGGCACTCGCCCTCCTTAACTGCACAAGGTGCACTTTGTACCCCTTTGCACAAGGCTGACCCTCCAGCCTCCTGTGGTCCCTCTGGATGGCAGCACAAGCCTCTGGCAGGTCAGGTACTCCTCCCAGTTTTGTGTCATCTGCAGACTTGCTGAGTGTGCACTCTGCACATCATTCACATTGCTAATGAGGATGGTAAACAGGATCCTAGTGTGGTTTGCCAGTGCAGCAGAGAAGTTTTGATTAAATGAGGAAAATAAAAGCAAATGAAGGTGTGTTGTTAATAAGCTGGAACACTATTTTTGTTCTCTTTTTTTCTTTTTTTTTTTCTTTTTTTTTTTGAACATATTGAGGGATTACATTGCCTCCAATATCCTTCATCTGCCCATTAATCTGCTAACAGCATTTAAGATTCTGTGCATTCATCTATTTACTTTTGAGGTTATGGTATGTAAAATAATTATCTTACTTTGTAACAGGATGTTCTGCTATTGCATAGTTAACATTTTGTAAATTACTCTGCTAGCATTCTTTATCAATTATGCTTTGAATAAAAGGTAATGCCTCAGGCCCAGAGATAAATTATTTACTTGCAGTTTGCTGATGTGTCTAAAATTTCACTCTACCTGCAACTTTGTCAAGCAGCTGTGTTTTTCTTATGCTCAAAAGATTGAAGAGATGTGAAGTCAGATAGGCTTGTATTTTTAGTAGGGAGAGGAACAAAGACATTAAACAGCTTAGACGAGATAAACAATATCCTCTAGGAGAATGCCTTCAGTATGGGTGACCAAAATGTGATGACATATGATGGTAAGTTGCTGGTGAGTGTAAAATGTTCTGTGGGTTACCATGCCTGGAACTTGCAGCAGCCAAGTCCATCAGCAGTCTGCTTGAAGAGAAGGGGAAAGTGAACATTTCATCCTTTCCCATTCCTGTCCTCCTTTCTTGAACAGATTTAAGGCAGCTTCTTGAATAATCAGGACAAGAAGAGGGAGAAAGTTTTCTTCTCCTTTTTTTTTTTTTTTTTTTTACACGTTATCAATGGAATGAACACCACTTTCATGGAGCTCATCAGTTGTAGGGATTCATCCACATTTCAATGAAAATGTTGATGGCATTCTGCAGGGTGTGCTACACTGTGCCATCTGAAAAGGGGAAGGAAGTAACAAATGCTAATAAACATTAATAATGGTTTCAGGAGGCATTAATATATTTAGCTTGAATTAGTTCACATTTCTTTGGAAACCTTTTATGCCCCTATCAAAGCAAACACTTTCTGGCTCAAGTGCCTGAAGTTGGCCTACTGAATTCATATAGGAGCTCTTAAATCAATGTCTCATGTTGATAAATCACATAATTTATTTCTGATGCTGAAGCATTTTAAGCATCATTCACTATATGAAGGATTGTAAACCTTTAATTTTTTATTAGTGGCTTATATATAGAATAGCAATTTTTATAAAGCAATTCAAAATCTGATGATAAAAAGGACTACATAAAACCCTGTTATTTACTCTTCTTCCATGACTTGGTGTATACAGAATATTCCAGGAACCCTCTATGTTGTTTTCATTTTTAGTAATGGGTAAAACTGTCTCTTCCTAGGGCACAGGCTGAATCATAATAATTTCATCTTGCAAGGAGCTTCCGTCTGTGCATAATGTTTTCTCTGAATTCCAATGGGGGAAAGCACTTGTGAGAGTGGAAAAAAAGTAATATTAGCAACAGAAGGGCATAAGATTTTGCTGATCAAGATTCAAAGGTGCCCTAATGTACTAAAATGAAACTTCCTCAGCTGCATATGTCTAATCTAAAAATCACATCGATCAATACATAAGTTTATAGACCTGTGTAATTATTAATTTTGAATTCACTTAAAGCAATATATAACAACTTGACCAAAGCTCACAATTAATATGTATGTAAATATATTTTTATTATATTGGTTTGGGTTTGCATTTTTATAGTTCAAGTCCCGTAAGTTTGTGATTTAGGGTTTAACAGGAACTCATTCACTTCATAAATATTAATTACTGCATAGGCTTTATTCCATATTAGAGCATCTGGGGGAAAAGTGCTGATCATTACACTGCTTGTGAGGATGTATTTTTACCTAAAAATACCCCTGGATAAATTAAGTCTGATTTAGAGAACATTAGTCTGAAAGGTGTAATGCATTAATTTCAGGCATAATATTTTAATAGCAACAACTTCAATGTAACAGTGTGTTCAGCCTTGCAGTCTGAGATGTGCTGCATTGTCACAGTGTCCTCCAGCAGAGTTTGAGAGGCCAAATGGGAGAGTGATGTCATCAGTTTAATGTTATATGGTAGTAAGAGAATATGCATATCCATTGCCATTAAACTGTGAAAGACTAGTTCTTAGGGCAGCTCCCGAGGTAAAAGTAAATCAGAAAACTTCCCTGTCTTCATTAGCAGGATCATCAGCTGGTGTCAGTCAGGATTGCTCCATTGATTTCAGCACCCAGTCAGATGAGTGACTGACCTTTCTGTCTTTGTGTATGGGGTGCTCCACCTCTGCTGAGTGGCACAGCACGGGTTATTTTCATAGGCACCTTCACTTGATGAATAATCAGATTAGGGTTAGTCAGTGCCTGGAAATTAATATTTGCTCTTTTACTAGGTCTTCATCATCTTAACATATTACAATGCCTGCCATGAGTGTATTTGACTTTTTCAGCTGGTTAGTTCAAAAAAGGTATGTGTGGTTATCCAGTCCATATGGAGGATAAAATCCATAACATGCTTCACCTGAAATAGTACATGACTCTTTATCAAGATGAAAACAGTTTGTTGTCATCTCTTCTGAGTACTGATATGGGGCTCTGGGTACAATCTGTCCACCAAACCATGCACAGTGCTCATCTCAATTTTTTGTGCCTCAACCATAGTGTGGACTGCCTTGACCTTGAAATTCTGAACAGAATTGCTGTGTTCTGAGAATCCAGGGAAATTCTTTGAGTCCAAATGGCTTAGAATAAAACTCTTATTCTTGTCATATATTTTAATATACCATATATTTTCCAAAGCTATTTAGAAGCTGAATCTGAATAAATGCTGTATTTCCTTCTAAACATGTTCTCTGTGTTACCACCACTGGCTGTTACCTCCTGGTTTATTCACAAAGAATGGTAGGGATTACAGCTCAAATGATCCTGAATTCCTCACTACTGTCATGTTTAATAGAGGATCAGTAACTGTATACAGCATTAAGCAAAACTCAATTTAAGAAGTACAGATGTGCTCTTTTCAGTGTTCAGATAATCATACTGCAATAAGGGAAGAAATTTAACAGGAATATTTGTAACATTACTATTAATTTTTTTGGCCTAAATAATTTGCCATTTTTTACTATCTGGGTTTTCTAATTTATGGATGAAGAGAATCATTGCTTGTGTATCCCATAGCAAACTGTGATTATTATTGCCAAAAGTAGATATTGGTTCTTTATGAGAGTGAGTACAAAGAGGAACAAAATTCTGAAGCAGCCAAGTCACTGGTAAGTTTGTGAGGATAAAATGTGAGAAAAGTCATGCATTCCTGAAAGAAGCAATGGCTAGCAGAAAGCCTTTAGGCATAAATGAGACGTGAGGCTTCAGTCTCAAAAGCTGAGAGACGTTACGGGATTAAATCCTGCTTCTGTTCATGTCAGAGGAATGATTTATTTTATTTTCTTTGTTTTTTTTTTCAGTTAAGTTATTGAGACTTCTGATATTCAAGTACTTTGTGTGTAATCTCTGTACTCTTGTAATGTGATCAAAGTTCCATTTTATTGCCTTGAGTTGTTACATAAGAATTTAAGGTTGTATTCAGAATTATGTGGGAGAAAAAAAGGGCAAAATATCTAGTTTTGGTGTACTTAAATGGTCAATTCTACACTTACTTTGCAAAGACTATAAAAAATCATATTTCTAACTCTTTTCAAACCCAGCATAATTTCTTTGTATTCAGCCTTCTCTTTAAGTGAAATGAAAGTAGAAAACCTAATTATTTACTAATATTTCTGCACTCTGCATTGTTTTTCAGACCAGAAGAAAATACTGTTAAAATCAGCATGTTTTGTTTCAGTAGAAGAACTATCAATAATTTGATTATGTTGCCAATACAGGGATAATTAGTTTTTATCAATTTTAAAGACTTGTCATTGATAATTACAGCCTTCTTTTTTTTCTGAAATGCCCAGAGCTATTTGAATGAGGTTAAGTTGATAAACAATTAACTGATCACCAAATCTTCTTTTCATCTTAAAGACAGGAAAACATAGTACCTTTTTTACATTTTTAATGAAATTGGAATTTTAAAAAATATTCCTTGATGGTAGGAAAGTAATTATTTTATTAAGAGATATGAAATTCGAGAAATTGCAGAATATAAAGACAATTTACTAGCTTCACACGTTGGAGGTTGTACTTTTGGCAAAAAAATAACCAGTTTCTCATTTTTGTTAATTTTTCTCTCACTTGGGTTCAGACTCTCAAAGGCAGTAAAAAATTCTTCATCTCAGAACTAGGCTGTATGGAGAGATAGCAGATTCCTGCCCTACTAGCAGTGTAGTAATTTTCTGAACCTCCTTGGTACAGTCAGTACTTTTACCTGGCACTGTGGTTGGCAATGGGTTTTGCTACTTGTAGGGCAGTGTTTCACTTCACCCAGTAAGGCATGAACTGGTCTTGGCAGCTTGTTCCATTCTGGTCTCAGCCTCTGGTCACTGAGGTGCTCAGGATTCTCCCTTGGCTCAGCTATTAATTAGGAATCATCCTCCTTTCTCTTGTTCTCTCCTGCACTGTCTGTTCTCAATGGTTCACCTTTCCCTTTCATCTATCCCTTTAACTGGAGACGTTGGACAATAAATCTCTTTACAGATGTGCCCAGCATATGGTGAAATTTCAGGAGCCAAAAGATACCATGGATCTAATCAAATATAGTTGGGCAAAAGAATAAGCATCTTCCCTTTCAACTATTTTTCTTTGTAAAAAAGTGGGTTTGGTTGTTTTTTTTCCCATTTCTTTTAAAATTATGAGGTGGAATTTTTGGGAGGTATGACTTTTTCCCCGCCTTTCCTTCTTTTTATTCCCCATTTTTTCTTTCCCCTTTTCTGCTACCTCTGTCCATGAGGGAGGACACCATTAGTGTCCTAGTAAACCTGCCTGACCAGCTGCCTGGTTAAGTGCATGGCAATGACTGGGACAGCATCCTTTTCCTAGCAGAGGCTGCGGACTTTGGCCTTGGCTGGCACTTTAGCCTGTCCTGCTGCTGCCCAGTTTTCTCCTGCCTTCTGAGGCTGAGAGTGAACAAGTTCTGATTTGGACAAACTAATGTGCAATTGGTATAATTCAATTTAAAAATTAAACACTTGGAATCACAGAATCATTAAGGTTAGAAAAATCCTCCAAGGTCATAATGTCCAAACTTTGACCAAACATCACCACATCAATTAAACCATAGCCACTAAGTTCCAGTTGTTTCTTGAATAATTCCAGGGCTGATGACTAGCCTTTCAGTGAAGCAATCCTTGATTTCATCATTTGCCCTATCCCAGTATTAAAATACCCTTTTAAGAAGAATCCAAAGGCATTATTTTTAACCTTCCTGACAGCTGTAGAGATCCTTTGTTTTCCTAGATATCTCATGATCGTCACATCAAAAGTTATTTCTCATCATCCTGCAGGCAAGTAATAGGTTTAATACATGTAGTTTTACCCCTGTGCTGTTGTTTTCCCTTTACTTTCTATAATTCATTGCAATACATGGATTTCTGATGAAGTTTAAGAAAAAGTATCAAGGGTGCTAGTTTCTTGTCTTTATGTGTCTGTCTTCTCATCTTGCCTTACATGAAACACATTTAAAGTATTCACAGATCTTCAAAGTGGTTGCCATTCATTCTGGCATTTATGTAGTTCCATTTGCTGCCACCATGTGCTGCAGAAATTTGAGTTCTCTGTTCTCAGCAGATGGCAGGGAGTGGGACGTATTTCCCTTTTTTTGGGAATACCAGTCTGGTGGAAATGTTTGTGCTTGTTTGTGCATGGGTCACTCAAACAGTGCAGCTGACCATGGTTTTGCAAGGTCTAAAGTGTTTAGAAACACTTTTGTGGCCCCATTAACTTCAAAGGGGAAATATCTAGAAAGCATTGAAAGTGTCTCTAGATTCACTGGGACCTTAACATGTTTACTTCTATTTCCGTTGCAGTAAGGCCTCAGATTCCAAAACTGAATGTCACATATCACATTTTTCTTAGTGCAGTTGCTAGGCAAATTAAGTTCTGAATTATGAGAAAAGGAAAGGTATTGTTCTGTCTAATCATCTCATCTACAAAGAGTTGACCTTCTTTTCCATGGTGGTCTTCAATATAGTAGTGTGAGGATGAAATGTCCTAAACCATGGAAGTTTATCTATGTAGTGTTTGGAGGGAAATGAACATCCAGCCAGAAAAAACCTGGAATGTTTTGGTTTATCTTGTTTATTTTGCTTTGGTTTAGTTTACTCTGCATGTTTAGTATTTTCTCTGATACCTAATGCCAGCAAAACACTTCGTTTTATTTTCCAACAGGTTTTTTTTCCCATCAGGGACTTTAGGCCTTTAGTCTCATAGTGTGCTGTGTGCTATTCATATCTGAGTCCTCTGCCTTTCTTTCACAGAATTTTTAATTCCCATATTCTCCATGTCCATCTTGTCTTTTTTTTTTCATTACATTGGGTATTGCTTGTTCAGTGTGACAGCAAAAAGCTTTAAGTGATGTATCCATTTTATCATCAGTACCATGAATCAGCTTTGGAGATTTATATGCATATGTTGGTATAAAACTCTTAGCAAGCTCTCTTGCTGTTGCTAAAATGCAGGTGAGTGATGGCAATTCCACTGATGTTTGTGCTCAGTGGAGTGGCAAATAGGAAGCAGCAGCATCATGTTTCATCCTTCTCCTTTGTTTCCTTCTCCCCTACCCATCTCCCAGGTGGTTTAACCTGTTTGCTGTTGGTCGCTTTATGGTTTGAGAGACTCTACAAACAAGCCACATCAGCTTTTTTTGGATGCCAGTTCCCCTGGCAATCAGACCCTTGCAGCCCAATTATCTTTCTCAAGAACTTGCTGGAATCAGCCACTAAATACAACAGTGTGTGTTTCTATCTTCCACCCTTCTCTGTTCAGCTCAAAACCAGACAACATTGATGTTACTTTAAGTGTTTGTTTACAGCTCATCCATCACCATGGCACTGGGGACCTTTTGGATGCAAAACATCCTGGCTTGCTGTTTCTCACAACTGCAAGTAATCATTTGTACTCTACCTGGAGCTGGGAAGCTGTTTCCAGGCCAATTGTCCAAACAGACTAACAGAGCCTTTTTCTGAGTTTGTGCTCCAGCTTTGGACTCGTCTTTTGCATTCTCTCCCACACCTTCCTTTGGCATTGGAAGACATGGCTGATTGCCAGAGTGGTATTTGCAGTCCATGATTTGAAAAATGAGATGGCTGAATGAAACATAGTGGACTTTAATGTGCCAAAGGTTGTAGCATGTGCTCCAACAACTCTTTCTGGCTTAAAAATTTCCTCTCTTCGTGTCCTTTGAAGCATTGCAATGGACAGTCCTAGGTTGTTCCAAGCTTTTTCTAGGCTTATCTTTAGATCTAGCTTTCCTTTGGGCAAGAGCATGATATCAGCACAAGACAGATCATTTTGGAGATAGCTGCATGGATGCAAGCTGATGTTGCAAGAAAGGGGGAGGTATATGCACATGTGCAGGAGAAACTCAGTGCACAAAAAAGCGAGCTAGGTACAGCTCATAGCATGCATAGAACAGACAAGAAACTCCTTGCAAGGAGTGGGCATGTGGAAAGACAACTGATTTTCACTGCTTTATCCATAGCTTAACAATTTGGGCTTGTGCCATCTAAACACTTGCCCTATCCTGTTGCCAAGATTTACTGTAGGAATAGCGCCAGATAGAAATAAAAGACAGGCAAACAAAGAACCATTTTAGGCATCTACTGTAACTTCATAATCCATCAGCTAGGAAAAGATGTTTGGTTAGATTTATCTCACTTCTCTATATTTGTTTCTTTTCTCTGCCTCTGTGTAGGATCCCAGAGAAGTGCTACAGTTCTGATCCACTTTTGTTAATACAAGGCTTTTGATATCCTTCAGTGAAGTTCAAGCAAACCACCTCATGGGACTGAGTGCACATCAGAGCTGAGCCTCTGAACTGCCAAAGTTGGTTTTTTGTTTGTTTTTTTTCACCAAAAACTTCTCTGTATTGCTGGAATCACACTTGCCCTTGCAACTATCTCTTTATGAACAAACTATTGTAATTTTTATTGGAGCCAACAAACTCCATATTCATGTTTTCAGAGCAGAGCTGAAGACATTGTTTTCCCAAGTGCTTCAGTCGTTCTGAGTGAACTCTGTGGAAGAGACAGTTGACATGCCTTTGGAGAGGCCTTGTACAAAATGTATTCTGCTCTGAATCAAGTGCTGAAGGGTACAGTGATGTGACAGGCTTCAGGGAAACTGGCTGAGGGACTAGGCAGGCTCTAACAGGAAATATTTAAAAGCAAACAGAATGAGGCAAAGGGAAAAAAATCCCCACAAACAAGCCAGAAAGGGAAACAGAGGATGAAGATGAGGGTACAGAGGTAATCACTGTGATTCTGACTGAAACCTTACTGTCTCGACTGAAGCCAAATCTCTGCCTTCTTTTATTGCCATCTTCCCTTGTTATTCTCCTCCATCCTCTTTCTATGCCATCGTAGCAGGTGGGACAGAGTAAACAAACCTAATTTAGTTTCCTGAGGAAACCTGTGCAATCCTCCATTTGCAAGGAGTGGAACATGTCTGGGATGTGATTCGACTGACCTGGCTTTGGTGTCCATGTCAGTGTGATATGAATGGTACCAAAATGTTCATTTCTTCCTTTTAGTCAAAAGAGACATAAAGGGATTATGCATTGTAGACCATCATATTTGTTCAGATTGATCATACTGAGAGACAGACCAAAGCTATGGTCACTGTCTTGATGTGCTGATAAGTGTTGAGTTTGGGGCTCTGTAGTTTTTCAGTAATTGAATAGAGGATTGAGAGAGCCATTCTCTGTTCAAAAGTGCAGTTTCACTTCACAGCCACTCCTGAAATGGAGATGAAACAAGCTGCCAGCTACAGTGGATGATTAGGTCAAAATTCTGACTACTTCTGTTATCATTAAAGCATATGATCACAATTTATGGGGATCTTTGGGACAAGAATTGAGAGAATGGGAGCACTTTTAAAGGCTATGGTAAACTTTGGGAATAAATTCTGCAGATAAAATGGTGGGAGAACTCAAAGCTTTACAAAATAAGGTAAGAAAATCATAAAATTCAGGAAGAACAAAACAAAACAAGAGTAATCTGAGCTTCCATGCAAAAAATGACCTGACTTTAGGGTTGATGATATTTAGACTTTCCTCTAGAAAGGGAGATTGGTTTTCAGACAAAAAAACTTACCCTACCACCCTCCACTCCCCCCACCCCCCCTGGCGCTTCTTTATTTTTAATAGAAAATTGGAATCTTATTTTATTTTCATAGAATCATAGAATGGTCTATGCTGGAAGGGACCTTAAAGACCACCTAGTTCCAACCACCCTGCCATGGGCAGGGACACCTTCCACTAGACCAGATTGCTCAGAGACCCATCCAAACTGGCCTTGAACATTTCCATCCACAGCTTTTCTGGGCAATCTGTACCAGTGCCTCATCACCCTCACAGTCAGTAATTTCTTCCTGATATCTAATCTAAACCTAATCTCTTTCAGTTTAAAGCCGTTTTCCCTTGTCTTATCACTATATGGCCTTGTAAAAAGTTCCTCTCCAGTTTTCTTGTAATTCCCTTTAGGAACTGGCAGGCTACCCTAGGACCTCCCATCTCCATCTGCTCCAGACTGAACAACCCCTACTCTTTCAGCCTTTCTGCACAAGGCAGATGTTCAAACCCCCTGACCATCTTCGTGGCCTTGCTCCAGCAGGTCTATGGCCCCCATATGTTTGGGACCCCAGAACTGGACACATTACTCCAGGTGGGGTTTCACAAGAGCAGGGCAGAGGGTGAGAATCCCCTCTCTTGATCTCTGGATCACTCTTCTTTTGATGCCCCCAGGATACTTTTGGCCTTCTGGGCTGTAAATGCTCTTTGCTGGGTCATGATGAGCTTCTCATCCTCCAACACCCCCAAATCTTTCTCAGAACTCCACACAATCCATTTCCCACCAGCTTGAACTTGTGCTTGGGATTGCTCTGACTCAGGTGCGGGACCTTATACTTGTCTTTGTTGGACTTTTTGATGCTTCAACCTTTCTAAAATTATCTGCTTTGTTCCAAAATGATGAAAATGAAAGATTATAATGTTAAATGCTTATTGCAACTATTTCCCCCTTCCCTCCTCCCCAATCCCCTGAACTCTCTCTGGAATATCTGATTTGTTCCTGGCTCCAAATTTAGCATGTGGTGAAAAAATTTCAATGTTTCTTAATAGACTTTTTTCTATGTAGAGATAATTTCTGGAAGTCTCTTTGTTTCCAATTTACCTCCTAAGTTTGTCTTATGTTCTTTTTTTGTGTTGTGTTGCTGTGAAATTCATTCTTCCAGTCAGGGCTGAAAGTCTCTTGGATCAGGCATTCTGCCAAGACAAGAAAAGTGGTACTTACCCTAAAGAGGTCATCACCTGACTGCAAAAGAGAGAAAAAGAAAAAGCAATTAGCATGGCTCCAACTTTTGTTGCTGAACTTCTAACTATGTTAGTTATATTCATGCTCCTTAGCCATGATCTTCAAAACTCTTTCATGTCTCTTAATGCTGCTATATAGAAAGGGCCATTAGCCTGCATATAAGATTTTTTGGGAGATCTACAGAGGTACGTTTGGAACAATGAGGTGGCTCTGTGTCTTCACCAGTAAGAAGCACTATCCTTGGCTCAGCAATTATGGACAAGTTCTTGGAGCTTCTGCAAACTTGGATCTCAATAAATCAAAAGCTGACTTGACAGTGGAATAATTTCTGTCCTTGTACAAGGTAAGTATGGCACTTTCAGACATAGAGAAAGTAATTTTGTGATCATTGCTTAGCAGAACTGCCAGTGGATCTTCTTGAAGGGCTCTCTGCACTAGATGGAGTCAATCAGGAATATGTGTACATATGTTCAAAGGCAGAGATTATGCAAAATTCACCGGAGGTTTGTGGCCTTAAGAAAATGTCCTGTAAGTGTATGTAAGGAACAGCAACATTGTTGAAGAACTACAAGTATTGGTAAGCCATTTTTCCTTTGAAAAGCGTTTTAATAATTTTGTTTTAATGTAGTTTTCTTATTTCTCTTCATGCACAAATCCTCTTTCTTATGAATGCATATGAGAGAAATACAAGGACTCTGGAAGAAGGGATAACTCTATCCCAAACCAGCAAGTTCTGCAGAACCCACACAAACATTTACATTTTGGAGAATTCCCAGCAAGATTTACCTTTGAAAAAGGTTGTTGTTAAAATTATGTACCATTACTTGTTACTGTGGTTCTTCCACCTGTAACTGGCAATTGGATTTATGTAAAACAGCTGAACTACTACTAAAAATAGAATTTCCACCATTTGATACTTCTATACAAATGTTGGAATTCAAAAAAAATCCAGTAAGAGTGGTAAGTGACAAAAATCCCCAAACAACCAAGCCCCTCAAAAGACTGTATAGATATTTCTGTGTCTAAATGCAGTGCATGGTATTGTTTTCAGAGAACAGCTATATCTGGTGGGGTGGGTTTTTTTTTGTTTTGTCGTGTTTTTTTAGTTTGGTCTTTATTTTTTTTTAAACTGGCATAAACCATGCTGGTTTGTTTTTGAGATGCTGAATTTAGGCTGGGGATAGTGTTGTGGTCCTTGGAATCAAGATAATCCATTTGCATACTGTTATATTGATGAGTATCTGTCTTAGCAAAAAAGAAAAACCAAAAACCCAATCAAGCAACCCCCAAAAACCCCCAAATAAGCTAAATCTTAAAACAAAACTATTATTTTTTTTATTTACCCAAGTTGAAGGTCAAACAAATTTGATTTTATATATTTTTAATATTGAAAAAATAAAATCAACATTGAGATGAATCTAACTCAGCTTTGTACCTGCAAAGAAACATAAGTCACTATTAGTCTTGAGGGATATAGAATTAAATATATAAACTGTCAAAAATTGCATACGTGATCTATGCAATTAATTCAGCGCAAGTGGATTTATTGTCAAGAAGAAAAGTTGAATACAGCTGCATAAAAATATAATCAGACCTACTCTGGGATTATGTAGTGCATAATATGACTTTCTGGACTGTCTATAATTTAAAAACATCTCTGCAGTTATATGTGTCTGGTACATAAGCACAGAGTTTGAAAATTCGTTCTTATAATTAGTCAGATGAGGCAGAAAAAAAACCCTAAATCCTACTAGTTGAATCAACCACATTTAATAAATATCCTACTTTCTGTACATTGGTTTTCATGCACTCCTGAGCAATCGGTCACTTCCTGTTTCCATTGCTAAATCCTGTGGTAGCACTAAGACAATCTATAGCCACGGATATTACATTGATTTACTGAAAGGGTGCTGCAGGAGAACAGGAAACTTAGCTGGCCAGTGTTGCACTGCCATAATAAGCATTACTGCCAGATAATTAACCTTACTGTTTGTTTAGCACCCTCAGAAAGCTTCATTACCAATGCAGTCAATTATCTTCTAGTAATGGCTACTACAGAAAGTAGACTAGCTTAATTAAAATTATTTAGACCAAAGAGGCGATATGATTGGGTAACAGATATTGGAATGGGATAGAATAATCTCTCTGAGCTAAACAGCTCATGGAATGCTTGAATTTCACATTTCAGAACGACAAATTTTGCATCTTTTTCCACACGAAACCGGCAATAATAATTATGTGTTCATTCTTCCACCTACATAAAATTCCTTGCTCAATAACATCATTTTATAAAGCAGCTATAGTGAGATGAGGAAAGAGCTAAATCCACCATACAAACTGCTTTAAAGAGTAAGGTTAGAAGTGGATCCATTGCATGGAAGGAAATGAAAAAGAGGGAAGATTTTTGCTGGTAAGTGATGTAATTCACAGCTATGCAGGTATGTGTTAGGTACTGCTGAAGAAATTCTCTTGATGGCCTCCCCTGAGAAAAGAGGTTTCATTTGTTCCCCCCTCAGTGAAATTTTGCATTTCCACTTTCTTTATAGATCATCAAAGAAGTGGCAAAAGGCCTGAGTTTTTGACAGTCAGCCTTAGAGCAGGACTAAAAGCTGGTTGATACAGAGATAAAACTCTGGGTGCCTGTTTCTGTAGGGCTTGAAGATAAGGTTTGTTTTTCACACCATAAAAGTCTTCAGAGCTTTGCTCCCACTTCCAAGAGCACTTAAAAGCCCAGCAGGTCCATTAGTACAGACTTAAATTGATTAGTTAGTCTTAGAGCTAGTTCTGTACTCCCAGACAACTGAGCCCTGACTGATATGTGTTTTGCCAATAAAACCCCCAGTGGGATGGAATTGTATTACTAGAACTGTTCTTTTATCAATCTGTCTCCTTTCACTCATAGCTGATTTTCTTTTGTGGCTGCAAATTTGCAGCCTTGCTGGGAGCCTTAAGTCCGTGTTCAGAACTCTTTGCTGTGCATATAATGTGTTTTGTGTAGCTATTTTTATAATAGTAACCTTAGCCTAGGGCTTATTCAGTACCCAGTATTCCTCTCAGGGGCTATATTTTTAAAGGTAAATAAATGTCAAATATGTAATACAAGTGAGGGGAAAAAATATCACTAAAATAAATGGCATGGATGAGAACATCCACTGCAATCCAGCATCTAAACTACAAATCAGGTTGGAAAATGACTTTCAGGATGGGCATGTGAGTGTCAGATTACCCCAAAAAAACTGAAGTCCTGCATTGTTTTTGATAACAGGAGTTGGGTTTATATGTCACCTATATACATTTGAAACCCTCATCTGAACTTTTTGAGTTATGGTCTTTTTGAGTGAATTGTTAGTTGTTATGGAATGGACTCCAAAGGTAGAAGCTAAGGAGGTGAAGGAAATCCTGGTGGAATGGAGTTATTGGAAAAACTCACTTTGGTTTTATATGGTGAAGATGTAATTTCTGTATGAGCTCTGAATTTCTAGCGTCTTAAATACGTCCCTAAGGACTAAGGCCGTTTTATCACATAGAAAACATGAAAGATTACAGCTGAAATAATATCTGCTTTAGTATCTCTATCTGTAAATTATCTCTGCTATTGAAAAAATAACTGTGATCCTTTCTGCTAATTCTTTCTCAAAAGAACAACTGTGCACATAGTACTGAAACCAGGTACTCTCCCTTGCTCTTTAAAGAAACCCCAAACAAAAATGCAAATAAAGTAGCAAATAGCTGCTTAAGAGGCACTGCTTCTTTGCTAAGCATGTAATTAACCCATGGACCTTGCTTTCTCAAGATATTATTGAGGCAAACAATTGAGCCAGATTCCAGCAAAGCCTAGCTATTTATATAACTACTAAGAATAATCCAGATGTGTAATAGCTGCCATAAAATATAATGATTTTAGGAACTCAGAGTTAAAGACACAAGCAAGATTACTAGCTCATAATTTTACCATCTCACATGTTCACTTTTTAAACAAAGCCTAGTGTCTAAAGCATGTTGCTTGAGAAATTCAGCTTTCTTGAATTGGAAGTGCTAGGTTTATGGTTGGACTTGATGATTTTGAAGGTGCTTTCTGACCTAAATGATTCTATTATTCTTGTTTTCAGTTAGCATAACTTGAATAACCATGCTTTTATTACAATTTGCAAAACTGCATAGAGAAAATTGCACTTCTGACAGTAACTTTCTTCAGTCTGAAATTCTGTTTATGTCTGCTGCCTGAGAGAGGCTTGTCCACCCTTGAACAGCTCTTGCTGCTATTCTCAGTAGGGTGCCAGAGTGTTTTCAGATGATTGAAATATAAACAAAATCATAGGCAGCTTGCTCAAAATAATGAAAGCAATAAAGTAGATTGGCTGGCCTAGTAGTCCTCACATTTTCTTTAGTTGCTTCATGGCAATAGCAATGATAGGTTGTGTAGAAGTGCTGGTAGATAAAAGAGATGGGACTGACCTGGGACAGGGCAGTATTTCTACAGAGCAGGAAAATTGCCTTTCTTTCTGAGAAATCTACCTACAACTTTAGAGCATTTTATGGATAACCCTTGTGTTTGCTCCTTCCTTGTTCTCTGCACAGAGAACTGGCAATGCCACAAGGACACTCTGTGGTCTAGAGCAGATGCTAGTACCACTTTAATTTAGCTCTTATCATTCAGTGATTGATTTGCAACTAAGCGCCCTTAAACATGTTTATTCCCCCCAAATACAGTCAACTTGAAATAGAACCTCAAATGAGACAAAGTACAAACAGATTCTATTACATGATATACTGACAATTACTGTATGGAAACAATAAAACAGGGAAAAAATAGAAACCACTTCAAATCTTATTTCCTTCCAAAAGAGAGTGTAATCAAGGTATAATGAGCATTGAAATTAATAAATTAAAAATAAATGCCCATAAGAGGGAGAAAAAAATGTGTTAATCAGTTGGCAATTATATTTTTGGCATTGTAAATTAATTCCCCAAATGAATCTCCTTCCAGTTTATTTCACTCCATTATCTGTTTACTTGCTTATTTTTTATCTAATGATTAACATTTCTGAATTCTGTACATAATGATTTTTTAAAAAGTTGTTTGTTTAAAGATAAAAAACACAGTGTGACAAACACAAGATTATGACATTTTGTCCTTTCCAGTCTGTCAAGGCAGGAACAGAAATCTCCTTACAATGAAGCTGTCCTTTTAATGCTTTTTACTCTGGATCAAGTCTGGTGGCATCATTTCAGTATTGGAAATGATTCTCAGTTGTCTCCCAGCTACCACGAAACAGCAATCTGCAACACAGCTCATCTGCTCCAACTTCTCCATCTTTTCCCCACCCTCAAGTACTAAGAGGTTTGTAGACAGTCTGGGGAGGTTTAACTTAAAAAAGAGGGGAGGAAAAAAATCCTGACTGTGCTTATTGATAGTTTCTTCTCACTTATGTATCTCCAGATATAATCACAACAGCATGTTCTTTCTGCCCTTGTATCAAAGTCTGTAGTAGCTAGACAGTTATGGATGCTAACCTGAAAGGGAAAAAAAAAAAAAAGGAAGCAATGTATTAGATCCAGGAAACTAATTTGATCTGGGAAGTAATTAAGAGATAATCAACAGCAGCTGGAATACTTTGCTTTTGTTCCTTCCTCTGCCCTGCAAAAAACCCCAAAACAAAACAACACAACAAAAAATTCACCAAAAATCTCAACACCTAAAATATCAATGTGCTTTGTAGATGAAAATTCTTGAAATAGAATTAATGTCCATGAATGTAATTTACCATTGCAATGCAGTTCAGAAAAAGTGCGAGAAAAGGCTGGATTGCTCATTACTTTCTGAAGTATGGCCAAGGAGAGAAATTTATAGTGGAAGCAAGAGGAAGGAGAGAACTAACCCATAAATGAAGATGTCACTAAGATTTCAGAACTCAGGTGGTTTAGGATCTGCTGCAGAGTGAGGATTTCCTGTACCTGGGTGGTTCAGACAGTGCTGTCCTGACTCTTCAGAGCTCTTCAAGGGTAAGGTAGCAGGTGAACATCAAGTATCCTGCTGCATTTGCCTGTCACACATCTTAGAAGTGGTTTGCCAAGGGTTCAACTCAGTGAGCTGAGGAAGGGGGATCCCCTTGGTTTTTCTCTCTGATCTGTTTTTTCTGTACCCTGTACTCTTAGAAGACACATATATCAATGTGATACTTGCACCTCAACCTGGGTCTATGTTTCCACCACCTGACCAGAAGAGGACTCTGCTGAACTCCTTCCTGCTATCTGTCCTCCCATCCTTCCCCTTACAACCAGTTTCCCTGACATCCTGTGGGGCAGTGACTCAAATATTATCATAGCATGGGGGAATTTTGCATGCATCCTCTTCCCTGGTGTCCTTCCAAGCAACACCTATCCTGCTTGGAATCATGGGGGGAGAGATAGAACAAATCTGCCAACCCACCTGAGTCACTCTATCTGGTGTAATGTTGGGAAAGAAAAAATATCTGAGCACAAGTGAGGTGTTCCTGATGGGCCAAATGGATTCTCTATGAACCTATGGAAGAATGAATGTGTGGTGCTGGCTTTCTAGGCTTTTCCCTGGGAGATGAGAGAGAGTGGAGCATCTGTTCTCACTAGCCTCTGAAGAGATTTTTAGCTGAACACACAGTGAGCAGTCATTTTGAAGTGAAAAGACAGCTCTGTATTGCTTTTGCAAGAAAAAATCAGGCCAACCTGATTTTGACAGCAGTTTAACACAGCAATGTTTTGTTCTGTATTTTCCTATCTCTGTCCTGGTTTCAGCACTAAAGAGACTAAGGGTTGCTCATTTGAAAGTATTGGATCTTTTGGAGATGTGGAGTTAGTAAATCTTCCACTAGCAGGGTACTTTGTGTTAGATTTTTATGGCAATAATTTCAAGCTATTCTGTTTCATGTTAGTCTTGTCAGTAAATTTTTTATGACAGTATTCTTAGCCAGCTGTAATTGAATAATCCTCCATCAAGGATCTTTGCTGTATAAAAGAAAGCCTATTATTAAATATTCCTATGTAGTAGGCTGGTGATGTGTATGTGCTCTCCTATATCTTAACAACATCAGTACCTGAAAGTTTTTCACCTGAAAGTTTAGGATCTGCTGCAGAGTGAGGGTTTCCTGTACCTGGGTGGCTCAGACAGCGCTGTCCTGACTCTCCAGAGCTGCTCAAGGCTAAGGTGGCATTCATGCAGCCTAACAACCTGTAATTTACTGCCTTTTTATTTCACATAACTTCTAAAGAGCCATGCACTTTAGGGTTTCTGTCAAATAGTAGAAGTAAAGAGGATGGTTGTATTCTTCAGACTAAGGCACTTGTTACTGTCAACATTTTCAGGGCAGTGGTCACCAGGGACTGCTTCCTTTCAGTTCCTGCTTGGACTGAGACCCTGGAAAAGGGAGGTTCTTTGTATGCCCTTTAGGAGTGTTGGATGCAAGTCTGTGCAAGCAGAAAGGAGAGAGCTTAATAAGGTGCATGCTTATGAAAAGTGTTTGTATGGAGAAAGTTACAGCACTTCTTGTATACATCAGTAAATTCCTGCTTAAAGTCGCCTTTAGGTCAGGTCAGGGAAGTTAAACGAACAACTGTTTTGCCTTTTCTCCTGCTACTGTTTTATAAAAGGATGAAAATTATTAGGGATGTAGCAGAAACAGCAGTATTATTAAACTGAAATTGTGAATTATTTTGAATCTGCTTTTGCTTGGGTTGGTATTGGACTTTATATTCTTTGAGGGTGCTCACTTCTGAATAAAACTTTTCTCTGGACTGATGTTTTGGATTAATTGTATTTTCCAAAAACAGTCTAAAACTGATGTATAATACTATTACTTTAAATAGTGCTGTGGGAAGTAAACTCCATCAAATTATCCTGTGCTTTATCAAATTCCTCACTTGACCAACAGTAAAAGAATGCATCCACATAAGTCTTACTTTTAAACAAGAATAAAACAAACCCAACCTCCTCAAACTGCATAGTCAACCACATTGCAAATTGCCCAATCAATAAAACAAATGGTTAATTTTTAATAAGATCTTAAAAGCCCTCTCAAATTTGATCCATATTTCCATAAAACTGTTGTAGGTAAATTTAAAAAGGAACAATTATTTATTGAGGATATTCCATTACGGCTGTGTAGCTGTGAGTGGGAAATGAACCTGCACTTCAAAGCCAGGGTTTAAATCTGTTCCTACACTTGACATTCCAGCATAATTTCTGATTGACAAAGGAAATCTGTAATATAAGTGTGATTTTCAGCTGTTTTATTTTTAGTGCTGTTTCCACTTCAGGAGTGTCTGGGGTCAGACAGGACAAGGTAGTCTCCAGGGACAGCCTTGAAGTGTGCCTGAAAAAAGTGATCCCATCAAAACAGGCCACTTGCTGCTGTGATGTTCATTGCTAATGATAAATAAGGGCACGCTTGCTATGCCTAAATTCTCCACAAGCACTCTTTTCCTGAGTGTATCCTTAAGGGAAGTGGGTCTTGGAAGACAAAAAAAAAATGGGCTTTGACATGATTTCTCAGGAAAGAATTCCATGTTCTGAGCCTACACCGAGGTGAATGTTGAGGCATTTATGGCAGAAGGAAACAGGCAAGGTTACTGGTTTTGATACAAAGCAGGCCTTTGAATTAAATTATTTTTTGTCTTTTTCTTTTTCTTTTTTTTCCTTTTGGTAACTGAAATGAATACCTAGTTTAGTATCAGATCTAATTAAGAATTTAAATTTTTTTTCACCAGCATGTTCAAAGTGGAATGAAGGTAATGCAATTTAGTGCTGGATTTCTTCTGGAAAATATTCAGACTCCAGATTACTATGCCATGGTTCATTGCAGGTTTCACCATTACCATTCTTCATTACAATTAATTAAATGCAAATTCATTGTCACAAGAGGAGTCTGATTGAGAAGTCTGGGTTATATTGTGTATTGGGGATGTCTGCACTACTTAGGAATTGCAACTCCTGGGAAGCACTGTGTGTCACTGCGGGAAAATATAGCTTAATATTGAACATGAGGCAAAGGATTCCAGTCTACAGCCAGATTAAATGGTTTGATATGAAGGATGTTGACATGCTTGGTTGTTTTCATCAAAAGTGTTAAAGCAAAACATATCAGAGGGCTGGAGCACCCCTCCTATGAAGACAGGCTAAGAGATCTCCTTGGGGTTGTTTGGCCTGGAGAAGAGAAGGCTCTGGGGAAATCTTAGAGTACCATCCCAGTACCTAGAGGGATCTGGAAGAAAGCTGGAGAGGGACGTTTTACAAGGGCATAGAATGATAAAGACAAGAGGGAAAGGCTTTAAACAGAAAGGAGGGAGGTTTGGATTAGATACTTAGAAAAATTTTTGACTGTCAGAGTGTGAGGCCCTGGAATAGATTGTTCAGAGAAGTTGTGGATGCCCCATTCCTGGAAGTGTTCCAGGCCAGATTGGATGGGACTTTGAACAACCTGATCTAGCAGGAGGTGTTCTTGCCCATGGTAGAGGTTAGAAAGAGATGATCTCTAAGATCCCTTCCAACCCAAAGCATTCTACGATTCTATCACATTATTTATTAGTTTTATTTGTAACCTGTGAAAATACTAGGAAAAAAGTAGATGAAATCTATCTGGAATATATGGAAATATATAAAAGGTAAAACTAGGTACTGGAATCTTCCATAGAACATATAATCTATATTTCTTTATATTTTAAGTTGTCATATTTTGCATATCTATGAGATTTAATGCAAGCTGTGTTCAAGGCATTACTCTTGTTTCATGACCTAAGCCACTGAGAGCATTTTCCTGCCTATTTTGTCTATTCCACTGCCTACCTCCTCTGAGAGACTCAGAAGCTGTTAGATAAAAAAGACAGAACTGTTGCAAGCATAATTCCATTGAGAAGACCGTGGGAGCTGCTCTTGGTATGTGGTTCACATAGGATGGCCCTACACAGGTCTATCACTAACCTTCTGGAAATGTGTAGATGACAGGAAACAATCCAGAAAAGTCTATTTTTACACTGTTTTTATTATAACAGTATACACACTGATTCTCAGACAGCCCAACACAGTTCATATATTCTGATATAAGATTCATGTCTGCTTTATATATTAGGAAATGTCAGGACTTTGATAAACTCCAGTAGAAGTATGAGATGGCAAGAGAAGATGGCAAGATGTCAGTTCAGAAACTGTATGATATAGATAGGTATCTCTTTTTACAGCCATTGCGTGACAAGAAGGGAGTTGTAACGAACTTGGTCTCGCTTCTCATTAGCAATTGGGAGAATCCTGCAGGAATCCACAGCTGTCTACTTTTCCTTCAGCAGAGCTGTGCTGACGAAGAAATTTGGCTTCCAGCAAAGCCAGGGAATAAAGTCAGGACTGGCACTGGGAGTGAGAGCATGTGGGACTTCTCCAGGTGTTAAAAAGATAAGCAGACTCTGGGAATGGATGTGTTGCATTTGTGACTATTCAGGAGCAGTGAAGATCCCAAATGTCTGTCAACACTGCAGTAGTACACATGCTTGGACAAGATTATTCCTTCAGTGCTCATTTTCTGCATTTTCTTCCATGGTGAGGTGTTGCTCCTGAGCAAAGTCCTTGAACAGTGGAAGAAGAGCAGCAGTAAGGCGAGCTCCTGCACCTTGTGTTATGAATTGATGCCTGGCATCACTCTGAAAGAATCTCTGCTTTGCCCTCACATAGCTCATAGTATACATTAAAAAACAGAGAAGTTCCAGATGCACTTATATTTGGAGACTTTGTTGGGGCTTTCTAATTTTTTTTTAATTCTGTGCCTTGATTCCACCCTGTGTGTGTGGGTTTGCTTCATTTTCTGTAGTTCACGAATTAATACCATGGTGCTGTTGTGTTCATCAATACTCTTGTATTCTGGTGCTCTGAGGAAATCAAGAATCTCTTCAGTTCCTTCAAACTTTTTTTTATTACTGGTTTATAATATTTGTTCTGTATAGTCTAATAATCTAAACAAACTCTATGTTCATTGTAAGAGTATCTTTTTCTGAAACAGCTGAACTACTTTGAGATGTAATTCCGCTATATATTTGCATCTATGTTTATTTTATTTTTTTATTATTTAATCATTTCAAATTATAAAATGAATAAATTTAATCACTGCTTGTCCCCAGCTCCTCCACTTACCAGCCTCTCAGATAGCAGAAGTTTATTTAGGCTGCATATCCACAGGACTTTGGCAGAAATCACTAAACTGCTATGGTGGTGAATCATTCGCTTTGAGAGAGGAAGAAACTGCATAATCAATTATTGATCTCTCCTGCTCTCTGCTTCCTCTTCTGATTAAATCTTCCAAAATATTGATACAGAATTATAGCAAGAAAAAGGTATCTGATGGGGGTGAATGTGCCTGACCTTGCCACGTGATGAAGAAAGCTGAAGAGCGGTGAGACAGAGAGAATGCAAGAGGAGAGGTGAAGTCACCTGGCAGTCTGTGACTGTCAATGTATGGCTGCTGAGAGAGAAATTAAAAAAAATAAACAGGTGCTTTATGTTCCTTCTGGCACTGTCTAGATAAGAATCTTGTTCAGAAGAGACCCAAGATGCACAAACTGAATCATTTCCAATCATGGGCCCAGAATTAAGTTCCTCTAGAGTCCATAATTACTGTTCTGTCTGGTCAAAAAGACTGAATCTGGCAGCCTTCTGGGATATTCTGGGGAAAAACAATTAGGCTGACCAAGTTTATTGAAATGGCTGAGCATTCCTGTCTCAGATTCTTCAAAGGATGGTGATGGGTTTTTGCAGGGGCTTGATACCTTCCTGCTGGAATTATTGTTTAATGAGATGTGATCACTGCACTAAGGCTTGTCATACCTAGAGACTAATGTGGAATCCTCATTATGTATCTTTGTAGATCCAAGGACACAGTCTCTGGGACTTTGTTGTTTAAATCCAGTTCTAGATTTTTGTAGGTTGAACCTTGAGCAAGTATGGAGAAAGGGCTTAGTAAACAACCTTAACTCATTTAAAGTTGTCACCTTCTGAAGAGGAAAAAAATAAATTAAACAAAGAAAGGCCCACAGATACCACGTGGCAGAGACCATTCCACCTCAAACCAAAATCAATGTTATGCTTCCTGTTATTGTGTTAGAGGATTGAAAACTTGCTTTTTCAATTGATTTGTTTTCTACTGCAAAACTAATTATGTCCAGTGCAGTTCTTCCTTTGCCTTCATCTGGAGGGGAAATTCTATTTGCAGTGGTGGCTCCTGTCCTCTGCTCAGACAGCCGTGTCAATATCCCCGTTGCTTCATTGTTTCTTGAAAGGTGAAAAATCCCAAACTTCATCAAAGTTCTCTATGTATTCATTCTATCAAAATGTTCTTTTCTGACTTTCCAGAGTCTAGACAAATGCTGTTGGTCGAAGTCACCCACAGGGATGCCCTCACAGGCAGAATGTGCACATGGATGCACATCAAATGGAATCTGTCCATGGGAGTGATGGGTGCCCAGTGCATTTTACCTCTACCAAGGCTTTTCAGAGATGCCTTATGAAGGAGATTAATTTCTAAGGGGCTTGAGGACTTAAATGTAGTGAGAGATCTGAAGGCTTTTTTTTTTTTTTTTAAATGCTTTGAAAGCATTAAGAAGTTGGGAGAAAACCTTCCTTTCTTTTAGTAGTTTTTAAGCCTAAAATGTTTCCTTCCTGGAGATGTATGGTAGGCATACAGAGAAACATCTGTTTCTGGGGCTCCTGTTTGAGTTACTACTGTGCAACTCTTCCAATGCCAGTGATGACTGCAAAGTGGATTTCATGGTCCATGTCAGCCTGAAAGGTATGGTGGCTTAGTCCAATTTGGGGTTTAGTGAGACACAGGCTCTGCATGTAATTCATTCTCTCGAGGTGTTAAAAGTGTAGAGTCACAGATGTTTCACTCTGGTTGGCAGCAGACTGTCATACCCAAGTTGGATTGTCATAAATTCTAGACACACTGAATTATGCAGTAGTAAATCAGTTCTAGATTAAAAAAAAAAAAAAGGCTTTCCACAGCAGCAAAACTTGTCCTAAATGAATGTAAGGGCTGGGAGTTAGACTTTCAGAATAATGGTTTCCCCAGATGGTAAGAGCTGCATTGGGCAGTAAAAGCTTCCATTGACATTGCCTTGCTAAAGAGCAGGTCTCAAGGCACCACAACAGCTTGGCAAGCTCATCCTCTGCATCAGAGCCCCAGCTGCTGCTGAGCTCTGGTGCAGCATGCTGGGAATTCCACAACAGCTCCCCTGTGTATGAAAAAGGACAAGGATTTTAACAAATTAATTGTGAACTTCCCTAACCCAGTCACTGTATTTTCTGCTCTCTAATACACATTTCATTGTTATTTTCCATTTGTTTCACGCTCTCCTCTGCTCTCAGTTTTCAAAGATGCTAGAGATGTTTGCATTGTTGACATGTAACAGTTTTGTAGATGCCAGTGGCAAATCAGGAGGCATCTGGACATGCCAAGGGGATGATCTGTGTGGTGGGTGCTTTTTAGCTGGGAGAGCCTCTGCAGTATTGGAGGAACTGAGATGTGAGGGGGGAAAGTAAATAAGAGCAACACACTTCATATCCCAGGGGCAGTAAAGGAGGGATGAAATATTAATGAACTAGTCCTCTCTGAGGACTTGGGAGTTTTTAAAGCTCTGAACACTTCCTCTGGAATTCCCTTTACCTGAAAAAACAGGAGGTGAATTTAGGTTTGATTCAGCATCAGATAAGGGAGAAGGTAGCTCTTGTGCTGTTGTGATGTATATGGCTCTTTGGGGCCCTTAGAGCAGAGGTGAACATTTCAAGGTAGGCAATGAGAAACTTCAACTTACCTGTCCTCCCTTGGCACCATCCCTCCTCCTGCCCCACTGCATGCAGGCTCCTCCTGTGTCCACCTCTGGCTACACCTCTTAGCTGCACTGCCCTGTTTTCTGTCATGTCCCCTGCTTTTGGTGCTGCTCTTTCTTTGGCTGCTTGTTGTATTGACAACTGCTGTGGTCAGACATACAGCTTACATATTTTGCTGTCTTGTCAGTAAACATATTAGAGCCATATTTTAATTTTATTGCATTAGGCTATTTCTCTGGCTATATAACTTGCTGTCTTTGTTGTGCTTTAGGAAACATTAGTTGGAGTTACAGTTTGAGTTCAGAGGTTCATTAATCATCATTCCCTTGGCTAGATGCTAGATTCCATGATGAGGTCCTTTCCAGCCTGAATGATCCTATGATAATAACTAACACCCCAGGCCTCCTGTGTTTCTGTGGTATGGAATTTTCTCCGGAATAATGAATCTGAAGGAACCACCAGGCTGTGAATTTTGATACAGGATTACCTGTTGAATTTATTAGCAGTTGGAAAGATGATATTATGGAAACATAATCTATCCTATTGATCTCAAGCAATTGATAAATCAGGAAATGGAGGCAGACATCTGTGCTGCCAGTAATTTTTTTTTTAGAATTAACTGGGCAAAATTAAAACCCCCAAGTTCCAAATGCATCAGTGGGTACCAAAAATCACAATTCTTTATGCATAGCTGTCAAACCTTCTAACTCTTTCATTATATCTTCGATGGAATTATAAATGTTAAATGCAAAAATATTTGCTGTACCAAAAGTGGAACACATAGAGGAAGTATGGAATAAAATAGATTTAGTATAAAATAATTAGCACAGGGATTGCATTCTTGATTGCACAAATAGGTTTGGTGCTTTAATCATTAAAGCATTACTTGCAGAGTTGAAAGGTTTAGGTAAGTTGAACTTCCTGCAAAACAACCACATAACTGCAGGTTTAAACACTCAGCTAATCCAGGGTTCTTAAGACTGTAAGAGAACTTGGTACAGATCATGCATTAGCATGCCCAAGTTATACACATCATCTACAAAACCCTTGTCTTTTGTACGTTTTTGTGCCAAAAAAAGTGATGCAGATTAGATGCTTTTCCTTTTCAGTAACCGTGTAAGTGTGTGCCTAAGTCTCAAAACATGTGCTTCCTCTCCAAGTTAATGAGGTCGTCTTAAAGTGAAAGACATTACTTGAAAGGAAGAGCACCACCTTGTGACACCAAGAATAATGTTGCTGTGTACTTGATCCAGGGAAGGAAAGAAGTAGATTTATAAGATTTTATCCTCTAACAGGATTTATAGAGATGGGTTTTCTCTTTCATTTGCCTTTTCTTTTAAGATTTAACAGGGAATCTGATTTTTTCAAGTGATACAAATTCAACAAATCAGCTTTATTTCATCAATATGAAAAGCTCATTTTCCAATTTCATCTCAAATTTCACTTTTTTAATAGATTCACTTCAGAGAAAGATTGCCATGAAATCTTAGCAGATTTTAAAACTGTCAATTAGACTATCAGTCCTTTAAAACTGAAATGTGGGATTTTTTTACAGACTTCTTATTCCTTCATCTTTCAGAAGGCTAAGGAAGGAGAGAGATTTTATAAGCTTCATTCTAAGCAGCATGCAGGGACTCTCCTATTTAGGCTCACACAGTTTTAAACATTTATATGCTCACATCCAATTTGTGGTAAGATTCTTGCAGAAGAAACTTGATCCTAGCACACAGGACTTTCAGTCACTTTTCATAGCTTCAGCTATCAGACTGGAGCTTCAGTCAGGCTAAAATAAGTTGTAGCTGCCTGACAGGGCATAGATGGGAACAGTGTCAATCCTACTAGCACAAATTTCTTCTGACACGTTTTTGCACAAGCAGAGGCTTTGATGAGGATTAGATGTTCAAATACAGTGTTAAACAGTTCATATAATAGTGCAAGACCACTGCCAGAGAAGTGGATTGGAACTATTCATACTTTCACAGAAAACAGAGAGTTTAGAGAATTTACGATATATTGATTGTAAAATGAGTGTTTTAATGAAAACAAGAATATCAACAATAAGCCATGTTTTATTGTTTGTTCAGGATTTATTGTTTTGTTTGTTTAGGTGGCTTATTTGAGTTTTTTTTTTGCTAAAGTGCAAACTTTTACAAAATTCAGAAGAGTAGACATGTTTGTTATTGAGGACATTTTATTACTATTGCCTTAGGCATTTATCTCCACAACAGATTAGCTTTTTCCACTGAGTTTTATTGTGCAATTTACATAACTGTGACTTAGCTGAGCCTTGAAAGCTGGATCTCACCTGTCTTTAAAGAAAAATGCCATTTTATGCTTTCTGACTTGTTTGTTTAGAAGCTTGTCGATTTTTCTTCAAATGCATATTTATATTTTAATGAGAAACCAAACAGCTTCAGACCAAACCTAAAGCTGATTCAGAGAATGAAATCAAGAATCCTCTTCCCCTCTTGTGACATGGATTAGTGTAATTTAGCCAAATATCTGTCAGTCTTGTTCGGTGCAAATAAGATCCCACTGGAGGGATTTGAACTACTGCAGCATTCAGCAAGTTCACTGTGCTAGGACAGGCTGTGATCTGGCAGTACCAGGTGTCAAACTAATCCTGCAATGTTAACAGGGTGTGAAACTTATTTGTGCCTGGTTAAAACTGGCAGGTGTGGATGAATCCAACTCAAGCAGTGCACAGTGGGTTGGACAGGAAGGTGGATACCGTCCCTGAGGTAGTAGTAGCTCCCAGTCCAGGTCCTGAAGTTTGAAAGGGCACCTTCATGGATCAGAGTCCTCTAGAAAAAAAACAGGGACACAAGTCAAAGTACTGCCAAACCTGTTTCCTGAATGGACGAGAAAGGCCGGACCTAGAGCTGAGTAAAGGTATTTAAAATACTGCTTTAATGGTTTCTTTGCTGCCTTTGCCTGGGACAAATAAACGATGCCGTGACTTACTACCATTCCTGGTTTCCTTGGTAACTTTCTGCATGTTGGGAAGTGGCTGTTTGAAAGTCATATTAAAGGAAAGCCCTTGGAAAAGTGCAGTTTGATACAAGACTGTTTTCTTTCTCTAGAACAAAGCAGCAATAAGCATGTATGTATGTTTCTGAGAGAAACTCTAATAGGAAGAGTCATTTGTCTGTTGCTGACAAATTCCATCTACTGATAAAATATACATTACAACTCTGCTCATCCAGAAAGGGATGTCCTGGATGTTTCATCTGATTGCTGATATATAGTACTCAAAAGAGAATGCTAGGTATTAGTTTGCTTTAAGAGACAAGGAATAAATAATGTGTTTGGGTCATTTTGTAGCATGTTTTGCGACACTTGTTGAGCCCTTTTTGTTTTCTCAAGTACAATTCCTATTCCATTTTCATAGAAAAGAGGAAACAACAGGGCCTGATTGGAGAATTTAACATTTGTACGAGATATTTTCCTGTTTAACTGATTAAAACTCTTGAATCTGTCAGAAAAATGTGTTTTAAAATGATACAAATACCTTCTGTGTCTCTGTCAGCAACTGATTACTTTCTGTTTGGAGGAATGATGCTCACACAGCCTCTTTTGCCTTTGGGCATTGATCCAGCAAAACCATAAAACTCCTGTTTGTTAATGGAGAAAGAAGCCCGAGCATGAGGTTTTGAAAATAACTATTAATGTCCTGAGTGTTCAAGCAGTCAAGGGAGGTTTCAGTCACTGTTCCTCTTGGCAACCTTCTGTTTTGGAGTGGTGAAGGGTAAGACTTTTGAAGTGATGCTGGTCCTTGGTGCTCACAATGTCTACTCTGCAGCATTAGAATGGCAAACCCCAGAACTATTGGCAAACTTTCAAAAATACTGATTTTTGATAAAGCTGTTAGTACTGTTAGTAGTGTGAGTCGAGGGCTGAGACTACCAGCTGTAGGTTCTTGGCTAAGAGCCCCAGTTTGCCCTGTGATCAGAGAGCTCCAAAGCTTTGTCCTCAGTGGGCTTGGTCTGGGAAATCTTTCTCTTTGGTAGGCTTGGACTGGCAAATCTCACCATGAGGAGCCCAGACCCTTCCTTCAGGTGTGCAGAAAGCTTGAACATCCAACTCAAGGCTTCAAGTTCCCTGCTGGGAAGGGAGATGTAAACTCAGGGCTACCAGCTTGGTGGCCCTGCAAGTGGGTCATTCATGGATCATTGCTCAATGCTTTTTCAGAGCAGGTGTTCTGCTAAGACCACATTTAGCAGACAAACTTAGAAAATCTATTTTTAGAACAACATTCTCAAATTGGTTTTTTTTCCTTTTCTTTGCTGAATTTTCTTTTTATCAAGTACAAAAAAAATTTTTGCCAAAATCTAGATAGTATGTGCAGAACAGAATATGACAGAAATTATCTACTATGTTTACAGTCCAATGTTTTCATTTCTTGTCTTTCTGGGGAGTTTTGGTTTTTTTGGTTTCTTTGTTGCTTTTATTTTTTTGTTTGTTTGTTTTTTTGAGGGGGTTGTTTGGTTTGTTTGGTTTTTTTTTTTTTTTTTGTTTTTTCTTTTTAAATTTGTTTCACCTTCCCTTTTAAAGTAATCATCAGCAAAGAAAATGTAATCTTTATTTTACTCCTCCACAAACAAAACTTCATTTACTTAAAATTCCCATAGTGCTGAAAATATTTGTTTATTTAAAAAAATAATTAAACATTCTATGTTCTCTACATTTTGAAGAGGACTAGAATAAGAGTGTCACATATTAAGAGTGGGGACATTTCCATTCTATAATAAATTTTTTAGGAATTCTGAGTGGATTTTTTTATGCCACATTCATACAATGCATCAGGCAACAGTATTAGTGAGAATCCTAAAAACTGGGAAGACTGGCTTACTTATCCCCCTTCTACTCAAGTAATGCCGGACAATCAGTCCCTTTAAAAAATGTTTGCAGAAATCATCACAACAAGATCCAAGCCTTAATGTTCTTTTTGCTGAGATGCTCAGTATCAGTATTACAATTATATGTCACTCTGCCTCAAATGCCTCATAAAGGGCATTTCAGCTTAATATAGAAAATATTGTGTTGGAAATTCTATTGGAATTATGTTGGACATCTTTTCCTTCCTGATGTCTTTGTTCATTGTAATGGACTTTTTTTTAACAACAGTAGAATCTGCTTATTTCTACAAGCAATGCTTAGATATTCTGTGTGTTTCAGCTGCACACTATTTTGTTCTGTGGAAAAAAATGAGTAGCTATGTCTGC
This sequence comes from Notiomystis cincta, assembly GCA_013398075.1. Lineage (NCBI taxonomy): Eukaryota > Metazoa > Chordata > Aves > Passeriformes > Notiomystidae > Notiomystis > Notiomystis cincta. Next base: position 68,687 of record VZRX01013799.1, read on the forward strand.
ATTTGTTCTTCTGCACAATTCCTGCCTTCATTGCTGTATTTGATCTGTTTTTGTGATCTTGTCTGCATTCTATTCTTTCCCCCTCACCTATGACAAAAATCTTGGTAGGCTACCAAAATAGTAGCCTCTATGTCTCATATGTAAGTGCTCTGAAATAGGAACTGCATCTTCTTCCTTCTTCTGAGGCTTCACTTATCTCTGTGGGACTACAGACACACCAAGAGGTTTGGCTGTAATGAAGAAATGCTTGAGCTGCTCCCTTACTAAGATAAATTTGTATTTGAGTACAGAGAGGAATGCATATACAGCACAAGAAACACATATACCTTTACTTGGCTATGCAGGGCATCCTCTTCTCTTCATATCCCTTTCTAAATCTCTTTAAATATGTTTCACAATGTTATTTTTGATACTTTATCATGTCTCTATGGCTACTGTAGGCTTTAACTATTGTAACTGCTTTCGAGCAGATGACCCAGGCATACAAAAATATCTGATGGGTGGCAAACATTGCTGAGGAAGTTCTAGGGAAATCTTTACTGTAGTAGTGGAATATTCCTGCTCAGCTGAAGGGGCTTTTAATTTCCTTCCTGTCTTGTTCAGGCACTGTCTCTGAAACTAAACCTCAACTATTCTTGCTGCCTTTGGGGAAGAGGAAGACGAGGAATTTACATTCCTATTTAGTTAGCTAGTTTTGCTGATGGAATTAAAATATCAGCAGACTTGGTGGAGATTTCAGAGGAATTCAGACAGACATCTGCAAAACTCCTTTCTCTTAAGAGTGTTTTTGTTGTACTCTTACAGTTCTCTGGTTGCGTGGGATTTCCTCTTTTCCTTCCTAATCATGCATGTCTGACCACCTTTCTAGTATTTTAGTTAGGCTGAGCTGCAGAATTTGAGGCCACTTATATAAATAAACAGCCTAATTTTGAGACCAGAATAGAGGTTTTATTGGACTAGTGAGGGGACAGAAGAAAATTTTTCCTTCGTGTGCTTCTTCTGCTGTAATGGCCTCAGATTAGGATTTTTCTCCTCTGAGACTAGGCCCAAATTAAAGATTTCAGTCTTCAAATTTCGAATCAAAATAATGAAGTCATGTAATGCTCAATTGTTTAATAGCAAACTTCCCAATAACTCTGTTATGTAGCATGCCACCTTGAAAGAGTTTATCCATAAAAATTAACTCTACCTCACAGAAAATTGAATCTTTTTTTAGCATGGTAAGCATTTTAAAACTGAGTAGCACCACTAACTCATTGATTAGTTTTTTCTCCTAATCAATTTATTACATAACCCTTTTATCCCTGCAAATCATACTAATCTGTTCCTCATGCATTAATTGTTCTTCCAAAATATTCAGTCTTCTGCTCTACCTTCCCCTGTATTCTTGCAATTAAATGACCTTTCCCCACTTCCAAATCAACTTTACCTCTATTCATCCAAGTTCTTGCATGATTCTTCTGCTTTCCAGCTGTCCCTGCTCTTTTCCAGTGCTCTAATAGTCCTCACTGTGTTTGTCCTTGCTTTTCCCCACTGTCCCACCTACTGAGTATTCAAACTAGAAGAGTGCAACAATAAAAGCTACTTCCAGCTCCTTGACTCCTTGTTCCTCTTGTGGAGCAGCCAGCAGTGCTCAATCTGTCATTTGCTCTTCAAACCCTTCCTTAATTTAAGGAGATGTGAGAATGCAGGAGCTGTGCAGACCATGGAGTAGTTCCTGCTGGGGATCACCAGGAACAGGGTGGGCCAGCATTGTCTCACACAGCAGCAGGCAAGGCAGGGGCTGGCAAGTCTCTCTCCATCCTGGAATTCCAAGACAGCTGCACTGAATTCAGGGTGGGATGGAAGAAAACACGCAGCTTTCAGCACTTGCTTGTGATGTCTCTGCCTGTAGAGATTCTTCTTGTCGGTCCTTGGTGGTCTTGTGCAAGAGTCACTGTCTCTTTCCTCAAAAGCCTAGCTTAGAACAGGAATGAAATAAAACAGATTATTGTTGTATCTGGAAAACACTCCAACAAGAAACAGGATCATCTGTTGTTTGGTTTTATTTTTCCCTAAGTGGAAAGTAGAGGTGCACAGGTCTTCATATGTGAGGCTGGGTTTTAGGCAGCTGAGATGAAAGCTTGGAAAAGCCTCTGCTACAGAGTAAAACTGACAATGAACAAGAAATATTTTGCTAAATGTAAAGCAAGGTCTTTGGAATGCAAAATCTTTGATCTCTGTGGGTTTTGCATCTCTGTGTTCCAAGGTTTACCAATTAGAGCATAAATCATGGAACATGATGGGAACAAAAAAGACAGCTTTCTGTCTGCTATCTGGATTTCTGACATTTCCCTATGTTGCAGGAATTAATGTTGCACATAGATCAACACCAGTGGTGTTACTGTTGCATTAGATTGATTATAACAATGTGTGGGGTTTAGGTTTGGTAAAATATAGACTGTTTTATGTGTGTGCTACATGTTTTAGCTTTATCCTCAGAGTAATTCTGCAGATCTCAGTTTCTTTCTGTAACTGCATGTATCGACAAGAAAAGTATTGATGGTGCTTTGATTTTGGTAAAAAGCAGGAAAAAGAAAAAGAATACACTAGAATGATGAAGTTCTATTGGCATGCAGATTTACGAATGTGCTAAATAGAAAAATTAATTTAGTAAATGCTTAGTTCACAAAACAAGTTTATATCTCCCTGTGTGAATTGCTTCATTGACCCTGAAATACAGGGACAAAAACATATACCAAGAAAAAATGAAGAATAGTACATTTGTCCCTGTCCTTGCCCTGTAAAGTAGGATATTTCTAGTTACAGAACTTTAAGGAGCTTTTACAAAAAGGGAAGAAATTGTGTTGCTAAGTTTAAACCTTAATAACGCTTGCTCTTCTATGGTGCTTTGTTTTTCCTTGCTTTCTGGGGCTTCTTTGCTCTTTCAATCTGATAAGATTTTTTTATAAACTTGAAGCAGAGGTAGTCAGCAGCCACAATTAAAGACAAAGTCTCTGACTGAACTTTTTATATTGCTGGGGTAAATGTCTCTTTTCATCACATTAACTAAGAAAATGATAAGACTTGGCATCTCCTATGTTGTGGTGTTGCTCCTTTGTCCAGTGGGGTTTTTCTGATCTTCTCTTCTTGCAGCAGAGAATCTCCAGAACTTGTGATTGGTAAGGTACAGAAAAGCTGAAGTGAAACATACATATTTTCCACAGCTCTTATGTAGGTTAGGAGAAGAGCAAGGAAAGTGCTTTAAAGCTACAAAAACTGGGGGTGATGATGGGTATTACTAACATGGAAGAAATATTCAGTTGTTTTTAATCCAGAAATTTCAGTGGCAATAGGTTGCATATAACTATCCACATAATTTTGATGAATTCAGATTCTTTCTTGGCCTCAGAGCTTTCAAGTCCACTACTCAGCCACAGCCTACACTGCATGTGGGGCTGATAGTCGGGTTTGGATTCCTGCTTCTCCTTCCTTTGAAATGTTGTCTGTGTTCCGCCAAAAATGCAGGAGTCATGAGGAAAGAAGGTGACAATACAATAATTATGGAGGGATCCTGACAACTGTGGGTTTGAATCCTACTTTAGTGGCCATGTGCCTGATGCAGAAATATTGCAGGGCCTAAGCTTTCATATATACAAAGCCTTGAGTAGATTTTACCCACAGGTTCAGAAAGTTTCTAACATTTCTAATTCCTGTTTTATGACAAATCAGAATTCTTTGTCACCTACATCAAAATGTGGTGACAAAGAATTCTATTCTTCCCTACCAAATTTACAGGGGTCACCCATGTTGCAATAAAGGAGTTGCACAATCTAAGTGTGATTACAATATGCTGGTTTTATAATTAGCACTATCTAAGCTTATTCATATAAGCCAGCCTCCTAGGGCTCTAATTCACACTTGGTCTGAAAGGCAGGAAATTTGCATGCACTAAATGGCTACTCTTTACAATGGCTAATCATTGGGGAAAAATACTTTTGCATTTATTGTTCATAGGGAACTCTGTAGGTATTAATATGGCTATAATTTTTAGCTAAAAAAAATCCATCGTAATTTAATAGATTCATGTCCAATTGGTATAAAGTGCTACTTTTCTTGTAGCAGGAAGGATTGTTGCTGTAAAATCTGATGAATTTCACTTTGTAAAAAGGCAGGTGAGGTGACATTTTAAGGTTGAAAACAGCAATTGTAATTTGGAATCAATACTTTATGCCCTAGAATAATGTAAGGTACTGTTCTGTCCTAATTGGCTGGAAGCTAAAATGTTAATGCCAAGCCAGCAGATGTATCCTCAGCCTGTAGTTTCCCATGAAGATTTGGTTTGCAAATAGATGACTTTCTATTTATGGGTAAAGTAAAGCCTAATTGTGAGTCTTCACAGTACCAGGAGCTGCAGTGACTGTGGCTTTAAGGGAAGTGACTGGCTGATCACAGCTTTGCCACTGAGCATACCAATGAGCTGCATCAATGTGTCTTTTCCAATATGTGAAAATCTTCAGTAATCAGCAGAATGTAGACAGCAAATATCTCATTGTTTTTAGCAGCAAAGTATAGCAAGATCAGAGAAATATGGCAAACTCTAATTGGATTGAAAACAATGATTGCCTCTCAAATAGATTTCTGATTGAAAACTAATATAATCCAGTGATATCCCAAGTATTAACTGTAATGCACAGATGGTGCCAAATTGAAAGACTAAGTGACTGAAAGTGTTGACATGGTGGATTAAAAATCCATCCTGAAAATATGTCTATTTTAAAAATCCATGCTGAAAGAGTTTCTATTTCAATGTGCTCTTCCTGAGTTTTACCTTCTGTCCAGACTAATAGACTTTGTAGTTGTGTGGCATTTTCTCCTGTATTCAGTCCAGCTAATGTTACACTAAAAGCCAGTGTTTTTGGGACGAGGAGAAAGCACATATTATTTAAAGATGAGATTTTATTGTTAGTAAACTTGAAGTTTTGAAAGTTTGATCATTATTGTTCATATTGTTCATATTGATCATCATTGAGATCTAATTGTTGCAGAACAAGAGAAAATAATAATGCAGTTAACATTGCTGCACACACCCCCACATCCACACTGAGTTTCTCCCCCTTTTCTGGCATTACACTTGCACTGTTGCTACTACTCTGGATCTTAATCAGTGATTTCACTCTGGTGGTGGTGGCGTGTGGCAAAGGGTGATGAAGAGTTGTCAGCATCTGGCATCCTTTGCCAGGAGGAATATGCTACTGAATACGTTGGTGTTTTCTTCTTCATCTGTCTTGGATTGACTAAGGGATCACTTTCATATCTTTGTTGGCAGACTTTTACATCTTTCTCTCTTTTTCATTGGTCTACAGTTTCAGGTTACAGCTAAATCTACCAAATACTTTATGTATGTAAGATATTATTTCTTTATGACTGCTAAAATCAGTTTTGTGCAGCTCAAGATCTTCATGCTTTTAACTGAGCCTGACTGAGCTGTTTAGAGTTGTGGGATCTCCAGTCTTGTCTCCCTGTGCCAGTGATACCTTATGACACATCCTGAGTCTCCACTTCCCAGATCTTCTGTTGGACCAGCCCTGTGTTTCTCTACGCTTTGTTACTGTGCCAGTCATAAATATTCCAATTTTTAGCATAGCTGCTTGTTCCTGCTCTCTGTATGAAGCAGTGGCTGTTCCACAGAAAGATAAACAAAAGTAAAACAAATTAGTCAAAGGCAACTGACCAGCTGGAGAAACTGCTGCCACAGCTAAATAGGGAACAACAAAGCTAAAGGGTGGTTTGTACCAGAAACCCTTCACACGAGCTCCCTTTCTGGCCTCTCCTCTTCAGAGGGAAATAAAGAGTGTGAGAGGAGAGGAGGGGATTATCAGGAAACATCCCCATCTGAGCCCTTGGCTCTTCAGGGGTCAAGTAGACTTGAGAACCAGATGTCTGACAATAGGAGGTCAGACTGAACAGTGAGCTGGTTAAAGATGGCCATGAGGCAAGTTGCCTGCCTGCTGACAGAGACACAGAATTTCCAGTGAGTGTTTCAAGTGTGTTGGTAAAATTATTTCTGTTTCTGACAAGAAATAATACTGAGTTTTCTTTGAAACCTTTCTGTTCTGAGGACAAAATCTCTATGGTTTGCACTGAACCTAATTTTTTTTCATAAAGAAGTTGACACCTTCTGCAAGATGAACATCTCCAAACAGCTCTGATAGCCATCAGAGTATAGAATACTACTTGGTTTGAATGATAATAAAATCAGCTTGTGTGTAAAGGTATTGAGGAATGTCCTGATGGCCTATTGTCTGGACATAAAATGCAGTGCATCATTATGCAGGTAAAGGCAACACATTTTGGAAGTATATTGATGATAAATGTTCTATTAACATTCCCTTGAATGGAAAGGTTCAAACTTTTTTTTAATGATCCTTTAAATAAACTTTGATCACTCATATGATAACTGAAAATTTGCCCTCATATTTAATTTGACCACTATCCATTTCTAAACTGTTTGAAATTTCTTTTTCTGTGATAAAAGTGCTGAAGTTTAAAAGTGATCTTAATGTTTTACTAATTTTCTTTCTTAAAGTTTTTTTTCATTCATACAACTTTGTCAGCTATCCCCACACCCAAGCATCACTTTATGTAGTAGCTGAGAATACGACTGTCTTGACTGCATTGAAAACATGAAATATGAATCTCACCCCTAGGAAGATAATGTTAATACAAATTCATGTAAGCTAGCTGCAAAGTGCTTTTCTTGCAAAGAAAAAAAAACAATAAAGAGAGAGTAAAAAGAAAAGCAAGTATCTTAGTGACATTTTTCACAGAAACAAACCTATTTCCAAGCTTGACCGAAATGTAAAAGTGTGATAGTGGTTTTGCATTTCATCATGAATATTTCAAAAACATCTGATTTCTACACATGCTATGATTGCTAATGTGTGAAGCCACTTAATTAAGTATGCATTTAACCCTTCTTTTCTTTTCTCTGTGAGGTGCTTATGAGAAATTGAGCTTTTAAGCTAAACCAAATCCACAGACAGCATATATAGTTGCCTTGTCTTGAAAAACAGCCGAAAATCACTGCTGAAATATTCATTTCTTTTGTTTGTCCTAAATGAAAATAATTTTTTATCCAGTTGCAGCTATCGTATATTCTTGAGCAGACACTTGGCGTGAAGGTCAGCAATAAATTCTTCCTGCTGCTATGTTTTCTGGCCCCTGAAATCACAAATAATGTTCATTTTCTTTGCGTTATTTCATGATTTTATTTGGTCGAGCTAAAGATAGATTCCAGATTATATTTCTTGGGGATGGGGAGTTAAGAGGAAGGAAAATGAAACAATTTTTTTATTTTGTAGCTGAAGAGGCTTACAGATTTGGCCTTGGTTTTCTTTTTTTATTGAAAGTTTGAAGAGAGGCAGGGCAGTCTTCTGCTGTCACACATTTGGGGTGAAGGAGAGCAGGTGGAGGCTTCTGAGAAGAACAGTTTGGGGTTTTTCTTTATAAGCCTCTACTGAAGCCCCACTTGAACCAACAATAACAGCATCCTAAAAATAGGTTCCTAATGATTCCAAAGGGCTCTGAATCAGACTTTTTCATAGATGTTTTCTGGGCTTGGTTCCTGTGACAGGCAGGGCACTCCAAACCCTGCCCTGCTGTCGAGTGACCGTGTCGCAACCTCATGTGGCTCTGTACACAGCCCACACAGGGATTGCTCACCTGTGCCTGATCTGCCAGTGCAACTTCAAAGTTGTGTTCAAGTCTTTAAAGGGAGTCAGAGGTCACCAAAATGCAGCTCTTTGACTTCCCTGCCAGTGAGCTCTACATAACTACATTGTTCCTCTTAGAGAGAGGAGAAAGGGCAGGATCCATGTTCTTGGCAGTGTTTCTGCAGCCTCTCTTAATTGGTTGTATATATCAGGGGGCAAACACGAGGAAGAATGTAGGAGGCATGGTAGGAAGGTTTGTTTAATTTTATTTTTTTTCTACCACTTCTGCATACTTGCACAGAAATTAGAAAAAGCCCTGCTATTGACAATTGGGTCAAATTCTGCTTCAGCTTGCTGCCACTGTGTGATTCTGCTTTCTTCAGCAGTGTTGGCTCGTAGGACACACACACTATCTGGGGAAAAATATGGCACAGGTATTCAGGCAAACCTGTCACTTTCCTCCAATATAAAATCTCTTATGCTGCCCCCAACAGTTTTTTCGTAGTTTAAGGGGCTCTAAAATCTCATGTTCAGCTGTGGGACTGTCTTCCTCTGAGCAAATATTGACGATGAAAGCTGCAAAGTCTTCCCCAGGAGAGCCACACATGAGGGATAATAGAGGATTGTACTGGCAGTCAATCTGGGAAGAGGAAATTAAGATGTTTTAAGAGCACTGTGAGGTCCTCAGGACAGTCTGTGTGTCATCAAAAGCTATTATAAGTTTGCTAGCCTCCAAGATTTTGGAAGTTACCAAGTTGTTCAAAGATCATGGTCCCTGCCTTCTCCTTTGTCTGTGATGTCTCAGGCTTAGCTCTTTGAAGACATCTTGAATATTTTCTGAGGGTGAGGCAATTTCTCTCACACCACAGTGAACAGTGAGGAAGTCCTGTAAACTCTAATATCAGTTTTGACAGCCTGGCTCTAAACAGCCATAGGAAGCCCTCAGGCTTTTAGTGTCAGTATGATTTCTTTGTCACTCGATTCATATAAGAAAGCAAGTTGCCTAATTATGTGAATNACAGTTTGGGGTTTTTCTTTATAAGCCTCTACTGAAGCCCCACTTGAACCAACAATAACAGCATCCTAAAAATAGGTTCCTAATGATTCCAAAGGGCTCTGAATCAGACTTTTTCATAGATGTTTTCTGGGCTTGGTTCCTGTGACAGGCAGGGCACTCCAAACCCTGCCCTGCTGTCGAGTGACCGTGTCGCAACCTCATGTGGCTCTGTACACAGCCCACACAGGGATTGCTCACCTGTGCCTGATCTGCCAGTGCAACTTCAAAGTTGTGTTCAAGTCTTTAAAGGGAGTCAGAGGTCACCAAAATGCAGCTCTTTGACTTCCCTGCCAGTGAGCTCTACATAACTACATTGTTCCTCTCAGAGAGAGGAGAAAGGGCAGGATCCATGTTCGTGGCAGTGTTTCCTGTAAACTCTAATATCAGTTTTGACAGCCTGGGTCTAAACAGCCATAGGAAGCCCTCAGGCTTTTAGTGTCAGTATGATTTCTTTGTCACTCGATTCATATAAGAAAGCAAGTTGCCTAATTATGTGAATTAATAGGATTTTATAAAATGATGCTTCTTTTATACTGGAGCTTTGCACTAGTGCCTTTTAATGTTGTACTGCAGGAAACTCTAATCTTGTGCAGATTCTTGTCTGTCTGGCTGGTAGGATTAGTCAGATATTTGACATTATCCATGATTAAAAATTTTATTGGATAGCACAATCACTCCTAGGCCCTTCACCATCTCTGATGTCCTTCTTGGCCACCTGGCCACCCTGCTGGCTCATGTCCAGCTGTCTGTCCACCAGAGACCAGCAGCTCCAGGTCCTTTTTCACTTAGTGGAAAAGTTACTAGACTTCACTGAAGATTCATAGCAATGGTATCAGGGGCAGTCACTATTTTTGGGGTATTTGTAGGCTATAAATGCATATTACAATAACCAAGAGAGTTTTAGACTGGTACTTGAAAATCAAAAATTTTGCAGGACCAAGTGCCACGAGATAACAGCTGTGAATGTTTATGAATTGCACATGTAGAATATTGTCCCCCTGATTACAAAGATAGACTTCAAATTGGCTAAGTTAAGTTTCTAGATAATGGGAGATATTTTATTGCAAAGGAAATGTATATGAGTTCTACCTCAGTTGTGTAGAACAGAGTGTTTTTTGTGAGACATTTCAAGTAAAATGAATTTTAACGTAGGAGTTTTTTTCTTATAATGAAACCTTCCAGCTGCATCATATCCCTGGTATGAAGCCCTGAAAATTTGTTTCCTAACAAAGCAAAGAAATGCTTAGCATATCAGTTCCCTTTGAATAACCATATTAATCCTAAAAATGGTTGCTTTGTGTGCTGTTTCCACCCTACCAAAAATTATAGCCGTCCTTCTGCATCTTCCCAACTGTGGAGTGCCTTATTATTATTTTTTGCTTTTGCTTCAGTGATTTGTTTCAGTCCTAGATAACAAATAGATTTCTGAGCTTCTCTCCAGGATATTTTGAAATGCCAATTGATGTACTTATTGTCCTCAATCAGCACAAGACCTCACACCTTTCTTTTAAGAAGAAATTTTTTCTCCTAGACTGCCTGTGCTTTGTATCTAATTGTTATTCCCTTCTTGTTTTCTTAGCTCTTACAGTCTTGCAATATATTCATAAGTAATTTCTTATAATAGATTGTACCCTTGTTACTTTCCTTCCATCCATAAGACTACATTCTGTTCCTCTTTCTCTCCCCCCTTCTCCCTCCTTCTCTCCTTCTCTTTCACTTTCTTTTTCATTTGGTAAATGACATGCTGCATTTCAATGTTGCTGGTTAAATTAAACCATACCAAATGCAAACCTGTAGGAACACTGTGGTAGTAATTTTTGTGCCAACCATGTTCCATTTAAGCATTTGTGAATTCTTTGGTGTTTATCTTCTTAAACCCCTCATTAGCATAGAAATGAGCATCTCTCATTTCCTGCTATCCCCATCAGATAGCAAGGTGTCTCAATTTTATTAAAAAGACATGAAGTTTTAGGATAGATTACATGGTTTGACAAGAGCATGCTGTGAACCTGTGGTTTAGATAAGGATTGTATTTTGATCTTCAGAATCACAGCTTTTTAGCACTCTAACTCCTACTCAACCCAAATGACGTAAATGGACACTATACTAGGAGGAAGCTATTCAGTGGGGATATGATCAGGGATTCCCAGAATCAGCTAGGTTGGAAAAGACTTCTGAGGTCATTGAGTCTCACTTGTGACCAAACACCACCCTGTCAACCAGACCATGGCACTGAGTGCCACATCCAGTCTTTTTTCAAACACCTCTAGGGATGGTGACTCCACCACCTCCCTGGGCAGCCTCTTCCAATGCTAAATCACCGTTTCTGTAAAAAAAATCATCCAACCTAAACATCTCCTGACAAAGCTTAAGACTGTGTCCTCTTGTCCTGTCACTGCTTTCCTGGGAGAAGAGACAGACCCCACCTGGCTACACCCTCCTTTCATGCAGTTGTAGAGAGCAATAAGGTCCCCCCTGAGTCTCCTTTTCTCCAGGCTAAACACCCCCAGCTCCCTCAGCTGCTCCTTCTTGGACTTGTGTTCCAGACCCTTCACCAGCTCCAGTGCCCTTCATCAGACACGGTCCAGCACCTCAATGTCTTTCCTAAATTGGGGGACCCAGAACTAGACACAGCGTTTAAGGTAAATGAAATATTGTAGAGACAGTAACAGCTTCTGGCAATGATGCATAATGAGTTATAAAAATGTACCCACTCTCCTAGACTAGGTGCTATAAATATACAATTTGGGTGAATATTGGTATATTCACATTTTTGCTTGTTTATTGGTGATCTGTAATGTCTAAAAGACAAACATGCCAATACAGAATCTCACTAACCCCTGGCATATGAGCATGCAAATGGATAAAAAATGTAAAAAATTTGTATGTATTATTGATGCTACATTTTTTCTTTATCAAATGAGCTATGATATTCTAGCTTTTATTTAAAATTTTTGCAAAAATTTATTTGTTTTCATGATGCTACTAATTGACTTATAATTTGACTTCCTTATATTCTGGAGCTGTGGAGGCCTGTTGCTGATACACAGCAATATTAAAAGAAAAATCTCTTAAGTGAGATTCAGTAAAGAATTCTATCTCCAGTTCATGTCTAGAATCTAGTGTGTATCATGTTTCATATGTGAAAAGGTGGATTTCACAATCAGTGGAATGTGGAAATCTAAGACATGGGAACACGAGATGAGATGCTGATGGGATTCACATTAGTTTTGGAGTGAAGCTGGCAGCCTAGGAGAAATTTGAATCTGTAATCAGTGGCATAAACTCTTCAAAAAAAGTAAACTAGTCTAAATTCAGTTAAACCCACAGAATAAATTAGTCTTCTGGTCATGTCACTTCAGAGTAGGAGCTGTAAAGGATTTGAGAGAGTGGCTGCAACAGCCACTGTGGTGCTGGGACAATCACATTAACTCCTGGGACAGCGTGGTGGTGTGACCCATCTCTGCATGAGGAGTGTTTCTGCTCTCCCTGAGCAGGCTATTCCTCCTGCAGCAATGGCAGACAGCAGCTCTGCCCAATGGAGCTGACTTGGAGGTTGAGGTGTACAATTACAGCTTCCTCCAATTTGGGTAGGCATCTGAATTGGAACTATTTGTCATTGTGTGAAAATGAGATGTCTGAGGTGAATCCCTGTCCTCATTCAAGTCAGTCACAATATTTGGCTGGTTTAGGATTTATTACAGTATGGTTTTTAATTTTTTTTACCAAACCAAAGACTTTTTTTCTGTGGATTTGTTTTTTTGTGGGGCATGAGAGAGTGGTTGGTTAGTTTTTTCTTTTTGAGGGGGGCAGGTGACTGTGTTTTCATCGAGAGACTTAATGAAAGAATGAAGTGGACCCTAAGTCTTTACTCTTTTCTGAGGTTCCACTAAGACACCTGATAATGTTGCTTTTTAGTTGTTCTGAAAGTACCAACATGAAACTCACAAGTTTTTCTTGCTTTTTGATCCTCTACTTTCATTTTTTCATTCCTGCTTTTGATCCTCTACTTTCATTTTCTTGTTGTTGAACTTTTTGAAAATACAATATAGTAGAGTCTACATGAGAATTGAAATTGCTTACAAAGAATTTTGTAGTAAATTGATATCTAGAAATACTGTATTGCTGGGAAATGGTCTATTTATCTTGGGATCAGGGCAGATATGATAAAGATATGAAACATAATCATCAAAATTCTATACCTTGGGCCGATTTCAGTTCAAGGCTAAGTTCAAACAAATCCCACCAACTTTTCAGAGGCTGGCATTGCTCTACACCAGACGTATTTTTATCCAGATACACTTTCTGATAAGATATAACTTACATTTTCTATAAAATAGTTTCAGAAAAACTGTGTGGTGCTGTGTTATAAATCACAAAAAATGAAGCTTTATGGGTTCTATCTGTACAGGTTTTATTATGGCATAAATTCTTTAACAAAGTAAATATTTACCTATAATGCACATCTTGCTAACTCTGAATTGCATTAGCATACCTATAATCAAAGTTTGACTTGAAATCTGCCTCCCAGGAGATAATTCCAAGAAATAGTTGTGATTCAGGGGATTGGGTGCATAATTTATGTATTTTCTTTATTTTAAGAATATAATGCTTCTATTATCTCCATTTTCCAAGATATCCAAGTGTTTTCACCTGCTGATAATTTTTAGGATCAGATTCTGGCTACTCTGCTGTTTCATCAGTCAGAATATCATGTACATCTACACTCTGTTGCTTATTAGTGGACAGGAGGATTTGTATTCCTGAAAACAGAAATATCAGGCTCCAGTGCTAGAATGCCTCTGAAGAGGAGCTATGTTTACTTATCCATCCTAATATAAGTCTGTGGATGGGTATGTTTGAGGTTACCTGTGGCATGGTACCTCTCTGTGCTATCACCACGCTACCTCAAGTCCAAACCTGCAAGTAGGTATCAGGGTGGAAGAGTTTGTGATAGATACAGCCTAGGGGCCTGGTTCTGAAGAGATCCACAAACCCCTTGATCACACCCCCTCCTCCCCTGCCTTCCCAAACATATTTACCTAATGCTTGTGTTCACATGCACCGTGGCTTGCAAAATTCTTCAGCTTGCTGCCCCTCTTTTACCTAAGGTAAGCTGAATTTCAGGGACACACTGTCTTTGAAGAGACGAGGGAAGACAGTTTTTGTGCACCATAGCCTGAAAAAAGGCTAATAAATGTGCAACCTTTGTGCTGCAGGGTTCAAGCCCCTTTCTCTCTCCCCTTAAAAAATAGTCTACTGCAGGACAGGTCTGGGATGGGGATCACATCTTGCAGCTTAAAGTGAGCAAAGGGACTGCAAGAAATGCAAGATAGCCTAGACCTGAGAGATAATAAACCTGAGGGACCTTGGCTGGCCCCTTGGTGCCTGGAGGCACGAGGGTCTCTGCTGACAGTGGGGCTGATGATCTGTGCCATTGCCTGTGTTTTTCTTCGAGTTTCCTGAAGGGAATCTGGCTGTGAGAGGGGTTTAGGTGGAACATAATCTGCTGAAACCCAGCTTAATGGTGTTCACTTTTAGGTTCCTCTTTCAGACTCTTGGAGGCAGAGCTGCCAAACTGTCAATGGTTGAAGTGCTAACATTTCTGAGAGACTTACAAGAAAGCAGACAGTCACTAGCAGCAAAGATTTTTGACCAGGTATCTGGACTTGTGCAATATGACTCAAAGTTCTGGCTTCTGCTTACTGCAATTTTATGCTGCTGAAATTCTGTAGTCTTTATATCAGCAGCTCCTGATTTACAGCAGCACAGGGATTACTAGAAATAAGACTTGATGTTCTCTGATGGAAAAGCCTTATTGAGCTTAATAACATATAACAAGATTTCCTAGGGTTTCTTTCTCTTTTCATTTTTTTTTCTTTCTCCTTATTCCATTTATTTTACTAATTGAATCCCATCTGAAGAAATGGTTAGAGAAAATCGCTATGATTTCTGTAGGGGTGACTACTCTTTATCAAATGGTCATAGACTTAGCCAAAGACTGCTTTTTTGTTCTGAGTCCCTTGAAAATTCTGTAATAGTTTATTTTAAAAGGTGATGAAATTTATTTCTGATTACTTTTTGCCATTGCAGATTGCTCAACACATGTATTTTCAGCTACAACACTGAGGCATTACAATGCTTTTCAAGTCTGAATTTTGTTCTTATTTAAAGTGCCATAAATTCTTCCTTTTCAGTGTCTCTCTCTCTTATTTACACCAGTGTAAATGAGATGGAATTCAATCTTGCACTGTGTCTAGAGAAATTGTTTTCCTCTATCTTAGACATTCTGTTAAATTGAGGGCTAATAGGGTACCAGGCTTGCAAAGCAAACAAGAAATTAGTATTTTCTGGTCTGAGCAGATGAATTTCCCTAAATTTGCTGCCAAAATAAATCCCCAAAACAAATGATTTATGAACTTATTGAAGCAAGATGGATTATTCAAATAATTACTTAGTAATAGAGGAAGTTTGAGCAAGGATACTTCTAATAATGAAGCTGCCCACAGAATCTAATGCTAAGGGAGATTATGAGGGATTAAGACAGATTTTTTCTCATTCTTTCAGCTCTGCCACCATCCCAGTGAAAATGCAAAGAGTTGCATGTACCTTGAATGATGAAAAAGAGGGAGACTCTTCTTAGGAGACATGGCAAAGTTAGTACAGTTTAAGCAAACATGTAGGTTATGCTTCTAAAGGTACAGGCTTAATTCACTGATGTAAATCCGTGCTAATTACATCTGAGAAAGTCTGAAAACATTAGATGGAGGAGGGAGAGAATTAAACTTGTTTTGTTTTGTTTTCTGTTTTACTTTTTTCCCCTTCAACTTAAATTTGAGGGTTCTATAAGTTCATAAGCCTAAGTGGAGTTTAAATTTGTCCAAAAGCAGACCTCCAAAGCAATTAAGGCACTTAAACTTTGTATATCATTCATTCTCCACAGCTAGCCTACTTTAGATAAAGGAAAACAATGCCCAAGTATTTTAATGTTGGTAATTCTCAAGTGTATTTTCTATCCACGGTCCAGCAACCAATTTGTACAATTCTTCATGGCTTATTCCCCCCACCTCTGAATTTCAAATTTCTGGTGAACAAAAATGAGAAAAGGTCGCTTTTGTTGTCATTCCTTGCAGCGAAGCTGCATAGGTGGAAGAGTAGTTGCATATAAAATTGCAACAGTAACAGTAAATCAAACTAGTCATTTCAGTAGTGAAATATTCCTGTATGATGGTAATAGAGGACTCTGAGTTGCAGCTCGTAATTGTGATAAGTTTATATATAAGTAATAAGTGAGAAGTTTTATATATAAATATATATATATATAGATGTAATAAACACACTCCTAGCCCCCACCCCCCCAGAAAAAACAAAAGACCCCAACAAACAAAAATGAAAAGGAAAAGTTGTGGCAGTGGAGAGAGAAAGAGAGCTCTGGAAACTTCCTTTTTTTGTCTGTTTACTAGATAATTAACTAAACCACCATTAAAAAAATATAAAAATCACTATCCAAACTTGCCAGGGATATAATATTTTTCCCAAGACGTTGAAATGCCCGGTTAGGTAGATATAATGTTTTATAATAGAAGGCAATATCAAGGTCTTGAAATAATATCTAGGTCTTGTTTTGTGACTATTCTAAACAGACCCAGTAACATAATGAGGTTTTCCATCACTTCTCATTCAGTTATACTTTAAGTGGGTGTGATGGCCTCTGATGGGTGGATCTGAGACAAGTGAAGTGTTGAGGACATACTATCCAGTCAGTCACTGGTTTTGGCCCTGGGCTGCCTCACAAGGGGGTTGGTGGAGCAGCAGGAGCTGCCCCAGCAGTCACCACGAGAGACCTTCTGTCGCTGTGGCACTCGAAGTGCCTGGGAGCTGTAGCTGGGGCAGCAGCGTGTAGGAAGTGCTGGTAAGGATGGGTGTCTCTCTCCAGATGCAGCAGGAGCAGTGAGTGTATTCAGCATTGGGAGCAATCTGGGACATTCACAGGGGTAGAGCAGCCCTGACACCTTCCCCTTCTCTTTCTGTGCTTTCTGTAAGCATCATCTGGCTCAGAACTCAGGCTGGTCTGCTCCTTGGGTGAACCTGCTGTACAAGTGCAACATCATTCACGTGGGCTACAGGTATCCAACTGTTCCACAACCCTGGTAACAGCAGTGCTCATGCATGAGACCCTGTGCTTCATTTGCTGCAAGGCTTCCAGTGAGAAATCAAAAGCAGAAGAGTGAAGGAGAGATGGGACTGTATAATGGCCAGAGGGTACTGAAAGCTCTGTAAAGAAATATATTCTCCCCTTGTCTCTGTCATAGAGAGACATTCTACTATTAGTTGAGTCACTTAACACAACCCCAAACTTAGCACACATCTTGCATACCCATGCTACAGATGGGTCAGGAAGCTGTCACAACTTACACAACACCGTGGAGTGTTTTGGGAAGCATTCAAAAAAATTAAGCCATAAACATCTCACATGAGATGCCAAAACCTAGTAAGCGTCACCTACAGGTTAGCTTCTCATGGGAACCATCATTTTAGAAGCATGTTGTGAAGTTCTATTTCTATTTGTGGTTTATATCTGGGTGTACTGGGTTTCTCAGTTCTTACTGAGTGTGACTGAAGGAAAATTCCTTTGTGGAGGAGGGAGGAGTGTCTGGTGTGCTCATGAGAGATGAAGGAAGGCCTATCCATTTGAATGTTTGCTGTGTGTCAGGAGGTGGGCCACAGGCTTGGGTAGCTGCAAATCAGAGCAAGCAGAAACCTCTCCCTGTCCTTAGCAGTGTGGCCCTGCTCCTTGGTCCTTTTTCCTGAGGGGAAAAGGAATTGAAACGTCCAGGTGTTCTGTAGTTGTTCAGTCTCACCTCCCCTCACAGTGGGCAGCAACAGAGATAGGTCAGCAGATCCCTTTCCTTCTAGGCAGAATCTGGTGGGACACGATGTACACTCCCATGTCTTCTGGAGGCTGAGAGCAGGCTTATGGATTTGAGGAAGAGGTGGAGAAGTGTTGAGGCCACTGGGGGAAAAAGTGATGCTGGGAAGATAATGGGGATAAGGTTATTGAATAGCTGCTGATTAATGGAGCACATTGAATCCTGTGCACTGCATTAGGCAGGATCCTGTGGGGAAAAAATGTCATCTGATTGTGTTTACTAAAGATTTCATCATAATGCAACATGTATAAAAGAGCTGGAGGATGTACAGGAGCTTTAAAATGGTGTTTCTTAACTGTGAATACCCAGTCATTGTGGTCTTAATGGTCTTTTTAAAACAGTGTCTTTTTCTCTAGGCTTTGCAGGGATGCTAAATAGACAGCAATTTGTAAATAGCAAGTTAAGAAACATTTTTTTTTAACCCTACAAGGATGAGTTTTATTTTCCTAAAGGTGGCTATTTCCCCTAAGATATATTTCTCTCTGGAGAGGAATTGCTAGCTCAGGGCAGTAGTTTCTTTGATTTTAGCACTCAGTTATTCTCCTAAAGCCAGCATTGCAGACTCCTCACTTGTTACTCCAAATGTTCTCTTCCCAAATGTGCTTTGGTATATCTCCTTCCTGTGTCTTAGTCAACCTTAACATTTTTTCACACACTGATTAACAAGCTGATGGTAAAAAAGATAAAAGGCATGAAAAAACACATTGGTTTAGGGTTACGGGGAAAAAAAAAGCTCACTATGGGCTTTAGCCAGTGCCACATCTTGTATTTTGCATATTTTGCACAAGTACTATCTTGATTGATTCTCTGTGGACACATAAATTGAAAGACTTAAATAAAAGACATCTGACACATATGGAATTTTATTCTTGTTTATTTGTTTTCTCAACAACAAACAATGCACAAAAATGCTAGAACTCTTTAGGAAATGCCCATCAGACACAATAACAAAATAAACAGCAAGAATACATTTGGGAGGAGTTATTCATAACTAAACTTTCCCAAACAGTATATAAAACATTTAAGCAAGATTAGGTATGTAGTAAACAACCCCTATGTCCTACTGTCTATTATGTTAATGGCCATATAATATTGTGCAAGCTAATGTAAGGCTATAAATATATATGAATTGGCTTGGCATCATACAAAAATCAGATTGAATGACTTTGAAGACCCACAAATTGGCAAGTCTTACAGAGATAGATTTCCTTTATATTTTATTTGTAGTTAATAAACTATATTCTTCATAGACATACATTTTATTTGAAACACAGGGACATTTTATATGTGTAAAAATATATTAGGATGTCTAGCATTCATTTGAAAGTCTTAACCTGAAGTGGGAAAAAAGAAGAGAAATGCTTATTGAGTACTTTTTTTTCACATAAATGCACGGGAAGTGAGACACAACTTTTAGATAGCTCCATAAAAGACTTTCTTCCAAACGCCATTACCACACTCTGAGCATCAAGCAAATACCAAAAGTAGCACATGGGTCTAGTGTACAGAGGCAGAGAATGCTTACTAGAAATTTACATAATTACACAGCATGAAAATAATGAACCCCTTGAACTGATGAAGTGTGAAAATACTTATTTAATGGAAGCATTGTTTTAAATGCTAGCAATAAACCAGGAAGAAAAATTGTCCTCCTTATTTCAGTGTCTGAACTCTTATAAAAAGCTTTGCTTCTCTGTAAGTAAGTAACAAAAATAATTCTGTCACCTTGGGCTCATTCAATAATCTAGCCCAGTGATCTAGAAATGAAATGCCATATACAACAGTTCATCCTGTCTCCTTAGTCTTTACAGCGTGTCTAGGAGTTAACATGCTGTGTTTAAGATTTGCTCTGTCATCATGTAAATTCTATAAATCCTAGCAGTTCTCACTTCCCTTGCTTGTTAAATAAGTCAATGCTACCAAGTTCTGAATGTTTCCTTCTCTTATAAGCTGTTGAGTATGTTCTCAGGGAATTTAATTATCATATCAATGAAGAGGAAAAAGTGCATATTAAATTATTGGATTTTCCCCTGTGTATGCCACAAAAACATATGGACAGCACCATCTGTGTGCTTATGACTACAGATTTGAGTGTTTATTGGTTTTAATCTGGAGATCAGTGTCATTTGAACCCAGATCTGGCATCAGAGCTTACATTCAAAATTCTGGCTTCAGCCCATGTGTACATTATGTTTACAGCTCTAGCTTGTCCTGGAGCTCTGAAGACCAGGAATGTGTCTGTTCCCTTCTGCAGGCTTGCATCTTTAGCAAATGGAAAAATCAGCGATTCAAAGCTATCTACTTTGGAGATCTAATTTCTTAGTTATTTTTGTGTCTATAGGGTAATCTTCAGTTAGCTCTTCAATTTTTCCCTCTGCAAAACAATGATAATAATATCTAATAGGACAACTGCCAAAATTAATTGTGCCAATAATAAGGAATTAAAGCTGTATTTAGCTTGTAGACAGTAGCAAAAAGTGTTCACTGTTTTTAAGGTCTTGGTCTTAGTTTCATGAAGTTCCTTTAAGACTGTACAGGGTTCCTCTGTCACTATTGATATTGAAACTGCTGGAAAGAAAAGCTTTCCTTTTTTTAAGCACTAGAATCAAGATAATTCCTGCTGTTTCTCTCAGGAGATGATGCACATGGGTGCTCCAGATTCTTTAACTCCAGGTGGTGCTGGGCTACAATTTGCACATACAACAATAAGTGCATTAGTTCTGGGACTTGTGCGTGTGCATGACTTTGTACTTTTCTTGTTGTCTGGAGTGTATCTCATTAACAGTATTGGTCTTCCCTAGGAAGATCATGACTCAAGCAGAAAAGTATTCTTTTCAGATACCATGATCTAGTTTTCTGTAGTGGTTAGCATTCTTTCTTCACCGGCATTTTGTAGTCCTTTGTCTTCCATTTCCCAGCTGTGATGCATTTTGAAAAATTGTTTTGTTCTGCTTTTGATTTCAGGAATGTCACAGACAGTGGTCTTGTGCAGTGCATTGGTGATGGAAGCTGCTGCAGAAAGGTGAGTGTAAGAATATGAATACAATGGTTGTTGAGTACAGGCTTTTTCCAGTCTCTACTGAATATCAAAAGTATGCTTAGTTGAGGAAATTCAACAATAGCTTGCTAGGAAGTTATACACTTCACTTATGCTGGAATAATTGTGTTTACCTTTCCCTCCTGTTTTGTGTAGAACACCAGTCTTCTCTGCTGAAGAAAATTTTCCTTTAATCTTGGGGCAGCTATGAATCCTGATGATGGAATTTACTGCTGAGATGCAGCAAACCTTAGAGAAGAATGGTTATTGCATAACCTTAGTCTCTTAAATGCAGTGAATTAAAAAGTCTTCAGAGCCTTGTTAGTCAGGTGTTTTATTCTACTCACAAATTGTGGCACAAATACCTATTTTTAATGTTTATTTAAGTTTTGAAAGAAAACTTAGAAACTCTGCAAGACAAGGGTGTACATTGTATGCTGGGGAAGGGATAATCTCTAACCGTGCAGAGAATTTTAATGCTTATCTTTGATATTCTTGAATAAGAGTTGGGCAACTATATCTACTTGGTCTCTTTAAAACTATATTCCACAATTTTTTGGAGGGTTATGCCAAACAATGACTGGAGAATTAAATTTTTTATTTGGCTTTATAAAACTAGAAAAACCACAGCTGAAATCAGCCTGTTGTGGGGTGTGTCATTTAGAGTTGCTGTCCTTTGAATAATACATAAAACTGAGGATCTCCTCAAGTCACTTTGTATTCTTTGGGACTCAGCAGAAAAGTAATGAAATCAGCCTCTCAGTCTTGGCTGAACTCCAGATCTGTTAATGACATATTACCTACTTAATTTTCCACAGCGTCTTTGGTTATTAGGAAAGGTACAATTTTTCAGCACTTGCTACAAGCTGTAAAGTGGTAGGCATGTACTGCTAAACAATACAAGCCACAGCTGATTGCATTTCAGAGTTTATCAAAATACTCCTACTGATTTTCAGATCACTTAGTTTCCATTAATTTTGGGATCCTCTAGGATAAAAATGTGCTGTGTGTGGTCCTCATCCAATGCCAAATTAAATGAAGAATGCAGATCTATTACAAGCGAAAAAGAGAGTTTTAAGGAATACTAAATGTGGTAGTATTTAAGAATAAGTTCTCTTTCTTGCCAATATGCAAATCCTCCAGAAATCTTAAGATGCAATTATTTAAAGGATGTATTTAAAAAGGAAAATTTGCATGCAAGTGTAGAAAGCATTAGTGATAGTGAATGATTATATCAGTTTGACAAGGAATAGTGTTGTCTAAGCATCCTTATACATATTAAGTGATATGTTTAATGAGAAAACAGGAATAGAAAGTTCTATGAGTGCCAAAATCATGTCAGTGCTAGAACATAAACTTTTCCATTTTCTGACTCCTGTTGATTTATGGTACTAGTCCAACAAGTAGCACAGTTGAACAACTTTAAGTGCTGGTGCTTGTGCTTAAATATTTAACTAATTTAAAGCCTAATTGTTCATTTTTAAGAGTTGCTTTGAGTGGCTTTTGCATTTCCTTTCCTAGACTTTAAAAAACAGT
The DNA here is from genome assembly GCA_013398075.1 of Notiomystis cincta. Lineage (NCBI taxonomy): Eukaryota > Metazoa > Chordata > Aves > Passeriformes > Notiomystidae > Notiomystis > Notiomystis cincta. The sequence goes on from VZRX01013799.1 coordinate 90,941, forward strand.
AACTGCTAAGGTGATGTAAAGTAGGTCTATTTATGTTGTAGAATAGAGCAGAGGTTATCTCATAATGGGTATGGTAGCTGTGGCCAAGTCTTTTTGGCTTCAAGGAGCCCCATCACCTATATTGTTATGTCCAAATCCCTGCTGCATGCCATAGAAACATGTCAGCTATGCCATAAAGCTTTATAGTCTGTTACAGAGTAAATTTTTAGGAGCTCTCCTTCTCTACACTCCTTTTCTTCTTACCTATCTCTGGAACTGGTCTGGCACCAAGCTTGCCCAGCTTTAAATACATGTCCCTCTTAACCCATCATTAACCCAAGCATCCTGGACTGGATGGAACAAGCAGTGTCAACTGACTCATAAATTCAAGGAAAATGAAACATAAAGGAAAATGTATTGCTGCTTAACTGCATTAAGTCCTGAAACCACTCCAGTAGGGGAAGTTAAAGTGTATCCTTAAATAGGTCCTTAAATTCAGCCCTGCAAATAGCTAAACATATTTGTATACATAAGATATTGGAATTTGGACAGGACATTGCATAGATCTTTAGTTTAGGTCTTATAAACGTTCCACGTTTTCAGCTGCTTCTGAAGTCTGCTAGAATGAAATATATAATGCACTCCACAAGCTGGAATCTTTCAAGAAACTACAGCCATGATCAATAAAATCATCAAGATAAATTTTGCCAGTGCTTCCACTATTAATTGGATACCTCTTTAGTTCCTTGTCTTTTGCTCTAACCACACAGAAACATTATTTTCATTCTTTTTTTTACTCTCTGGTCTTCCTCCTTCTCATTCAGTACCCTACTAGGGAGCAGTATCTCCCTTAAAAACTCATAAGCCTCACTTCAGTCAGTCCAGTCACTTCATAGAGTTTTTTTCTGACCTTAGTGGGATTCTCATGCTCATGGAACCCTTTCACACTATCCAGAAAGTGCTTTCTCTGAGTAATGATTTTTTAGTGGAAATCACAGAACAGAGGAATTTGACACACTCTGACACTGATATCTAAATTGCTGAAAACAAATGAATTCCAACCTCCAAAACAAGCACTCGCATACTTTCTTTTTTTTTTAACTAGATAAAAATACTGATTTCAGTATATTTGTGGTATGCAGGGATCTTACATTTATTCACACAGCTGATTTTGGCTGTCTTACAAATATATACTGTGCTGCATTCAAAAATGCTACACTAAAAGAACTTTGAGGTTGTAAAGTCAAATATGTTGAAATTGGGAAGTGCCAGAATTAAGTTTGCTGTGGTGACCTTAACTTACCACCTTTGCCTGTTTGTTATAATAAAATGTACAATTATTTAATTACATATTGTGACTTTTTGTTTTACCTAAGACTTCAAATTTGTTCAATTAATGTTTTATTTAATATTGCCTTCACATCTCCACCTCCTTGATCCTTGTATTGAATTCAAAATTATTAATTTGTTGAGTAATTTGTTCTGCAAACATTCATGAATTTAGCTCCTAGCTGAGGCTGGCTGCTATTAATATCCCTTTTTATAGGCCCAAGAAGCCAAAGCCAAGCATCTGCTCAGTTTGGGCAGTCAAGTGAAGACATGAATCTTCAGGCTTTTTAGCATGCAATGTGTTTCTTACACTCAAATCCTTCTTCAAATGTTTCAATTACAAGATTGGTGTAAAAGCATACCCAGGTACCTCAAATAGCCATGGCTGCTTGCTGGGAGGTAACCTTTGACAAATTTGTTTTCACTAATTTGGTACCATTAAGCAGAAGTGTTGGAGGGTTTACTGAATTGTTTAAGTAGCCTATCCACTAAATAATCCCTCATTTTTAAACATCTTCCTGCAACCTTGACTTCAGACCTTCTAAAGCAGTTGACAAGTATCCAGGGCTTGTACAAGCAGCAGTTTCTTGATACATAATCTTCATTCTCAAATGCTATCACTGGCCATTAACTGAATGGGACAAGATTCAATTTAGCAAAAGGCTGGCATTCTGTTATCCCAAAACTTTTCAGGAGAGGAGAAAGAGAGCTGCTGTTAAACATACATAAAACCTGAAAAAAAAGAGGGCTTACCTGTATTAAGGAACTTCTGCAGATTTGAAATTGAAATTTTCAGAGATTTGGCTTTTCCTTCTCTTGCTGCAGAGATGACAATGAGAACAGCTAACACATGTAGATATAAAATCCACAGGTCTTAAGCCATTGTCCTAAACCCTGGAGATAGTAACTTGTCTTAAAAGAAAAAGAAGATCAGCTTGGATAAAAGAAAAATAATGAGCCTTTTGGTTGTGGGAAAACGGCACACTATTTTTATCTCTAAATGTAAATATAAAGTTCAGCCTCAATATTTAAAACATGAAAAGCTGTAACCAACTGCAACAAAGACTTATGCTAGGAAAGTGTCAAATATCATTAATAAGGTTAGTAGCTCCATACAGAGCATTGTGCTGTTCTTTTTAAACACACATTAGAAAAAGGCTGACATGTCACTTTGTGCTTTCACAGGATGAGTAGCTGGGCATACTATGTAGAATAATGATACTTGTTTCTGCAAAGCAGCATGTACCTTTGTAAAATTTTGAAGGAGATCTCAAATACTGATTTTCTTCCTGCAGAGATGTTGAAGTTTTCTTTTTAAAGTTGAGTATCACTATTATTAAATAAAAGGTTGAAGTATCAACCTTTTGCTACATAAGATGTTTTTGACTGAAACTTAAAAGACATACTGTTAATTTATATGGAATAGCATGCTAAGACTATTACCTTTTGCTAATTCTCTTGGGTCTTGTACTTATAGAGAAGAGGGGATTTTAGTGGCTTCCAAGCAAATGCTGGTGATCCCAGATGGATTTGTCTCTGTCTTGAAGGGGTTCACATACAATTCAGCTCTACCAGTTAATATTTGGAATAAAGAGTCCAACAAAACGGAGCTCTCAAGTAGAGGTGGTAAAAAGTTTGAAGTGACTGAGTTTTATGTATGTGCTCAGAGTGGTAATGTTGTTCACAACTACTGGTGCTTTGCAGATTGACAAATGGTAGTGAGATCCTGGAAATTAGCTTTTCTGATCAGGTATCACTGAGGTAAAATTCAGCATACCCAATGTGGAAATCTTGAATCTCTAATACAAGCACTTACTTCTTTATCGAAGCAAAGATACATTTCAGTTCCACTTAGTGAACTTTTGCCAATATGCTACAGCATGTATGTTCTAGCTGAAGCAGAAAGTCATGCTAAACAGCTACTGCATGAGATTGGTGATTGTTGAGAGACATCTGGGGTGGCAAGTGGAAGAAGGAGGTGTTAAATATTTTTATTACAAAGTAAATGTTTCCTTACCATTCTGCATGGTATATTCATGATCCTCAGTACCTACTGAATATTTGAGACATTGAGGTTTTTTTAAGCCTTGGAGTATTTCCTCTTTCATAGTGTTACCTAGGCATGACAGTGCCTAGAATGAGAAGGTACAAACAAAAGTGGGGTATGAAGATGTTAAATCAAATGGAACTATTGCCTATGCTTTACTTTGTTGTAGACAATAATACAACACACAAACATGTTGGAGCCTCCTTCAAGGTGCTGTTGGAGACATTTGGAAAGTGTAGCAAGAGATGGATGGTTAGTAATGTTTTGCAAATAGCTGAGATAATTGCTTTGTCTTGCTTGTCTTGTTGCCATTACCTTGAGGGGCAAGTTCATCAAGGTTTTGAACTGGTTCCTGAAAATTCCTTGCAAAACATTACAGTAACTTTAAGGGCGTAGACGAATGAGAAATGAAATGGCAATCACTCTATATGCAAGCTCTCTGGCTCATACATATGCTTACTATTGCCATTATTTTTGCCCAGTAATTCAGGCAAATTCATACTTTATAAATAGTTCCCTCCAGAATTACAGGTCTGTGAGCTGATGCTGTGAAAGAAACTTGGGTCTGGATGCCTTGTTTGTCAGGCAGCTGATGTAATTGTAGACTCCATAGCTATATAACAGTGTAAGCACTGCAGTATAGAAAACTACTTTAAAGGAAGGGTTAAATAAACAGACAGAATTCCTGCAGAATTACTTGATTGGCAGAGGTAAAAACCCACTCCACCTTCTGAAATGCTTGTTAATTTTTTTATAAAAAGAAAGAACAAACACATAGCAAGCCAGATAGGAATATTTTTCCTCCTTTAATCTATACTTCCCAGTTCATATCCCAAACTGCTAATCTGTGTAATGGACACTTGAAAAAACAAAGTTTCCACTTAAAATGAAAAAGATTCATTTAAGGTACAGGACTATAGTTTACAGTAACAGCCATATAGTTTCTGCAAGGAGAAGTGGAGGTTATAAGTCTTACATTAGTTTTGTATTTTTTCACAGTTGCAAGAAGTAATTTTCTGTCAGACTGAATGAGCCACCCTTAAAATTAAGATGATTTGGAGTCCAAAGAGAAGTTTGGATTTTTTCACATTTTGGGTCACATTCTCCCTGAAAATAATGATTTTCTAAAGAAATGCTGACAGGTCCTCCCCTTATCTAGTATTTGAAATGTTTATGGAAATTGTTTAGCTTTTATATCTATGCCCATTTCAATCTCTACAGCAACAAGTAAAAGTTTTGCAGCAATCTTAAAAATCAGCTGGTTGGACTATTTTAAAAATGTTTTTCAAAACATGAAAAGACCTGTTTTGGACTCCAATATGGAAAGACTTGTGCATAATACACAGATATTTCCATTTTTACCTGGGTCATAAGTTTTTCTGTTGTCATAGCAATACTCAATTACAAAAATCCAAGCAAAACCTTTTAAGTTCAAGATTTAGGCCTAGTTGAGTTATCATGACAGATCTTCAAAGATAGTACAAATTAAAAGTTTAGGGAGAGACATATAAAATTAGTATTGATAACAGTTTATGGAAAATACTAATGAATGGAATATTCTGGGAATCAAATATAGTTGCACTATGGACGAACAAAAATTAATTTTCATTAATTGAAGGATAAATATTTTTCTGGAACCAGGAACTTAGCTGTTGGAAAATTATATTTATCAGCTAAATACAGATTTTAAAATTCTCAACTTCTACGATAGTAATATTAACATCTTTAAGTAGCAACAACAACAAAAAAGAAGCACAAATCTTTATCCCATGTCTAGAGTATACTGGAGGCCATAAGTATGATTATCTTTATGGTAATTTAAATGTTGACCTGACTTCCCTGAAGTCCATGGGGTACCTTATCACGTGTGTACAATGTGTACATAAATCACACTATGATTATACTTTAAACTGGCCAGTCACTAAGAAGGGTCTTTAATTTTTTTAGGGACAGCCAATTCACAGCTTCAATGTCTGCATCATTGCTCTGCTATGAGGAACTATCTGAAAGAGTTGGAGTTGTTTGGCCTGGAGAAGAGAATGAGGAGTGACCTAATAGCAGCCTTCCAGTACCTTGAGGGGCCTACAAGGGAGCTGGAGAGGGACTTTTCACAAGGGCATGGGGTGATAGAACAACAGGAGTGGCTTTAAACTAGAAGAGATGAGGCTTAGATTGGATAGACGGAAGAAATTCTTTACTCAGAGGATGATGAGGTTGCTGGATGGTGCACATTTGAGCAATGTGGTCTAATGGATGATGTACCTACCCATTACAGGGGGTAGAAACTAGCTGACCTTTGAGGTCCTTCCAACCCAAACCATTCTATGTTTGTATAATGTTCAAAATGTATTAATTTTATGGCTTCTAATACGTGTTTTTGTCTTTTAAGTAAATTACATTATTAATTCTTGGAAAAATAAATATTTTAAAATATCAAGATACCTTTTGAGAAAAAAATATATGATGGGAATTTGAGCTGTGATTTAATTTTATCACATAGCTAACCTCAACAACATTTCACAAGTAAAAAATACAGTTGGTTTTGAACAGGACGCACGAAGTGCAACTGGGAATTTAAACTACCTACCTTTAGTGAATCCCTACTGTTTAAAGAAAGAGGACAAAGATGAAAACTGGCTAAAATTTTGTGTGCAGTTCTCTGATTATTTCCATTATTTCTATTGAATAAAGTCCTCAAAATCTTCTTTGTGGGACATGGCAAGAATTACAAAGTCTTGCACCTGGGGAGAAAACCAGTACAGGCTGGGGGATGGCCAGCTGGAAAGCAGGTTTGCAGCAGAGTCCCTGGGATCCTGGTGGACACCAAATTTGCCATGAAGACAGAATTGTGCCTTCATGGCAAACGAAGACAACAGCATCCTGAACTACATTAGGAAGAGTGCCATTGGCAGATCAAGGGAGGTGAGGTGATCCTTGTCCTGTCTCCAGCACTTCTGACATCACATCTGGAGTAGTCTGCCCCGTTCTGGACACCCTTGTACATGAAAAATCAGCATATTTGAACTAGTGCATGAAGGGCCACAGATACGTTTGTGGGACTGGAACATCTGCTATGTCAGGACAGTCTGAGAGAGCTGGGACTGTTTAGCTATGAAAAGGGAAGGCTTGATATATATAAATATCAGATGGGAACTTGTAAAGAAGACATCTCCAGATTCTTCTCAGTAGTGCCCAGTGAAAGGACAAAAAGCAGTAGGTACAAATTAGTATACAATAAATCCCATTTAAACAGAAACTTTTGTACTCTCAAGATGACCAAACACTGGAAAAGGTTGCTCAGAGAATTTGTGTAACCTCCATTCTTGGAGATACTCCAACTGGACACAGTCCTGAGCAGCTGGCTCTAGGTCACTCTGCTTGATCAGAGGTTGGACTAGATGAACTCCAGAGATCCCTTCCAATCTCATCTGTTCTGTGATTCTGTGAATCATCTCTGATAGCATAGAAATCTTTTGACTTTGTTTAGCCCTTAATGTCCAGTATGAGCTTCTGAGGGAACTGCAGGCACAATAGTCAGCCATGTAAATGTAACACAAATCAGTACCTCCTTTATGAGTGGCATCTTGGTGGAACTTCAATGTCTCAAGTGAATTTGCCCCATTTGTGTCCTTTGATCATGTAAGGTTGATTTCAAGATTCATTTAGTTTCAGAATAACTTTCCCCCTTTGTTTCAACTATCCCTGGCCAGAGCTGACACTTCCTCAACATCTTACTGGAAAGTTTTCCCAAGTCTTTTATTCAATAACTACAGAAATGTATCGTCAGATTACCTTTTTATTTATTATTCCTAGACTTATATAAGCCACTGCTCATTATCATTTTTATTGAAAAATGCCTTAGTTTTTGCCTATCACTTTTCTCAGATTCACCTCTATTTATTTGTCCAATTTCCTGACATCTGACCTTATGACCTCTGAGAAAAATGCATTTATATTTCAATCTATTTTTGTCCACTGATTTAGGATTTATAGCTTAAACTTAATTCAGCCTAGTAGTGTGCTGGGATTTCGCTTTCCCCTTTTGTCCATGGCCTCTGGGCTTAGAAAATATTTAAGCTCTCAGTGTTAAATCAAACAAACTTTAATAGAGGGAAAATGGCTACCTTTCTTTTTCTCCTGAAAGGTGAGTTGGGTTGATGTCCTAACTTCCATTTCAATGCTTCATCCAAGTAGCTCAGAAAAGAGAGGATGTGGAATTTCTTTGGCTTACTGACTAACTCTCTTATCTGTTGCAATCTGTAAGATAAATCTGAATCTCTAGAAGGTGGATGTATGAAAGATTTCATCACTATCTGTATTTCCTGCATTGCTAGCTCTATGATTAAATAACTCCCAGATAGACTAATGACAGCACATTTTTTATATCTAAAATTAAACTTTGAGCTGGGAAAAATGAGACAACCCTTTCAATATAGGCATCGTGAACAAACAACAAAAACCTTTTTCAAATAACATGCTACTAGGAAATTGATCTTACCATAAGTAAAGTATCAGTAAAACAAGCCCTTGGTGTTGTTCTGGATTATTTTTTTCTGAAGATTAAAGTGGATTTTGTTGATTTTTTTCCTTTTTGATTCCAGTGGGAACATACACTGGGATGATTAATTAGGTGTCAATGGAACTATACTATTTACTTATTTTAAAGTAAAAATTTGTGGCTGAAACTCAGCAAGGCTTTCGAATAGGTACCTAACTTTCCAACTTATGAACAACTGTTCCATCAAAGGCAATAAAAGTATTTGTTGGCTGAAATGTTAGGTGTGCACTAAACCGTGTGGTGAATCAAGCCGTTTGCAGCTACCTGAAATTATTAACTACTGAGGAGAAGCTCTACTGTGTTGTGTGGGAAGTAATATCCATAACACCTCTCAACAGCAACAGCATTTGTGTGTGTCACTTGCTGTGCACTTGAATTGGTGTTCCGTTGTCAGTAACAAGCCGTGTGTTCTCTGTGCTGTTTGTTGCCTGACTGTAACTCTGTGCACGCTCAGATGGAAAGAGAAATCAGATTTCATGTTTACCTTGGTAAAAATCTCCTATTGGTTTGGGTTTGCTTCTGATACTTGGTAAAATAGTAGTCAGCATAGCTTCCTGAGTATCTGATGTTGAGGCTCCTTCTTTCTAGTGCAAATTGCCATCTTTCCTCAGAGCAGAGTCCTACAGCAGGTTCACTGATCACAACTGAACTCAAAGCTCTGGAGAGAAGAAGAGAAGATGTGTCAGGGATAGGAAACAGCAGTGGAATTGCTGAAGATGATCAGAAGTCATTACATAAGAGGATTGAGATATAATTTCAATGAGGTGTAAATATTTAAATATTAGATTAGCAGAATTTAGCTGAAAAAGTTTTTAGGAGTGTTAAAATGGCCTCTGCAAATTATGCAGGAAAGAAAGATGATACAGTACCTGCTTGGAGACCTAGCCTGCCAGTGAGAAAATGAAGGGGAAATTGCAGGGTTGTTGAGTTTTGTATTGGCCTGTTGAGGAAAATGAACATGTGAAATAGTCACATCTAGTGCTGTTATGATAGGGAGTTCTTACCCAAGGGCAGGTCAATATGTTTTAGCTGTTTTGGATGGACTTTGAATTCACCTTTATCTACCCCCTGCTATAACTGCTTCCAGCAATCTCTGACATGAGTTTTAAAAGTGGTAGAACAGCTCCTAAGAAGAATCAAATGATGAATGGCTTCAATTTCATCCTCCTCTTTGTAAGCAAATTGGAAGACTCCTAAATGGTCATCTTTCAACTTTACTGTATTGATGTACCACTATGTGACAGTTGTGAAGCCTGCTGAACGTGTTGTCATGACATAACAGTACAGTCTCACAGAGTCAAAGTGTCATGATGGCATGGAATATAATTAGGAGAAGACTTTCTTATTTTGATGATCCATAGTTGAGGGCTTCTAAATTAAAATGTGTCTAATTTCCTGCAGCTTTCCAGCTGGAGTTCTGGGATTGGCATTTGCATTCAACCCTGCAATTGGAACTGATAGAATGATTCAAAAGGGATTTGTGAGTAAGTGTGTTGAGCTGATGTGCTCATTAGTGTGGTTATGTGGTATCAGGAATCCTGGAAAGTGCAGCAGCAAATGAAAACATGGCATGCAGCAATGTCACTTCTCCTTCAGCAGTTACACCCTGCCTCTAATAAAGGTCAGCACAATTTAGCTTGTTACCCACATTGCTAAAGTTCATATGTAATGGAGAAAAATGACACAGAATGACCATTTACTTCCATGTTACCCTTGTACTATTTGAAACTATTCTTAACAGACAATTCCAAGTATTTAAGACTGTATTCAGAGATCTCCTGCTAAAAACCCCCAAACTGATTATTTCTTTTAGCATCTCTTCTTGATTCCCCTCCCCTAGTCCAGTAGACTCACATCTGATGAACTTGTGATGCTGAACTTTGCTTATGTGTTGGGTATGGGAGAGAATTAAGGCTGTGATGTTTAGGTTAGAGAGTGAAACTTAGAGCATTTATATGCTAACTTCCAGCCCAGGAGTAAACGAAACTCTGGTTTAGGGTTTTCACCCCACCTGATTCAAGTGCATCAGCAATGCATTTAAAGACCCTGATAGACAAATGTGTGAACTAGTGTGTCATGTCAAGGCAAATCTGAAATTTTCTCTTTGAATGCTTTCAAAACAATGTCTGGAATACTTGAGCTCTCTCCTTCTCTCTTTCATGCTAAACCTGCATTTTATAATTGTGAGCAATCCTCAGGAAAGACTGTTGTCCATCTAAACATCTTGGTTAACAGAACTACAAGATAATATTACAGACTCTGCTGGCTCAGTATGTTGACAAAAGTAAGTGCATGTTGCATCAGTGTACTGAGAGCTGGCAAACAGCACTCACTGCTGTCCCCACTGCATTCTCACCCCATTCATATCATGAAGGCTGAAGACGTTCACAGAGATAAGCATTTTCCAGTGGAGCCAATGTCCTCCCTCAAAGGATTTATTCTGACCTCTAGAGCTCTTTCCATGACTAGTTTTTAACTCATTCTTGTAGTATTGGTACTTTTTATGTAATGATTATTTTCTCCTGGCCTGTTTTTTTTTTCTTTAAAAACGCACAGATGTTACCAGTATCTCACAAGACTTTGGAATCAATCACTTTTGGAGAACTGAAGACAAAATAATACGTCAGTTTTGTTTTGAATATGATGGTTTAGATTATTTTCCCATTATTTTAATTTTCTGCACAAAGTTAAAAGACAATAATTTTGATGACTTATTTTATTTAGTAGAAGGAACATAGTCTTTATTAGAATAATACATGGAATGTAGGGTATTCTCCAGTATCTTTTATCACAGCATACTCATACTCTACAAGTAATTAGTCTTGTAGAACCCTTTTGGGAGACCTAAAAGCAGATGTCAGAAATTCTGAGCTATGTTCCTGGTTTGGTAGTGTTTCTTGTGGTTACATTCAGCATTAATAGATATTGTCGGTTAAGGTGCCATTGCCGCACAAAGGAGGGCGATTTCACTGAAATAAATGAAACTACAAAGATTTAGATCAGGTCAAAGCTAGGTCTCTGAAAAGGGTAGAACTTAGTGGACTGCATAATTTTGCATATAGAAAACTTGCAGAAAAAGCAATGTTTTGGACTGTGCAGGACGAAAAGAAATATTTTCTACTGTTGGTTGATTCCTCTGCAATTCAGGCAATTTGCCAACACTGAAAGCATTCAGTGTCAGTTCTGTAGTAACCCATGTGTTCATGTATTGAAGCAGGCTTTCTCCACATATTGTCAAACACATTAAACTTCTTAAAGAAAAAGTGGAAAGAAAATCCGTCTGCTTATTAACGCATTGTCTAATTGTTTCCATGCAATTTCTTTTATGTCAGAAAGTATTTGACAAGATGAAAGATTCCCTATTCTCATCAACTTTGTAGCTAATTGCATATTCTTTTTTTTTTCCCAGGTATTATCTAATAGTTAGCATTATAATGGCTTATAAAAACACAGTGTTAGATAGTCTACCACATACAGAACATACAGTTTGCACATAAACAGAAACTGAAAATCTGCATTGCTAAACCAACTAGTTAACTGTATAGTTTCAGTCTTCTTTGTGTAAAATACTATGAAAATTGTGAGTTTATTTAAATGTTAATATGTGGTGAAATTGACTGAAGTAAAGAACAGAGGAAACTTTTCAGGATCTGACTTGAAACACATCAGTCCTAGAATTTCAATGTCTATATATCAGCCTAACAAAACATTAAAAAAGGCAAACAAAAACCCAGCCACACACAACAAAAAAGATAAATGGACACAAGAAATCAGGTCACAGATGAGTGACTGTGGTAGAGGTGTGCTGCTAAATGGAAAAGACGGCTTTGCAAAACTCGTGTACGCAGCTTTTGCTTAGAGGAATGCATCTCTCTGGAGTATGTAAAATCAAAAATTGTCTGAATCAGTAGGTAAATAGTCTTATGTAGATTGTGTAAGAAGTTCAATGGGGAAACTTATTTTCCTCTTGGAGATTTTCCAACATTTTTAATTATTAGTATCAACCAATGATTTTCTTTTACCTCTAAGATAAAATCTTGCCAAGATAAAATCCTGCAGGTGATGATCTCACCTTTCCCCACTTTTTCAGCAAGAGAGGGACAGTTCCTAAGTCCCATTCAGCCTGAGGTGGGATAGATTTCACAATAAAGAGTGAGAAATGCTTCCAAAGTACAATTAATGCTTAGGAAAGAGGACAATAGCAATACAAGAAAAAAAGTTTCATCCTAAACATCTCAAATACATTATCCCTGTCTTTTGCTGGTGAAAAATTTCACATGCTGAGAAAAAAAGCATTTAAAAAGTCGCTCTTATGGCATTTTTTCTGAATGTTTTGACCTACTTAGCCCTATCATACTGGGGAAAGAAAACAAGCTTTTTATATTCAATTCGACTCTCTTCATAGGCAATTTTTTTCTTAAATTGCAGGTCCTAGATACAGACAGCTTGTGAGAGACTCTAGATTACAAAGCTCTGCATTTCACTTCTTGGTTTCATACCATAGCATCAGAAGCCAGTGGTGGCCATATGATGTAGGAAGACCCTGTCCTGGTGACAGGATATGAAATCATCATCACCGGGGCTGGAGGCAGCAGTCTGTTAATTTTTATCCCTATTTATGGAGTTAATTTTTTGTTGTGGTGGTGTTGTGTTTTCAATTTTGTAGGAGAATGTTGTTCTTAGTTGTTGCCAAGTAATGTTTACACCATGTCAGGGACTTCTGAGCTCCTCATGCCCCACCAGTGAGCAGGCTGGAGGGGCACGAGGAGCTGGGAGGGGACATAGCCAGCACAGGTGACACCACTTGCCCAAAGGGACATTCTGTATCAGTAAATTAACTGGATTGAAAGCTGTCCAGGGACATTGGCTTGGGAATTGACTTGGCATTGGTTGGAAAGTAGGGAGGAATTGCACTGGACTTCACCTTTTTTTAATATTTTAATTCTTTTATCATCTGTTATCATACTGTTATCATACTGTTATCACTATAATTTGCATCCATTCCTGTGTCATTAAGGTGAGTGAGTGGCTGTCTGGTGCTTTTTTACTAGTTGGGATTAAACCATCTCAGGACCTGGGAGCTGATGAATTACAACTCAGCTGTGTGGGAAAGGCTAGGAGGGAGAGAGTGTTCTTTAGCATGACAAATGAGGGATAGAGGTGCACTAGAGGCCTTCATGGCTGTTTTTACCAGTATATGAAATTATGTAAAAAAAAGTCTTGGGCAATAGAATTCACTTATCCGTACTTCCAAGTCAACTATCATTAACCCAAGGCACATTTAAGAAATTAATATGGGGTAAGAACATCCCCAAAAGGTTCTTTTGATGTAAACATCTTGTTTGCAGGACAGGTTGGATATTGGCATCTGGCCTTAATGCTATGGAACAGTCCAAGGCCCATTTAATTTATATGGTAGTATAGAAGCAGTTTGTTTCCATCTAGAATCCCACCATTCAGCAACTACTGTGGATGATCCCAACTGAGCTCAGCCATGCCTAGAGCTGCTGAGAATTGTGTCACTGTTTTGTCATGAGCCACCAATACCTGTCACCTTCAAACCTTGGCTTAGCTGCTTCCCTTGCACCTTTACTCTTTTTTGGTACAGCCAAAGACCTGACCTCACCACTATTGTATGGTAATAATATTGCACTCTTTGGCCTCTCTGAGTGTTTTCAAGTCTAATTTGCAAGGCCTGGAGAAATGAGTTGTAGGCTGATGGCTTTCAGTAAGCATTGCATATAGATAGTCACTTAAAAGGCTTAGCAATGTGATCTCATTTGTTCAAGAGGATTGAGCTAGCATAGATATAAATACCATTTACTCTTAAAGAAGTTGTCTCCTCTGGATGAAGTTCTTAAGAATCTGGTGACTTATCATCCCTTCAATATAGAGGTCAAGCATGATTACATTTTTCATCCATGCATTTATGTTCAGTGTAGGGCATGATCTGTCAAATGGCTTTTCGTACTTTTTTCCAGATAGGAATGCAAGGATAAACTGAAAGTTGCTAACACATCTAAGTAAGCCATTAATAAGGCTAATTATATAATTGCAAATTGGAGTTCTTTTAAATCATATTTGGATATGTGTGTTGCTGATCAAGTCTCATAGACATAAGCAAGGTCAGAATGAGTTTCATTTCAGATGTACAAATAAGATAAGCTTGTGAGAGAAAGGGGAAAGAAGAGGTAGGAAGGAAGTCCACTAATAGGCAGGTTTTTTTCCGGACATCAGTGAGGTTTGTAATGTAGATTCACTATTCTGTTACTGAGGTCTGGAAGTAACTTCCTAGCCTCAGCAAAGTAAACCATATTTAGCAGCAACTATTGAAAGGTGCATGTGCCTGGGAAGTGAACAATATTCTTTGTGAACACAGTTTGCTTGCAATACTCTGTGTTGCAGGGTGATTTTTGTAGTGTACTTGAAGGATTAAATCTGGTTCCTAGATTACTTCTGTGAAAAAAAATGCGTAGTAAAAGCCCTCTAATTCACTGTTTTGCTAGAAGGTATTATCTGAGAGTAGCTTATAGGAATTCTATTTTCTTTTAGGTTAATACTAAATTAACTGTTGCTTTTTCATAGTACGAAAAAGAAAAATCCAGTACTGCTACTGTGCTATACAACATCCTATTTCCATTTGTGCAGCATTCAGCTATATCTTTTGCTGTTTTGCTGTCAAAATTAGATTGTTTGCTCTGGTTTTAATATTGCTACAATTTTCTTGTGAATATTCTGCTAAAAACCCCCTATTATTCGTTACAATGTTATTTGCTAACTTTGCTCAGTAATGGGCTTGCATGGCAAGGTTTTGGTGCTTGGGGGACATGGAGGGGTGGCTTCTGGGAGAAACTGCCAGCAGTGTCCCCCCTGTCTGATGGAGCCAGTGCCAGCTGGCTCCAAGGCTGCCCCACCACTAGCCAAGGCTGAGCCCATCAGCGAGGGTGTAACACCTTTGGGATAATTTAAGAAGCAAGGAGGAAAGAAAAGATTACTTCAGCAGGAGAAGGAGTGAGAATATGTGACACCAAGGGCAGACACCAAGGGCAAAGGAGAAGGATGGGCAGGAGGTGCTGCAGAGGCTGGAGCAGAGATTCCCCAGCAGCCTGTGGTGCAGACCACAGTGAGGCAGTTGTGCCCCTGCAGCCCATGGAGGAACAAACTCTGGAAGCAGGTGGATGTCTGAAGGAGGCTGTGACTCCGTGTGAAACCCATCCTGGAGTAGGCTTTTGGCAGGACCTGTGGCCCCCTGGAGAGAGGAACCCAAACTGGAGCAGGCTTTTGCAGGATTTGTGGACCCATGGAGAGAGGAGCCCACTGGAGCAGGCTTTTGCAGGATTTGTGGACCCATGGAGAGAAGAGCCCACTGGAGCAAGTTTGCTGGTGGGATTTGTGAACCTGTGGGGGGTTTATGCTGGAGCAGTCTGCTCCTGAAGGACTGCACCCCATGGAAGGACCTACACTGGAGCAGCCTGTGAAGAACTGCAACCTGCAGGAAGAACTCACGTTGGAGAAGTTCATGGAGAACTGTCTCCTGTGGAAGAGGCCCTATACTGGAGCAGGGGAAGACTGTGAATTTCATCCTGCTGAGGATGAAAGATTAGCAGAGATAACGTGACGAACTGACCACAGGCCCCATTTTCTGTCCCCCATGCCACTGTGGGGGAGGAGAAAAAGAGAAAAAAAACCAAACAGCACAAGTGAAGTTAAACTTAGGAAGAAAAGAGAGCTGAGGGGAAGATATTTTGAGATTTGGTTTGGTTTCTCATTGTTCTGCTTGAATTTGATTGGTAATAAGTTAATTTCCCCAAGCTGAGTCTATTTTACCTGTGTTTTGCTGAGTGATTTCTCCATATCCTTACCTCAACCCACAAATCTTTTTTTGTATTTTCTCTCACCTGTGCAGCTGATCAGGTGAGTGAATAGAGCAGATTTGGTGGTCATCTGGTGTCCAGCCATGGTCAACCAACCATAGGGTGACATGATTCTAAACGTCACACTTAATAAGTGGAGCACTGTGCCTACTGAACTGCATTTTAAACTAGTGCATAATTATGTCAAGAATGAGATTCCTACAACAGAAAACATGGCTTGCCTATGCTTGAAAATTCAGCAAAAGAATCATCTGAGACTGGGTATGTTTGATAAAAGAACTTTCCCATCCTCTCTTTCTCTGGGATAGCAGTGGAAATAGTTGAGTTACTGAATGATAAGGGTGGCAGGCATGTGTTTCTTTACTCACATGATGCACCTTCAGCTGTAGCTGTAGAGGAGTTAGGTAGTTCTTGCTTGGTCTCATGCCTTGTTTTGAGAGTAGAGTGCATTTGGGAATGAATTATTTGGAATGAAGCCCAATGCCATGGCACTCACTGCAGACAGAGTCGTCTGCACAGACAGAGACACATTTGATATAGCTATTGGAGTAGGACTGAATGTTTCTTAAATTAGACTAAAATGATCATAACAGCTTCCATTGTCAAAGGCAGCTGTTCTGTCTGTGCTCAAAAAAAAAAAAAAAAAAAAGAAA